>CM059277.1:26518003-26988003 GCA_030347295.1 Setipinna tenuifilis
CCTATCACGGAAATTAGTCAACTTTCTGCATCAGCACTTTCTCTCTCTCTGTCAGTTTAATTGATTATGATAATTTTTATAAGTGATGCATAGAGCTTTATCTGACTGCTCTCTGAAACAGATTCATGTTCTGCATTTAGATGGTGTTTGTGGATACTCGAGGCATGGTTATGCATCGAGCCTTGTACGTGTTTTGTGCGTATGCACTTGTTTAATGCATGCCGTCCTGTATGCACCTTTGAGTTTCTCATCTCACCATGGTGACTGTTTTCTGGAAGGTTCCTAGCCTGCGTTCCATCCCAAGCATTCTCTGACATGCATAGTGTATGCTTGCAGAGGAATCTCTTCTGTTTTTTTTGTCTTTCTCTTCTCTCTCTCTCTCTCTCTCTCTCTCTCTCTCTCTCTCTCTCTCTCTCTCTCTCTCTCTCTCTCTCTCTCTCTTTCTCTCTCACTGATAAGTGTTTCTACATTATAAATTTGCCTATGTTGCATGGATACATAGGTCATAAAGGTGATGCAAAATATGTGCAAATTAGCCTGGGTTATTGAATAATAATGTATAGAAATATCACACATACACACACACACACACTTGCATACACATACACATCTACACTTAATGCACACACATACACTTTATACATATGTTTTACAGGCATACACAGATACACACAAACACACACACACCCATACACACAATGACACACACACTTCATACATGTTTTTTCACAGGCATACAGACACACACACACGCACACACACACTTACACAAACACACACACACACACACACACACACACTTACAACACACATATCCTGACTGGGTCTGGCTGACCCAGTGGGCCATAACCCTCATGTCAGCCAGGAAGAGCTGCTGACAGCTCAGGGATGCTTCTCTCTCTCTCTTCTCTCTCTCCTCTCTCTCTCTCTCTCTCTCTCTCTCTCTCCTCTCCTCCTCTCTCTCTCTCTCTCTCTCTCTCTCTCTCTCTCTCTATCTATCTTTCTGTTTCTCTCTCTCTCTATCTCCCTCTCTCTGCCTGTCTTCCTCTATGTCTATCTCCCTCTCTCCTTTTTCTTCCTTCCTCTCTCTATCTCCCTCTCTCTGCCTGTCTCCCTCTCTATCTCTCTCTCTATCTCCCTCTCTCTATCTCTCTCTCTCACTTACTCTTCCTCTCTCTCTACCTCCCTCTCTCTCTCTCCCTGTCTCCCTTTCTCTCTATCCCCCTCTCTTCATGTCTCCCTCTCTGTCTCTCTCTCTCTTTCTCTCTGCCTTATCACCTGTGGAGAGGCTTCATGTCAAGGCACAACCCAAAACTTCCCGCTCTCACAGAAGGCTGATCCATTTCAAACTCTGCTAGTTTTTCCTCTTTTTTTGAACATTATCAATTTTGGGGGATTTCAGAAAAGGGATGTTGTTGAGCCAAGATGAAATTTTGTGCACACTTACAATTTGAATCCCTTTGAACCTGAAATTGAAATAAATAGCTTCCACCGATTTTGCCCTCAACCTCCCCTCAAAATGCTGTAGGTATTAGAAAACATGAAAAGCAATTCATTGGATCAATATAGTAATTGCGGTCTAGACTGATTAAACTTAAACTCTGTACATTTTAGTTTTTAGTTGGGGGGGGGGGGGGGGGGGGGGGGGGGGGGTTACAATGCTTTAGCGGCGGTTTACAATGGTTTATAATGCTTTAGCGGCCTCCTAAGAACTCGGGAATATGGTATTCCAATCCATAAACCCGTCCTCTTAGACATCTATCAAGACAAGTTATCTCTGTGGACAAGATGTCTGTTTATCGACCTCTATGCACTATCCAGACATGTGTGTGTGTGTGTGTGTGTGTGTGTGTGTGTGTGTGTGTGTGTGTGTGTGTGTGCCCATGTTGGGAGTGTGTATGTGTATTGGGAAGGAAGAGGCACAGCTCTGAGGATTGCTGTCTGCTGTGTTTCAGGAGTTGGGGGAGAAGAGTTCCAGCCAGCTCCTCAGGGAGCTTCCTACATCAACACCAGCATGGCACGGAGCAGGATCCAGCGGATGAGAGAGTGAGTGGGTTTCCTTCACTTCAAAATACACAAACAAACAAAATAATTTAATTCAAAATAATCATTTACCATTACAGTTATAGTATTAAGCAACCAAATTTTAATATGTATTATTTGAACGCAGATTTGTTTTTCTTGACTTCAAAATATACGCAGAAAACAAAAACAGACAAGCAAACAAAATAATCCATCATTTAAAGGCCAGTTTGTTTTTCACCCACCTACCACCAGCACATCCCACAAAAGCTGAACAAAAACCATCCATTAGTGCATGTCTACCCAGAGAGAGAAAGAAAGTACTCACGGCTTCAGTTATGGCGTTAACACTCCCGCAGACATTTTTATTGCAGCTGAAATAACTGTCTTCGGGGCATTTTCTCCCCCTCCACGCCATACCTCAACTCAAACTCTTGCACACTAACCCCCCCATCCCCAGCACTGTACCCCAAGCCCCCTCTTTCCCCCAGGAGATCTTATCCTATCTCCTCCCTGGCATATTGGCTGCTGAGGGTGTTAAAGGGGCTGTGCTTAGAGGCATGTGTGTGTGTGTGTGTGTGTGTGTGTGGCTGTGTGTGGCTGTGTGTGGGTATGTGTGTGGGTGTGTGTGTGTTGAGCAGGCCGTAGTAGCCTTTAGGTGTCCACCTTCCTGCCTGGTGATTTCCTGTGAGACCCAAGTGCACCTGACCATGATCAGGACAGCAGGCTCTTATTTCTGTAGTCGGCCTGAGCCAACAATGACTCTATTAGGAACCAGTAGGCCTATTCTGCCTTCACATGCGGAAAACGTTTGTATGAAACAAAACAACGAATATGTCCGAATAATGATTTTAATATTCCCAGAGTAGGCTAAAATGTCACTGAAAAAAAAACCTGTAAGAATTAAAATTAGTGTGCAGACATTACTTTGTTTTGTTTTGTTTTGTTTTTACGCTTGCCTGATCCTCCACCTGATAAATGGATTTTAGATGTGTGTGCACCCCTGTGTTTATACCTTTGTATAAAACATTTGTATGATTATGTTGATTGATAACCAGACTATGTCTTTACCAACCCACCTTTACCAAACAGTGTCTTGAGCAAGAGCTTTCATTTTATTATATTACTTTGCTCATCCATTCACCCCTATTGTTTTATTGGACGATGGCAACCCCTGGCTATCCTCTATGGTGAGCCAGGGTTAGTGCAGCAGAGCGTAGGCAGACTACTACTCCTCACCACATCTCTGTCCCTCTCTCTCTCTGTCTCTTTGCCTCCCCCCTTTCTGTCTGTCTCTCTGTCTTTCTGTTTCTTTCTCTTCCTCTGTCTCTCTCTCCTGCTTTCTCCTGCTCTCTCCTGCTCTCTCTCTCTCCTCTCTCTCTCTCTCTCTCTCTCTCTGCCCTCCTAAGTCTGTCTGTGGCACACTCATGTTTGGAAAGGCTGTGTACACAGAAAAGCCCCCCCTCAGCACCCCCCTCTGCTTCTAAATTGACTCACTGAGAGTCATGTCGTGGTGTCTGCATTTCTCTGTTGGATTAGGGCACCACACAGCCCGGGGAGCCAGGCCAGTGCCCTGGAGTTGAGGTAGCTACTGTAGAGACAATCAATCCTCACCGCTTCCTCCTCCACCTCCACCTCAGAAATACTACACTAGCACAAGACTGATGTCTAATGCTATTTTGGAACATTTTCTGTGAAGTGTGTGTATATATGTTATATGTGCTTTTGTTTTGCAGTGCTGCAGCCAGCGTCAAGTCTCACAAGTTCTGAAACGATCTTACTATGTTTCCTCAGCTGTCCTGTATACAGCAAACTGTGCCTGGTTCACTTAGGTCCATGAGATCTTTTGTAAGAGTGTGTGGTCATGTCTGTGCTGAGGCAACATATAGCAAATTACTGTAAAGGCCCACATTTACACACACACACGCATACACACACGCACACACATACCTGCATCCTAGCTCTCTCTCTCTCTCTCTCTCTCTCTCTCTCTCTCTCTCTCTCTCTCTCTCTCTCTCTCTCTCTCTCTCGCTGCTCAGACACTGCTATTTATAATGTAATGGAGGGGCATTTCCTGTTATAGCCGAGAGAGAAAAATTAGGCCCTGTCATAACCAGCACAGATTATGTTTCATGAGGGGAGGATGAGGAGAGAGAGAGAGGGAGAGATATCGGAAAGAGGCAGAAGAGGGGGAGTAGGAGGAAGAAGTGCGAGGTTGCAATTTGCAACAGCTGCATTTTTGTGAAAATCTCCAGACTCTGGGCTTTACATCTCCTCTCGTCTGTCTGCGCCTGTGGTGTTATCACGGACATTTTAGACAAGGAGCTGTGGCGTGACAGCATTGTGCAGCGATCCATCACTATTGCAGTGACACTGAGATATTACTTCCAAAAAATAAATAAATAAATAAAATGCTGCTGTCTCATTTCACCAGTACCTTGTACGCTTGACACCCGCAACAGTTCCATTCTGCTGAGACACGTTCAGGTTTTATGATGTCTGTCTTCTTACTTTTTTTTCCCAATGACCTCCCCCCAGGGGGACGGTGATTGACTGACGGGTAGGTGGCAGCACTATGGGGCTCGTTTACACGCATGCCCCCCCACACCCACCCACCCACCCCCGTCCCTTCTGTCGGCGGTCCATTGTGTGGAGGCCTCATTAGGAGCCGCCGCCACCACGCACATCAAAGTCTGCCGAGGGGAACACGCTTACCGAGACGATGCCTCTTTAATCTCGATGGAGGATGCGATGATGAATGGAGCGGCAAAAATGGACAAGAGAGGGAGGAAGAGAATGAGAGAGAGAAAGAGAGAAGGGAGATGGATACTGAGGTAAATGGGGAGAGAGAAGAAGAAAAAAATAGATAGAGGTTCACAAAATATGTAGACGTGGAGCAAGTAAAAAAAGAGAGTGAGAGAGAGAGAGAGAGAGAGGGGGAAAAAGAGCAATGAGAGGAACAAAGGTGGCTGAAAGGAGGCAAAGACGGAGAGAGAGAGATCAAGAGCAGCCGACACAAAGAGAGAATCCGAGCAACGGATGGAGGTTAGGAACTGAATCAGGGACGCCACCCCCCACCCCCACCCCAGCCGTAGGAAAGGGGAAGCTGATGGGGGATGGGCCAGCGGTGGGAGGAGGGGGTGCGGAGGCTGATGTGTTAGACTGCTCTCATTATTCGGGAGTTTCCCCCGGCTGTGTAGAGGGCTGATTGCAGGAGAAGAGGGTTTGTTTACTGAGCCAGGAGGTGGGGGATTTGGCCAGTGTTTACCGAGGAGGAGAGGATGGCTTGATTGCACAGTTCTGATTACCTCCCGTAATCAGATGTTTATGTGCTCTGATTGTGGTGTGTGTGTGTGTGTGTGTGTGTGTGTGTGTGTGTGTGTGTGTGTGTGTGTGTGTGTAGGTGATGTATTTTTCTTAAATGAAAACAAAAAAGGGAAGTGATGTGTTCTAAGAGAAGGGTGTTGATGTTAATAATAATTATTAAGTATAATCACCACTTATATGTCAGCTTCATAAACACAAAATGCAACAAATCATAATGTGTAAAATCCATGCCTTTATGTAACTCATGTAACTCATAAATGGTCAAACGTATTGTAAAATGGATTTGACAGGGGCTAAATGGCTATAATGTTTAATGACGATTTTCTGGTCCAGACTATCAGAAGTGTGGTTTAAAATATTGGGTTTCAATCATTTGTGCGGATGTTGTAAGCCGTTGAAGCAAAAGTCATTTAGCCGTCATGTAAAGCACCATATCATTTTTCACCTGTAATATTAATCTCTCCCCAATGAAAAACAGTTTTAATCATATGCTAAGGTGACTGTCATGGTTACTGATAGTATCGTTATTACAAAGTGCACACACACACACACACACACACACACACACACACACACACACACACACACACACACACACACACACCTAGGTACGCACACACAGTTGCAATCTAATTTTTGTTTATTAATCACATACTAAGATACACATGACTGCGGACACGGTAATCAGAATGATGCTTCATCACTTTACATTTCTTCATAGATAGCTCAACCTCTACATTCATCCTTATTAGGTTTTAACAGTCTCACACAGCACATCATTTGGCTACTGGATTGTGTTATTTTTCATGATCACAGATCCTAATTTTTGTGACCTGTGATGAATCACCTTAGCCCTGTTCGAAAGGTAACCTGAGCAAGTCTTTTATGAGTCCTTACTCTATGGTCCAAACATACAACCAATTAAGATACAACCTTTTAAAAACACATTATATATCTCACTTTAGAGGGGACTACTAAAGGTTCTGTGGTTTTATAGAATATTATAGGCTTATTCTTGGAATAGTGAAGAACTGAAGTATTTAGAGTACTTTGCATCTGTTTTATTGGGCCAATTACAGTAATTGTTACAGTAATTTTATGGCATTTTTTTTAAATAGACAATGTAAGAAGTGCGAATTTCATTTTCAGCACCCAAACCCACCCTGTGGGGAATCATAGATTCTTGCATTTGGAGGACGGGTCTGCCAGTCCCATATTCCTGCTGTTGACCACAAACATGCATGTGGCTATGATTTATGAAAATCAATAGCACCTGTCATTCAAAATATGATATCTAAATAGCCTTTGTTCAGCAAAACAAATGATCCTTTTTCAGCAGCTATGAGAAGCAAGGCTGATATTTTGATATATCTTGCTACTGGCTATTTCCAGAAAAGCTATTTTCACTAAAGCAATTTTGCTTTGGCTGTTTATGAAAAGGATATATTTGAAATAATGGCCTGCGCATTTATTTATTTATTTGCTGGTAGATTCTGGAAGGTTTTATGCATGGTCATACCATGGAACACAGGGCAGAAATGTTAGTAGTGTATGCATCTGTGACTGAATACATGACAAGACAATGAGTGAGGCCCCTTTAGATCTATACCCTAATGAACCTGCACACTCATGGTCCAACTCTGTGACAGTGGGCAGCAGAGGTGGTGGGCCAGAGGATGGTGTAAAAGCAGTCAGAGAGGAGAAGCAGACACCCATTAGCTCCCACTTAAGTGGGCTGGGTGAGCACAGTCGATTTATTCTCCTTTCTCCCTTCCCTCTTGTTGTCTTTCTCCCCCCGTCTCTCTCCGTCTTCTTTCTCTTTTTCTTTCTTTCTTTCTCCCTCTGTCTTTTTCTTTTTCTTTCTTTGTTTCTTTGTGTGTTTGTTTGTTTGTTTCTTTCATTCTCTCTCTCTCCTTCCTTTTCTCTCTTCATTTTCCCATTACTGCAGAAGACTGGGTGGTAGAGAACATTAGCACCCCCCCTCCCTAGTTTCCGACAGAAATGTCAGACCCTCAGTGCTCTCCCATATCCCCTTTGCTAAGATCCAGAGCTCTCCTTTAATCTATCTGCTATGGTCTATAGGTTCTATGCCTAAACAGTAATTGTTCAGGTATGTGGAGATAAGCTGTGTGACCGAGTTTCTGTGTCTGATGGCCATTTGAATTGATAATAATGTTTCCATCTCTAGCTCATGAATCATGCTCATAATTCAGCCCAGTATGTGTCAAAATAGTAATGTAGTGTGTCACCAGAGTATGACATCTGTCGCACATGTGCTACAGAGCATGTTTGTGTCTGTATAGAAAGAACTACTGTAAAAAAGATGTTAGCTGTAGGTGTATATTTGTTTTCAGTGACTTGAGCCTGCTTATATGTGTGTGTGTGTGTGTGTGTGTGTGTGTGTGTGTGTGTACATATGTCTACCTCAATGTGTCCATTTATGCGCATGGGGCCTGTTCTGTGTGTGTGTGTGTGTGTGTGTGCAGGTGTTTGTGTCTGAGCATTAGTGTGTCTATACATTTATTAGAGATGTCTCACTTTTAATCAGACAGCAGGAAGCAGACTGCTTCTCTGTGTTAGTGCATGTGCATTAGCAGTGCTTCACAGTAGGTGTTGTCACAGAATGGGAGGAGGGCGGGTGTCACCCTTTTAGCTCTCCATGGTAACTGGCAGTCTTGAAGCGTCGCCTGACAGTGACGGATCTCACCCAACTGTGTGAGGGTGACGAGCCTGTCAGATCCACGGCCAGGGACAGACTGGCACACGCTCCTAATCTGCCAGCCCTGCATAGGAACACAGAGTGCCTCGTGCTTCACTTCATGACAGGACGGTAGTGGCAAGGGTGTCACACGCCTTACTAAGCTCCGGATACATCACAGTCACATTCAGCAGAGTCCATTTCAGATTCAGTGAGCATGAAGAAAACAAATCCTTTCCCAAATCCATTCCTCTAGCTTAGACAGTAAAGCAGCATCTTCGTCATCTTATTTAATGCATATCTAATGAATTACATTGAATTACATGTATGCTTGGGATGGATACATGGTTATAGCAGAGGCGAATTAATATACTATATTTGGGACATGAAGTTGGGAGGGCAAACAAGAGCAGCTCAATGGGAAATTACAAAGATTGCCAAGTACAGCTCTTAGTTGTGTGTTGAAAAGGAAACTCATTTTTTAGCAGTTCAGTAGTTAATTCTCCTGCTGGATTTTTTTTTGTCATATTTACAGATTACAGTTTTTCTCAGTCGCTTTGGTGCTTTTCTCAGATCAGAAAGTAAATTCTCATAACTATTAGTTCAACCTCCACAACATTTAGTCATTTGTGCACCTCATAATAGCATTTTCTCCTTCCTCTGAACAAATTGCTAATGCTTTTGGACATGTGTCAGTTGCTTTTATACAATACAATGTTGTTTTTGAACATTATCATTTGCTTATGTCATGTCAGTCAAAATGAACTATACTTATGGATGCTGAATAGTCATTCCCAATAAAACTAATAGTCTTAGTTTTATTGCTTGAGTCATTACATACAAAATTGTTGAACTAGTTATCAAATTCTGTCAAGCACATTTTATACCTTTCTTTATATTTTTTTTTTGCTGGAAATGTCTCCTAAATTTACCAGTTGCTCTCAGGTGAACTTCAGCTTTCACTCACAATGAGGTGTGTGAAGTATTACAGTTTTTCCCAGTCACTTTGGTGCTTTTCTCACATCACTATTTACATTTGCATAGCAGTTAGTGCATTTCTCAAAACAGTTAGTGCAAACTGCAAAACCTCCTACTGGTCAGAGGGTGCAACCAAATGTTGGAAGAACCAATGTGAATTCAATCATTCAAAATGTTTGTAGGGAGAACAGAGTACAGTATTGGACAGTAATCCAATGTTTCATAATATCTTGTTTACTGTACATTACTGTAATTTTACTCTGCACCACATAGGACTGAAAGATAAAATCACAAAAGTGGAAGAGGGTCCCTTTTACCCTTTTAGCAAGAGAAAGCCATTTGTGCAGTGGTGATTGCAAACAATGCAATAAGTTTGAAAAAAAAATCAAAGCGCTGTCATAGAGGATAACAATGTATTTGTCAATATTCAATCTGTGTCAATTGCAACAATTGACAGAGTGCTCAAGGGAAATGAAATGCGCATGAAACAATTGTACAAAGTGCCATTTTGAAGGGAGCAGTGAAAGACTTAAGGAGATCCGTCACCAGTATGTACAGGTAAAACATGTCTTCTATGTATACTCTAATGTTCAGCACTGTAAATTGTCTGCTCTGCTGCAGCAGAGTCCTGCAAAGGATGAATTCGCCACTCCAGGAGATACTTTTCTCGCTGCATTGCAAGGGATGATATCCGTTGTGATGTAGATGGAAATATGTGGCCAGACAGACAGGAGCGTCTGGATGTGCCAGAATGATTTACCTATTTTCAGTTACAATACATACTGTAAGGTTGTTCACATTTGTGCACAGCTCTAACAAAAGGGTGTTTCTTACGTTTGTTCTAAATATGTAAGTGCCTGTAGTGTAAAATGGCTGTACAGGTAGTGTATAGGGCGTTTTCAGGTCGTGTCAATGAGTTCTTACAGTTTTTCTCAGTCGCTTTGGTACTTTTCTCACAACACTATTAACATTTGCGCAGCATTTAGTGCATTTCTCAAAACAGTTAGTGCAAACTGCAAAACCTAGTGGATAACCTGCAAAAGCAAGTCACTTGCTCAAAATGGATAGTCAATTCCTCAAAAGCAAGTATTCATGTCAATGAAACTGCCAGTGTCATCAAAATGAGAAGTCTTGACATCATGTTTATGAACAAGATAGTCAAATGGCTTTGTCATGTTTTCATTATGACAATTACTTCTCTTAGTGTTTTCCAATGCAGGAAAAAAAGGTTAGAACTCATTGACACTACCTGAAAATGCTCAAGACAGCACTATACACTACCTGTACAGCCATTTTACGTAAAACTACAGTAAACAGTACACGTTGCTGTAAGTAGGGGAGTGAGTACAAGACACTGAATACGTACATTTCCTATTTTTACTGTATATGCTCTTTGCAATTCTACAGCATTGTGCAAAAGAAAAATACAATACAGTCACTTATTTAGAACAAACATAAGAAACACCCTTTTGGTAGAGCTGTGCACAAATGTGAACAACATACGTAACAGTACATATTGTAACTGAAAATAGGTAAATCATTCTGGCACATGCAGACGTTCCTGTCTGTCTAGCCATATATTTTCATCTACATCACAACGGATATCATCCCTTGCAATACAGCGAGAAAAGTGTCTCCTGGAGTGGTAAATCCACCGTCTGCATGACTCCGCTGCAGCAAAGCAGACCATTTACAGTGCTGAACATTAGAGTATACATACAAGACATGTTTTACCTGTACATACTGGTGACGGCTGAACTAATAGTTATGAGAATTTACATTCTGATCTGAGAAAAGCACCAACGCAACTGAGAAAAACTGTAATACTTCACACACCTCCTTGTGAGTAAAAGCTTAAGTTCACCTGAGAGCAACTGTTCAATTTAGGAGACATTTCCAGCAAAAAAAATATAAAGAAAGGTATAAAATTTGCTTGACAGAATTTGATAACTAGTTCAACAATTTTGTATGTAATGACTCAAGCAATAAAACTAAGACTATTAGTTTTATTGGGAATGACTATTCAGCATCCACAAGTATAGTTCATTTTGACTGACATGACATAAGCAAATGAAAATGTTAAAAAACAACATTGTATTGTATAAAAGCAACTGACACATGTCCAAAAGCATTTGCAATTTGTTCAGAGGAAGGAGAAATTGCTATTATGAGGTGCACAAATGACTAAATGTTGTAGAGGTTGAACTAATAGTTATGAGAATTTACTTTTTGATCTGAGAAAAGCACCAAAGCAACTGAGAAAAACTGTAACTTTTTTTTGCATTGGAAAACACTGACAGTAACTGTCATAATGAAAACATGCCAAAGCCATTTGGCTGTCTTGTTCATAAACATGGTGTCAAGACTTCTCATTTTGATGGCACTGGCAGTTTCATTGACATAAATACTTGCTTTTGAGGAATGGACTATCCATTTTGATCAAGTGACGTGCTTTTGCAGGTTATCCACTAGGTATTGCAGTTTGCACTAACTGTTTTGAGAAATGCACTAGCTGCTATGCAAATGTAAATAGTGATGTGAGAATAGCACCAAAGCGACTGAGAAAAACTGTAATTTCTATTGTCATTAAAAGCACCTTTAACAAGTGATATTTAATTCCTGTGAGGTTGACTTTTAGCTGATTAACTGATTTCTTGTCATAGATAGATAGATAGATAGATAGATAGATAGATAGATAGATAGATAGATAGATAGATAGATAGATAGATAGATAGATAGATAGATAGATAGATAGATAGATTTGATTGATTGATTGATTGATTGATTGATTGATTTTATTGATCCCAAGCTGTAAAACTGACTGTCTTAAGCACATTGACATAGTTTTGGTCTGAATGATTTAAAGCTTTTCTACTTTTCTTGCCCGTTTATAGATCATGTTGGTGTGATTTAATGAATTTGTGTGTATATGCTGTATAAACGGTGTATTTATGGTAAATTGTGGCATTGCCATTTTCATGTCATTTTGGGTTGCAGACTCTAAATCCATATCCTCAGTGGGAAAATATGTATATTCGCCATTCATCATATTTTTTGACTTGAGTACACTGAAGACATATTTCACATCATGGGATGCAAGACCATGAGAGAGCTGTATTCTGAGTCTGCGAGTCCAGTCCAGTTCTTTCTTGCACACTCCACTGCTCCCCACCTTGAGTAATGAGTTTCCTGTAGCTGACGGGGCCTGTGGAGACAAGCTTTTATCTCTCAGTGGGACCGAACCCTTAGAACTGTTTCCACAGACTGCAATCTGTGAACCCACACTGACTCATGTACATTTATCTTATGTTAGCAACATGGCTCCTTCCCTGCTATACTTAAGACCTATTCAGGAGCTATAACTCCTTACAGCTATAGAAGTATCCAGTATATGGCATTTTATAACGGTGGCCAGAAATCAAGTGTGAATTGGCTTCATTCACATACACTTGGGCTCATTACCTTCAGAAGTAAAATGTATTCTGAAGTGGTCAGACAGACACATTGCTCACAGACTTCCACTGCTGTCTCACTAGCTCCACTTCAATACAAAGCCCATTTGGAATCGCTTAATCTGTTTTCTCCTGAGAGGGACCCATATTAGAGGGCTATATTCAGTCTAGCCTGTGTCCCATTATGGCTGGTCATACATTTTTGTTCTTTCACAGTAATGACTCAGGTACTTTGGCAAGACTTGAAATATCTCCTCAAACAGTCCCTAATTAGTAGAACTCAAGCAAACTTCAGAAACACATTTGAGAAAGTTAGTTTCGAGATGGCAGCTTCTGAAATAATACCCTCACACATTTCTGTCCTGCGAAGGAAGGTGCCACAGTTATTGTAGATATATTGTATCTAGAGCTCCTTTTTCTCTTTTTTTCATTTATAAACCTATCCTGTGAGGCATTGTGTGATATAGAGAAGATGAGGACTTCTAAAAGGGATTGTAGTGGGCTATAGAATGCTGGCCTTATTTGAGAGTGTTTGATTGTGGATTTCCAGATAGATTTAGTAGGTACTAACGTGAGTGGCAATTGCACTGCGAGCAGTCTGTGTGCCTCACTCCTGTGTTAGTTCAGCCTTTCTCTCACACTGATGACACAGGTTTTAAAGTTCTCCTTTAAGTGGAGCCCTTCAGAGAAGTCTGAGGCAGCCCTGACCCTGTCCATGGTGCTGGTGAGTCTGTTATGGACTGGCTCACCAGCAGGGCCATTGCAAGGGGAGGACGAGGCCCTGGGCAAACATGTCAGGTGCAAGGCCCTTTTCAGGATACCATACTTCACATGTAGCTTCACACAACCTTTTTGGCTTTTGTTGCCGCAAACTCCGCAACATGTCTCTATCAAATTTGTGTTTAGCTTTGATATGTAATTCCGGGAGGTTTTGTGTTGTTTTAGCATAGTTGACAAATCAATTACACTATGACTTGAACTAAAAAGCTTGCAACAAAACACAGAGTTTCTTCTCTTGGAATACACAAGCCAGTTTCTATGAGTCTTTTTGCCATTGGGTAATTTGCATACATAGAACTCCTCAGAAAAGTGTCTTTTGTTGTACACCTGTTGTACTCCACTGGCCACTAAAATGTGCAGGCCAAGTGCCTGGGTCGCTCAGATCTCTGCGCTGAGACTTCAGCTCACATTAGTTGTTGTGGTTGGGTTGTCTTCCTGCCTAGTTGCTAAGTTGTTATAGCCTGTCAAGAGAAACGTGGTTCAACTATAGTATACACAATGATTTAATTTACAATGGCACAAATTAAGGATATATCGACATAAATACTTTATTGTTCTTCACCTTGGATATTCTCCTCCCTTTCGATGCTTCCCTCCAGTTGTAACGTTAGAGTTGTTGTTGGCTCACAATCACTAACATTACTGTCCTGATTGGTGCTAACAACATTAGCATTAATATTTGTATATACCACTCTCACTAGCCCTGTGTGCCTGCTGCTCACCCGCATCTCTAGAATAACTTACAAACCGATCCAGAGAACCATGAAGTGTCTTGTTGATTTCCTCTTTCTGTTTTAGTTTCTTTCTTTTCTCAGCACAGAGAAAATCGGTACAGATCATCTAGTCCTGCCTTTGCTTGGACCATTCTCAACAAAACTATGGTTCCTTCTATCTAGATAGTGGGCAACCTGGCTTTAGAAGCTAAAATCCATCACCACATATTCGCTTCAACAATTCACTAAATCAGCTGAGTCTAATTACCACAGCTCTTTAGCCAGGTAGATGAGTCAAGTATTGAAATCAGCTGCACAAGTGCACAAGTAATGTGATTTGGAATATGTGGCACTAGATTGTAGCTTCTAAATCCAGGTTGCCCATTACCGACCTAGATTCTTTGAATATTCTTTGAATTTTGATTATAACTCTGACACTTCCAAACCTTTGTTACAGTTGTGCTCTTAAGTTTACATACCCTGGCAGAATTGATGATTTTTAAAGAATATTAATGATAACAGAAAAACTTTTCTTTTACTCATGGTTAGTGGTTGGCTGACGCCATTTATTGTCAAACAACTGTTCATAATGACAACAGAAACTACCCAAATGGCCCTGATCAAAAGTTTAAATTCCTCAGTTCTTGATACTATGCATTGCCCCCTTTAACATCAATGACAGCTTGAAGTGTTTTATGATAGTTGTGGATGAGGCTCTTTATCTTCTCAGATGGTAACGCTGCCCATTTTTTCTGGCAAAAAGCCTCCAGTTCCTTGAAATTCTTGGGGTGTCTTGCAAGAACTGCAAGTGTGCTCTTTTCGAGCACACTTAATAATATTAAACACCACTTAAGAAGAACAATAAGTGTGCTCTTTTTTGAGCACACTTAATAATGAGATTAAACACCACTTAAGAAGTACAAAAAGTGTGCTCTTTTCAAGCACACTTAATAAATACTCTGAACTTCTTGTGTGCAGTTAATGGAACTGAAAAACTTCTTTTCCTCTGTTCTCTGATTTGCTTATGCTCTCCAGGGCCGTGTCCCAGAGGCTGGGACAGGAGGTCTTTGAGAGGGTGTATGGCTATCTAAGGGGGGCGAGGAGGAGGAAGGAGAGCGAGGTGGAGGTCAGGGATGCTCTGAGCCGGCTGGTGGAGAGACCCAGCGACTGCTTCGAGGTCGACCAGCTGCTGTATTATGAGGAACAGCTCTTAGAGGCTGAGAAAGGGAGCTAGATGATTCATGGGTACACACAAGTACACACACAAGCACACACACACACACACTCACACAAACACTCACACACACACACACACACACACACACACACACACACACACACACACACACACACACACACACACACACACACACACTATATCAGTATATCAAGCATATGCACACACACACACACACACTCACACACACACACACACACACACACACACACACACAGTCACACAAACACACACACACAGACACACACACATATTTCTATGAAACTTTGAAATGTAAAGCCATTCATGAACATTTGATAAAATGAATGACTGTTGTCATAAAGAATGAACTTATATGAATTATCATTTAATTAGAAGTGTTATTAATAATGTAAAATACAGTAGTTGCTATCAGTGGGAACAGCACCACCAATGTGTGGACAGGAAATGGAAGACACGGCATGTTATGACGCCTTTATAAAGTATCTATAAACATATCTGTACAACATAATATTTAAAATATAATTTTTTGTTTTTGACATTCTGGTAAGCCACTCTGCTGTTTAAATTCCAAACAACATATAATTTACTTCACCTACCTACAGTGCTCTGTGTTAAAAGTCTGTAAGTTTTTGCAAAAAAAATTATGAACAAATAATAAAACAATCTATTTCTGTGTAGTTGGATACTAACTCATATATGTCTCATATATTTTGCATCGCCATGCTTTTAATTCAAGTGTAATATTTTACTCTGTATGTAGAAACTGGTTAAATGTGTAAAAAAAAAAAAAACAGGAAAAAAAAAAAAGGAACTAGGGACTCAGCTATTTGTAAAATATCAATATTTCTTCTACATTCTCACCAAACCACCAGAGAAGCCCATTATTGTTTTTTACAGACCATAGGACATTCATAAGAAATAATATAATAATTATAGACTGCTGTGTTATGATGGAGATGGGGCCCCCTAAATGACTTGGCACTCTTGGCTCAGAATGATGGCTTTAATATTTACTATTGATCTGAATAGCCCGACTCATCCAACACCTCCACATATACCAGGTTTTTGTTTACAAGGGTTTCCATCATAGTAATGGTCCCTATTGGCCTTGTTTCCTAACAGAGTTTATCAACCAGTCTGAATGCTATTCATTTGTACTTTTGTGGAGAGTAACAGAGGCAACCTGTGTTTTAAATGAATATTTATTGCAGAGAATGAGCGATCGCAGCCATAGTTTTCCTCCCAAAAGACAGTGTAAGTTTAATAGCTTGTCAGACTTACCTTAAAAGACAGGGCTGACACAGAGCTGGGATTCCTCTCCAGGCTTTAATGTCTGGTTTTATTCTGAACAAAGGGGATTGTGGGTAGGATGTAAATGTGGTTTAAAAGAACTAAGGAAGACCAAAGTGAAATGCTGTTAAAAAATCACATTTTTTCATAGAAATCAAAGAGGAAGAGAGAGAGTCGGCCACATTAACACTGTTTTTTTCTTCGAATCACCTACCTGCCCCAGCCATGGGGGTAATGTTGTGTAAAACTCTGGTGTATCGTGAAGACAACATGTTCTCATAGACCCTGTGGCTCAACAGAGTTTCTGGCTTTATAAAAACATGTTGATTCTAAAATGTTCTTGTTGATGAAAAACCTCAGCTGCAAGACACCTTGACTGATGGTGCAAATGGCTCAGATGTGACCAGTGTGCAATCAGCAAATTCCGGATAAATGTCAGTACACTCCCAGAAGAAGATGCCAAAGGTTATACTTTGGAGTATAAGTATAGAAGTTAAGGCAATGTAATTTGTGCAAACATATAAGTAGCACATGTACACAACACACACACACACAGACACAGACACAGACACAGACACAGACACAGACACACACACACACACACACACACACACACACACACACACACACACACACACCTTTCATTTCCTCTCTCATGAGGAACATACTATCTTACTCCAATATTCTCTACCATACCAACATACACACATGCACACAGCCACACACAAGTTATCCTGAAGAATAACAAAATGAAAAAGAAATAAACTATTTCTATGTCTCCTAAATATGTACATTTTTAAAGGGTTATTAAAAAACATACTTTTCTACCTTACACCTGTGTGTTTCATCACAACTGGTAAAGATGAACAGCCTTAATCATCTGCTGATCCCCAAACACACTGCAGAGGGGATATAAAAGCCCACAGTGAAATTAAAATATAATGCAGTTTTGCCATACATTCTCCATATGTGGACATTACAGGATGAAGGACTACACAAACATGAAAGAACACTGCAGAAAAAAATACATTTAAGTTAAATACTGATTATCATGATATATCATGGGCCTCAGGTAAATGGTTGTATTACAAGGCTGCTTGCACATGTTTGTGTTATTGGTTTTAGTATCAACCTTCTGAAAGCATTCTCTGATTTAATAGTCATGTTGAGGCTTTCAGATTCTTCGCTAAACACCCTATGGTCTAAATAGTTGCATTCAAGTAATGGGAAATTATACACTAGTATGGAATATGATGCATTTTAGCCAACAGCCTATTGTATACTGGATACATAGAAGGCCTGATTCACCATACCACTCTACAGCAAACACTTGTAATTGTGTAATTGTGCAACTGCGATGTAATTCTTTAAAATATGTTGTTGTCTTTTTAGATTTTAATCTCTAATCCTTACTGAAGGTCATTTAGAGTGGTGGATTTACTGTTGCTGGAAAACAAATCATGTACATTAAATAATGCAGCTATGGTGTAATTTTTCCTTCTACATTTTGCATTGCATCATAAATGTTTTTATCATTTACCACTGTTTTTAGACCTCTATTGGCAGCGACCATCATGCATGATTTTTAAACATACCACTAAAATATTAGTTTTTCATTTTGTTTTTTTTTTCTTTGTGCACACCTAAATGCAATTGAACGTAATGCAATCAATCCAGTGGTCAGATGCCGAAATTTTTCACCTTCCCACCGAATGTGCACAATAGTTGATTACCACACAAATAACCACCAGCTAAGTATGTTGGTGACACACAGTAATTTTGTTGTGTGGCTTGTGTTAGACGATTGCGGGCAGGCAGGCAGGCAGGCATCCTCTGTTCACTCCCCCTGTTCACACAAAGACCTTATCGACCTTGCAATTACAATGATCCGTTTGAGGGGGGTGGGGGTGGGGGGCAGAAGTCATACAGCAGTGTATTTGCTCAATGTTATTGTGAGGGGCCACCGTGACCAAGAATCGCGCAAGGCTGGGGCGTAATTAGAGGTCACGATAATAAGAGGCCTTCTGCTTCCTGCTGCTCCTCTCTCCTCTTTACAGCAATCAGACCACAGTCGGGGGCAGGGGAGAAAGAACAACGGGGATCCACTACAAGTATCAAATATGACATGTGAAACACCTTCAATGCATTGTCAATGGATACCGTCAAATCATTATTGATGGCTTTACAAAGGATCTCGGGACCAGCTCCGTTGTGTCCAAAAAGTTGGGCTCTGCTCAACTTTATGTAAATTAATCCGTTGAACATGACGTGATTGTCCAATGGAAGTACAGCACAAGGGGTCTCTTATGACATCTTCGATTCTTGTGGTATACTTCTCTCGTGACAATAATAATAATAAATTTTATTTGTAACACACCGCCTTTTAAAACACCCAAGGTCACCTTACAGAAAATAAAAAAGCAACATTAAAAACAATAACAAGAGCGTTCTGATAGTACATTAAGTGGCTTAGAGCCCATATGCTAATTTTGAGTTTCTAATGAACTTTTAAATTGTGAAAAAGAGTCCAGTGGGCGAATGCATAAGGGAAGGGAATTTCATAATTTTGGAGCAGCATATGAGAAGGCCCTTGCACCCACTGTGGTGACCAAGATGTTTGGTTGAGCCAGTAATCCTGCATTACATCACCGCAATGCACATGAGGGTGTGTAGATCTGTAACAGTTCCTTGATATATGGTGGGCCAAGATTGTGTGGAGATTTAAATGTGACAAGTAGGATTTTGAAGTTAATCGGCTGGGATATTAAAAGCCAGTGTAGTTGGAGCAGCAAAGGTCTTTTTTTTATTTTCCGGCAATAACCGAAATACAATGTATACTGAAAACATAGAAGGAGACACTTACAAGCTCGATTTTTGAGTTCTCAGCCAGCACTATATGACTTATTTTGTCCACAAGCAAAAACCCATCAGGGATAAGGCTAGGAAAAGAGTAGTTGATGTGAAAGGAATGTAAGCATAGTGAGAACTTTTGTTAGAAAGACTTAATGCCATTTATGATCATCAATTAACTCTTATCCAATCAGCTGTTGACACCAGTCTTATAATACGCCAGCGGACCTCTTTCACTGCTTACAGCTGCAATTTTGCTCTTCGCCTTGTTCATGTTGCTCCCGGCATTTTGAGTTCAAAGCTTGTTTTTGTCATGCTAATTTCGCCTGTCTTTTCTTGTTTGCTGGAGGCCAAAGCCTTGCCAGCAATGCTGTACAGTAGCCTATTGCCAAAGTCCTGAACTTGGTAGGTATTTCTAGCTCTTCAATTAAAAATGCTGGTGATGGGTGTCGATCCTCAGTATTTGAAAAATGGCCTAGACCAGAAGTTCCTATTCTGAAAGTTCAGTTGGCACATTTCAAATTTAAGGTAAGCTCAACGCTTGGTGTTTTCTAGTCACATTTCTCGTGCTGTATTGTATAGCCCATCACCTTTAATCCTACAGATTCAGTCTGCCCTTTCTATTCTCTTCAGCTATGTCACTTCATCTTGTGTTCTCTTATGACTTACTGTATCTGCTGGGGGTACATATCTGACATCTCTGCTGGTAGGATTTGTAGGAGTTTTTATTGTGCTGTGTCATTGTTATTTGTGAGTCTTTCTGGTTATACTGTTGATGTGTCTGAGTTTTGTGCGTGGACTGTTAAAATAATGTGTACAGACTTTTGGTAAGTGTGCACTCATTTGTTGTTATGGATGAAATGATATCTTGCCTCCACCTCGTCCTTGCATCCAAAAACCTGCCCATACTTGTATACTTCGGAAACGCCTACCTTGCTAAATGCAAGGAGGTATTGTGTATTTCTATTTTAAAAAAATCTTACATCCAACGCATGCAGTGGATTTGTGCCTTAAGAGGGAAAGCGACCTAAAAAAAGAGAGGAAAGAATGAGACAGAAACAGTAGAGAGAAAGAAAAGTATGTAGAGTCAGAAGAGTTGAGAAGCCGAGGTGTGCCTGCAGAGAGCTGAGAAGAATGGGGCCTGATTACGTCTCTATAAATGGACGCGATTTACACAAAGAGAAACTTGCTAGGGTCACAGAGGGCAGACTTCCACTGAGCTGTTTTAAAGAGAAGACTTTTATAACTTGGGTCATGGTCAAAGGATAAGGTGGTTAAAAACATGCACACAGGAAGACACACTCAAAACACAGCATGGGGCACTGACCAAAACTGAACTGTAAAAACTTTTTTTAATTAGTATGCACAGCATAAGGTCATATTCAGAACAAAGAAGTCTTAGAAAAAATGTTTAAAGGTTAGTGTATTCACAACTATGTGATTTATGTTCAAGTTATAAAGTCACATTCATATGTAAGTAGGCCTATGTATTATCATGCATATTTGTAGCCACTACTCAGATGAAGCTTCTACCCAAACTACATTGCATGCCACTGTGCTACTGTGTAAGTGCATTTGATGATTGACCTGAATGTGTAGTCTATTTGCCAATTTAGCAGTTAGATCAGATTAAACGTTATTGTCATTACACATGCATAAATACAAGATAACGAAATGTGGTTCAGAAAGTGTGGTCAGTTGGAAAATAATCATAATAATACAGTACGTATATATTGGTAGATTAAATAGTGTCGTGTGTTTTTTTAGGATAAATACATTTATTTAATGATATAACATATTTATATTATTACATTAGTATTATGCTAGGTTACCATAATGGACTGTTGCCCAGTGGTACCCAGTGTTTGCCCATCTGCCCTGTACCTGGAGCCCTGCAGAAGCTTCTCTCTTGTTCCAATCTCAATTAGAATGCAGCTCTACAGAGGCCACCATGGCCTCCACTAGATAAATTAATTGATATTTTGGTGGTGAAGAGAGACAAGCGACAGTTCCACTCTACTGGAGATGACGGCTCCTCACGCTGACCCACTTTTTCCAAACGGAGAGAGGTTTCCGAATTTTAATTGAGACCGAACCGACCAAACTTCAGACCTGCACCGGCAGACCTTACCTACCAAGAGAGGACTAAGGGCAGGCCCAGTGTTGATGCAAAGGATTGATTTAAATGCCTGGAATAACAAAGGTGGATAACAGTGATGATTACTGATCTGCAGTCGTTTAAATGTCTGATGTGAAATATGTGCTGCTCGCATTTTAATAGAGTAGGAGTATAGGAGTAAAAATATTTGTCGATGGAAATATTTCACAAATATTTTGAAGAGTTGAACTGGATAATTTTTGAATTTCTGTTGACTAATTCATCCGATTCTAATTTTTATGAAGCTCTTTCAAGAGTTAGCATCATTGTTTTTTAAGAGATTTCCTATAATTACCACAAAACAACGTATCCAACAGTTGTGATAAAATAGATCTACACAAAACACATAGCCAGCATATGAATTAAATAAACATTTTTTACCTTTTCATACCTAAAATATCTTTTCTTTTTGCTTTGAATGTAGGTTTATTGTTTTTAACACAGATAGGATAGTTACAGTAGCCGTCATTGCAACTTGCTTGTTGAAGAACTTCTTGGTGGTGATAAGTACTTTGTTTTTGGCATAGCTCTTTGTTAGATGACAAAAGCCATCTTCTTCTTATGATACATTACAATCAGTTTATCTTTTGCATTAGTCTCTCTAATGCAAAAAAGTCAGATCCATCAGTGATTGTGGATGACTGAGAAGGCTGGATTGGAATGGGTTGCTACAAATGCTGCTGCCATACTTGTAATCTCTCTTCCTCGCCTGACGCCTGTATATGTAATTAGGATTAATAATATCATAGGCCAGATAGGAATAAAACATGCATTTATGGTAGGCTTTGACAGTTCAGAGAGAGAGAGAGAGAGCAATTCTGTGGGAGGTGAAATCTTTGAAGAATGGCATCACAGGCCTAAGGTTGCACCGTACTACTTTATGAAATAAGCTGCACTATATCTCTTTGCACCATACCACATATCGCAAGTCATCTTGTATTTTTAATAAAACCTCTTGAGAAGAGATTTGAGAGGTAACATAGTGAGTTGAACAGAAGGGGCAAAGACACAAATTGACCTCTCTCTCTCTCTCTCTCTCTCTCTCTCTCTCTCTCTCTCTCTCTCTCTCTCTCTCTCTCTCTCTCTCTCTCTCTCTCTCTCTCTCTCCCTGTCTCTCTCAGTCACTCACTCACTGACTCATACTTTCTCTCTCTCTCTCTCTCTGTCTGTCTCTCTCTCTCTCTCTCATCTACACACTCACTTACTCATTCTCTTTCTTGCTCACTCACACATACACACACTCTCTCTTTGTCTCCCCCCCCCCCCCCCCTCTCTTTCTTTCTCTCTCCTCAACAGCCTCTGTTGACCTTGTACTTAGGGTCTGTTCTTGTCTTGGCATAATCAGGGCTTATGTGCTGTCACTCAGTCCAGCTTATTGAGTGTACAGTATGGTGGGATCCTATCCTGCACTTTCTCTACCTGCCAGTGGTATACAGACAATGCAGGGGTTTGTCCTTCCATAATGGTTCCTTTTCCCCCATCCTCTCTTCAGGTTTATGCTGCCTGAGGCATTTACTTAGCCTAGTAGCTCATCACATGAAGCCACTGTCCTGATGCGTTTGTAGATTTTTGTTGTTTCATCCTGGATACTGGCTCTGGCACTAACTAATCCTTGGCCTCCACCTTTCTGCTTAGTGTCCAGCCTCAGGATGCTACATATGTGGTGAAACCAAAGATAGTAGATATTCCCAAGATTTGTCATGACAAGCCACTTCCTGGAACCACAATCGCACGAGGGCTAGAGAGGGACAGAAATCTCCTTTCATGCAGTCTTTACCCCGCCTCGTGTGAGGACCAACCATGAGGCCACGAGGTATAGAAACGTCAGTCATGTGTTAACGACACACCCCTGCTTGCAGCCCAGAACTGATCACCACTTTGCTCCCATAGACATAAACTACCACAAAGTGTGTTGCTCTGCCTATCTACCATCTTTGGTGAACCCCTTAGTGCATGGGGAGGAGGTTGCTTGCCTTGACGTCAGTTGCCTCTATCTCCTCCTCTGGCCGGGCTATTATGCCAGCAGAGTACCATATGACTGGCATTTATTATCTGTTGATAGCATCTTGTTCATCCCCATTAGCTGGCTTGTCAAAAGCTGCCTTGCTTTTTGTAGGTACTTGGCTGTAGGCATTTCCTCTGTGGTCTCCTGACATCTGTTTGTAGCCTTAACCACTCTTGGCAGAGATTTAGAATTAGGGGATTTAAGCCCATACAGAACAACAGTTGGTACAGAGTTTGGATGAAACATTTAGATTTGTAATTGCTAATTGGATACAAAAAAGGTATGTTAAATAGTGAGACTAATGCTGTACTTTAAGTGTAATGAAGAATTCCTATCATTGTCATGAAATGCGTATGATGATACTTGAAGTGAATTTAAAGTCTCGTCACTGAATCATAACTCAGAATAGTGGAGGGCAATTACATTAGCAAGCTGCTCATGACTAAGTCATGAAGTTATGGGTGTGTCTCTCAAGGGACCATTGAGTGTATAGTCTATGCAAGGGACCCTTAAATAGAACTACAACAGAGGGGTTTTCTATGGAAACTTGGTTCTAAAGGTCAACCGTTTCCACAGTTTTATTCCCTTCCAGAAAGGTCAGAGTTATTTGAGGGTACATTTTGACGCTGGCTTAATGTATAAGGCGCCATTTGGTTCTTACCTTTTGTGGTGAAACATTGTCACTTAATCTAGGGTTAGATTACACCAGGTTACACCTGTCTTGCACCTGGTTTATGTGAGTGAGAGCAGCAACACTGACATAGGAGTCTGATCTTCTCTTCTTGATATCACCGCAGTTTTCCAGTAATGACATTGAGCTCTCTGGTCAGAATGAGTGGAAAGAAAGTCATTCCCGGTATCCTTAGCACAAATCTGTGTATGCCTAAACTATTTTGTATATACTATCCTAATAACCTCTCTCTTTTCTCCATGGGCAATTCATCAAGATGGTGCCTTCTACCTTACAGTCACTCCAGTTGTCTAAGCACGACACAAGCAAATGTGGCAAGTTAAAAAATGGACCCTCAGCTCTCCTCTGCTCCCCATTCATCAGCATAATGAGCAGCGGTCAGAGCCATTTAGCATCATGTGCAGGTAAACTCAGGATGACACCCGACTGGACCGAAGGAGACATTCCCTTATCAGATCACACATTTTTACTGGACACACGCAGTCCAGGTGAATCATGGTGAGATGAGGCATTAACCTTCTCTTTTATTCAAATTGGATTCAGTCCCACCAGACGAGGATATTCGATTAAAGTACTGGTCAAAGGAGTTAAATATTATGATCCTCAATTAATCACTTATAAATGTTGATAATGTATAGTTTTTGACAGCCGGTACATAGCAACATATACTTGCACAAAATGTTGCAGCAGGTGTTTTAAAATGCATTAATTTGTCCTGTTACACTTTTCTTATTCTGTCAAGTGTGTTGAAAAAATACCATGATTGCAAATATGTCATAAATAAAAACCATTATTATTATTGACTTTTCTACAGACCATGGGAACAACATTTACTTCTATCACTTCACTTCAACTTCCTAGAAGCAATAATATAATTGTTCATGTTATACAGGACAAGTACACTTCTTTTCTGAAACTCAACACTTTTTAGATAAACCAATACCAGTACCTAGGTTGCCTGTATCGAGCATTTTACAGCTTCTGTCTACCACCAGCATTTGTTTTTTATGCACCATTCAGATGGTCTGGTGGTAAGCCTACTTTCTCTCCCACACATGTTTACAGACGTCAAGCAGGCCTCTGACATCAGAGCTGTGTTCCACAGAGCTGTTGCTGAACCTGAGACTGACACCACAGTGTAAGTGTGAAGAACATCTTGCCAAAAGACTGCAATACAAAATTAGCTCTTGGGAGAAAAGATATCTGTATGACCACATTGATGAGACTTCACTGAATGACATAACACATGCGCTCTGCTGCAGAGTGGGCCCCTAATGCTCTGGCCAAGGGGAGGCGGGATCATGAGACATAAGTGAGAGATTTAGCAGACTGTCAAAGAAACAGCAGATGCAAAAAAAAGGTCAAAGGTCAAAAGCTTGCCCTTTTCCAACTTCCTTCTCCCAGCTGATTTATTATTTAGTAGGAGCTTCATTCGATCAAATTATCAAACCTACCACTGTGGCTCTCGTCGTGACTGAGTACATTTTTAGGCTCCACATAACTATAAGCTTTCTGCTCATTATCTCCACTTGGTGGTCCCTTTTCTTCCCTTTTCTTTGTGGAACATCTGCATTTTTTATAATCCCTCCATATTTTTCATTAACAAGAGCACTTTTAGCCTGGCCTGTGGGAATCAATTATGCCTTCCTGCTCCCTCGTCTCATTTCTGTTGTGACAGCTGATTAGTTAGTTTAGAGAGGATTGAAGAACATGTTACATGCATATAAAGGGCCCCTTCTCCAATCTCCACAAGAAAATACCCAATTATGGACAACATGGCTCAATATAACACTGATATGTAAAAGTGTCACCTCTTCCACAATTAAATTCTGTCATGTGACTGCAGCCATTTTGGTTCCATGTCAGCATTTCAGTGGAACATAACATTTAATTAGCCTTCGTACGGTGAGAAAAAGAAAACCTCCAGTCCCTGACAATGTAAATATAAACTGTATATCTTGCTGTCTATGGCAATTAGGGCACGTCTGTATAGAATGTCAAGATAAGTCACCCATAACTTTTTGACATTTAAAACTGCATCACTAATATAAGTCAGCTAGAGCGAACAGTGACATGAGACACATTCAATACACTCTTCCCCCAGCATCTGCAAATTAGTTATCTGAAGGAAGACATTTGGATACATTTAGAGACCCACCATTGTCTCATAAGACAGTATTCCTGCCACTGTCGAATGACTTTCAGCACCACGGACAGCAGCTTAGGGCCACTGATAACCTGTAAGCTCTTCTTAAGCAGCTACTTGCAGAAAACCGCCTCAGCAAGAACTATTGTGCATCCTTTGGGCTGTATTGTCTCTGTTTAATATTTATTAGAGTGCCCAGATAATAGAGAATGGCTCTTTTATCTGTGTCATTCACAATCACCAGCACAGTGCACCTAACAGAAAAAAAAAAACACTTTACCTGAGCTTGTCTTCAGCAAAGACGGATGGCAAAGCTTCCTCCAGATAATGACTCACAGTGACAAAGCCTTGTGCTTGTGATCTGTCTGGTGCACACACGCCATTGTTGTTCCTGGGGGCCTCAGTCACACTGAATGGACAGCCTGTTTAGCGAAACTCTCTTTGTCCTGCTGGGACCTGGCATTCATCGAAGCTATTTATCACCTGATTTTATGAGAGAAATATTTTCTTTTTTTTTTTACCTGACTTAGGAGCAGGTTGATACATGCTGAGTCTTTGTCACTCCAGTCAAACTGTTCCTGATGCATTGGTGTTAAAAGCTTTTGTCATGCTTTACTGGCTGTCATCCACACAGCGTTCACTAGAAATTTATGGTTTAGGGCAAGCATATATGATTCTGTATAAATGTCTACTCTGTGTCATATCGATTTCCCCAATGGGGTTTGAGGCAGACATCCCAGATGAAGTGAAATGATGCATTCCTGCACTGATCAGAGCTGAGCCAAGTCTTCACACTTGATTTGATTTCTCAGCAGCGCTATTAGATCTGTCGGTGGATGGGAGGTGACGACCGAACAACCAAATATAATAAAGGCCTCTCTGAGGAGTGAATTAGAGCAGCATCAAGGATAAGCACACTTTTTGAGGCCTTTCATGAGAGGACAAAATGGCTTTGGGTAAATCCCACTCATCCTTTCTCTCTCTCTCACACACACACACACACACACATAGACATATACTTATACACACACATATACACACACACACAAATGGCACAGCTTTCGTCTGACCCCACACAAACATCTGTATCCCTTGAGAGCATCCCCCTAAACGAGGGGTGGCAGAAGTAATGACCCCCACCTATCTCCATAATTTGGCTGTGGGCGGAAGGGGCGGGAAATGGCACTGACAGACCATTATTTTCCCCTAATGGGTCCCCTTCATGTGTGGGAATTTCACACCACGAGGTGGAGGTCATAACAGGCACATCGCACATTCCTCCGGCTTGCTTGGCCACTGCAGACATATTACTGCTTAACCACACTACCCTTAAGGACATATAGGACACCATTAGGGCAATTCCTGTTGACAGCGCCTCCTGTTGCAGTACAAAGTGAAAAGAAATAACTGTGAGGTAACACGGCTTGAACAGAAACATGTGCCTTAAATAGAAAGGGTTAAATTTAGCAATGACTAGATAAAGCAAAGTAAATACAAATGTAAACCAGAAGCTCCTAAATGGTTTATTAAACTTGCTAATTATGCTAGGACCTTGTGTGCTGAACACCGACTGTCCAAACTATCAAATCCAAACTATTCAGACTATTGTAATTAAAGTCATTCACACTCTCAACAAATATATGGGCATTTGCAAAAGCAGCTATCCATATCCAGCCCTATTTATATATTTTTTTATTTCAAGTCCTAAGCCTATTCAATAGTGGAATATCTTATTTTCCTGCAGGAAACAAGCAAAGAAACCACTGAGGGATGGCAGTGAGCGATAATCCCAGCATTACAACTGCTAAACATAAACTCTACACAAGTGCGCGAACACACACACACACACACACACACACACACACACACACACACACACACACACACACACACACACACACACACACACATACATACATGTACACACAAAACATTCCCCAAGCACAAAACCAAAAGTCATGTCCAAATTGAGAACACCTGTTAACAATGCAAGGATTAGCAGGCACACAATGAGTCCTAATACCCTTCCATGGACAAGAGCCTCTCAGGTGTTAGAGGTCGCCAGTGTGCTGTGCTGATAGGCACCACCACCATTTGTTGGTGGAATCAGGCAAATACACCGACTTGGATATGAGAGAATACGTACACGCGCACACTTAAAGCCTACACATGTGCACACACTTTAAGCCTAAGCATACATACATATTTGCGCACATACACACACACACACACACACACACACACACACACATACACAGACACACACACACACACACACACACACACACACAGACACACACACACACACACACACAGACACACACACACACACACTTTAAAGCCCACACATGTATGCATTTGCACATACTTCAGATGCTCTCAGCATAGCTGACTGAAAACATTGTGACAGGCCCACTCATTACTGAACACACACTCTAATGCTGAACAGTGCTCATGTCAAATCAGAAAATACATATCATGGAAGATTACATGTATTCATATGAAAATGAACTTGACATTAGACATCACTCACTATTTCAGTGTTCATCCAGGTGCTTACTGAAAGATATGATATTATAAAATATCATGTGTGAGGGTTCAACCCCATCTGACATATCACATATCGCTGGGCCTGTATATCACTGTTGCTTAATTTACAACAGATCTCACACACACACCAAAGCCACCTTTTGAATGTAACTAGAAGATGTAACTATCAGTGTATAAAAATGTTGAATTAGTCATAAATTCTGCCCTATGTACCATGACGTGTATGACATGTAAAATATAAAAAAAGTTTTGTAAAGCTAACAGAACGAGACTAAATGAGTTTGATGTCCTCAGTCAAAGGCAGGCACAATGAATACAGAGGAATACAAATTCAGAAAGGGTTTATATCTTCTTATATTGTGTTCACATCATGTCTTTATAGGCTGCGCACTGTTTTTTATGGGCAGTCTCCTACTCATACTGTGTTTCGTGATAAGTAGTTTAAACTGCAGAACTATTCAGGGCTAAAGAAGAAATCTTCAGAGCTGCCCCCTCAAGTACCCAGGTCATGTGACGCCCCTGATCATGAGGCTGTTTGGCAGGATTGCTTTTTGGACGTCTCATCTGTGTTTGGTAAAAATGACGGCAGGCTCTGAATTTAGATGAAACAGAGGTAAAGGTCCAGACATGTGGTGAGAGTCGTAACTACCCTGACTGGCATTCCAGTTATACACCTTACACACATCAGTCATTTTTTATTTAAAAAATGCAAAAAAGTTTAAATGTATATCCTTCACTTTCTAAGCTATGTGATTTTAATATAGTTACTTTTAACCACTTTCTGTAATGAATTTTTGGACTGACCTGCCAACATTGCTTATCATTTTCCTCTTCTCTGCTTTTGTCCATTAGTGACTATTGTCTGTAAATGCCTGAACTTCCACAGGCTGAATTCCTCAAATCTTCACAAGCATTTCAAAATTCCAGTGCAAGGCACACAGGTAGTTCTCTACTTGAATATGACCAGCTTCAGAAATCCATTTACTACATAACAGGTGTGTAGCACTAAATGCACCTATGCACAAGCATTGCCCATATGCAGCCACTGCTCAAATAACAAGCTACACCCAAAAGCGGACATCCCTGGTTCAGAAAGTAAAAGTCCTGCCACATATTTGTTCCGGCCAAGGCACTAAACCAGCCAATCCCAATTAGCATAACTCTTCAGCCATGTAGATGAGCTAGTTAGTGAAATCACCTCTGTTAGGAGTACAGGCAGAAGGAAGATATCGCAGGACTTTTACTTTCTCAGTCCAGTTTGTCTACCTCTAGCTACACCCATTTCACAATCACAATTTCATACAATAAAAGTGCATTTATGAAATCTGACAAGCTGCAGCTGCCAATTAACACAGACGGTCACATTGAAGTGACAGTTACGGAACTGAGGAGATCGAGGAGCCTGTGGCTCTTTCCCTCTTTCCCTCCTGTTAGCATTTCTCTTTTACTTTAGGCTCCATTGCTAAATTAATCCCCTCACTCCAGCTGTAGATCTCATTAGAACAACTCATCTTTGCTTGGGGAAAAGGGTCATTTTTCTGAACATCTGAATGCCCTTGCAACCCCAGTCTCCCCCTCTGAGGAGATTTTTTCGAGGGTGTAAATTGCCAAGTGGGGACATTCTCACTGGACAGACTGTCATTTCCCTCGCCAGCTGTTGCCCAAGCACAGAGCCGATCTATGGGTGAGGAATGCCCCTCATGAAACGTGACACTGCAGCGCCCTTTGCCAGGAGAGGTGGCCTCATTAAAACATTTTTGTCTGTGAGTGTGAAAGGATCTAGATGAATAGTGGCTTATACAATTCCTTTAACATCTCTGAATTTAGGGAATATAAACTGATGGTGAATATCCAGCCCAATCTCTGATTGAGAGATATTTTTAAAGGTTTCTTTAGGCAGCTAACTAAACATGGGTTTATGTCTTTGATGAATAGTCAAATGGCATTGTTATTACAAGAACATTCGTTCTTTTTTAACGTACCAGTCAATTTAACTGATATACAGATAAAACTTTGAATGACCTTGTGTCTATGTAACTCACCAACCCACAGGAATCACTGAAGTGGTGAATGATTCAACAGTTTCTATCCATGACATGACCACCATCAAATAAAAGACTACAGTACGTGCAGATCAAACAGGCAAAGGCAACCCAGGCCATGCCCACCTCTTCCATATCTTCCCTATGTCCATGGTTACCTTTTCTTGTCACCCCACAAAAAAATAGTTTTTTCTTTCCAGCCGTGGCTGGGCTTACAAAGGCAGATTTGTTTGGTGCCAGAACTATGATCTTTCATTAGAGCTGTTTGTAAATAATGTGTATTCCTGGAAGCATTATTCTTTTTCTGTAACACTCATTCTACTGCTCCTTTTTTAGAATTTTGTTCAGTTCGTCTTCTTCTCATTCATCTGCTGCCCATAATAAACACATGTCCCAGATAGTTATTCTCCTTCATCAGCGTTCTGTGATGATTGGCGATTTTTTTTATCACACAAATTCACCCAGGAGTGTACTTTAGAATAAGAACTAGTTTAGAATTATAGGGCACAGTGGATATGACTGCTGCAAAATATAGACGATAAGCAAGAGTAAAAAAAAAAAAACATTTATACAAATAACATAAAAACTGCTATCTTAGTAGTAAAGGCAGTGAATGAATAGCAGCTGTACTCTTACAAGCAGTAATGTTGCACCTATGAGTTTGGTTCTGGTGTTTTGGGATCTGTGTGGTAAAGATGAGGAGTAGAGTGGCTTTATGAAATATTAATTGCTGTACATTTGTTGAGGGACATACATGCATACCTAAGCTACAGTGTCAGTTTTTTAACTGTCACAAAAAATTATGATTTTAAAAAAAGTATTAAAAGTTAGCTTATTAGTCCCATATAAAAATAAGACTGAAAAAATCATGCAAAGGCCAGCATTTTAAACTGCACAGTATTATATAGTACATTCATAAGAAGGAGTTTTTAACTCTGTTAGGGCTTATTCAATAATGACTGACATTGAACAATGACTGCCTCACTGAACTTACTTACCTTACTTAATAAACTGGTTTCTTATAACCAGAACTATTGTCATGTGGGATGATACCTACTATTTACACAAACACCTATGCTCAAAGCAATGGTTTGCAATCACACCAATCAAAATCCTGTCTTGTGGCCATATTTAAAACTAAAGTAACATGTCTCTACCTCCAGCTCCTGTTACTACTCTCTACTTGTCTCAGACAAATGCTTTTTCTTCATTAGATTCGCTTCAGTTGAGCATATATCTGGAAAACACCAGCTCTACTCTTTTCTTTGGCAACTTGTACACTCACACGTTCAGCCAGCCAACCAGCCATTTTCATTCATTATTCATAAGAATGTTAATTCCAGGGAGATATGCAAATGCATGTCTCTGGGAGAGTGGGTGAACATCGCCATGGTCTGTTTGGCCCACTTGTGGCAAAGCCTTGCCTTCTTGTAGCATAAATCACAGTTTAGTTACACTTAGGGTGCTGTAGTATAGATTATACCTTGCACCTGTGTGCGTGTGTGTGTGTGTGTGTGTGTGTGTGTGTGTGTGTGTGTGTGTGTGTGTGTGTGTGTGTGTGTGTGTGTGTGTGTGTGTGTGTGTGTGTGCGTGTGTGTAGGTGAGTGTGATAAAAGGTCAACTTGTGTCTTTGTGATTTCTGTCCCAGTTAGTATGTTACCTTTCAAATGACTTCTCCTCTCTCAAAAGGTCTCACTGTGCATGGATTGTAAAGAAATGTAAAGATTAAAAAAAAAAAAATAATGAAAATGTTTATGCAGTATGTATGTTATAATAAATAATGGTACAATCAAATTAATTACAGTTTATTTGTAATTTGGACAAATCCAACATGATATGGGTTTTTAAAGGTCGCTCATACATAACTATAACAGTGTTGTTTTAAAATTACTGTAACTTAGGTGAATGATGCCATTCACACCTCATTTATTCTGGAAGATCTCTTTGCTGAAGCTTTTTCTTTCCTGCGCAGGCTATTTAAATGCTGACCAAGTGTAGATGTATGACTGCTTGTGCCTTCATAGGACATGAGGTTACTGCAGCATGAAGGCCATGTGTGAGTGTGCTCTGACAGTGAAGCAGTGACGTGGAGCAGCAGGGTACACATTTTGGGAAAAGTAGAGGGGCTGATGATGAAAGTTTTTTTCCCACTCTGACTGTAACATTAGGAACTTTCTGGAATTTGCCTACAATGAGCTGTTCTACTCGGTATTGGTGACAGATTGTTGGCATGGGAGAAAAGCAGACACACTGAGGTGGATATCTTCCAGTCAGAACTACCATTGTGACTGAGCCGAGATTGAATCTGTGGATAACTTAGAACACGCAGGAATGTAGATAAATTATGTTATTCATATTTTGTGAGGCCGGCAGCAGCATCAATTTACAGGGAGAAATGCTCATTCCCCCAAACATTCCACAAAATGAAACTGCTATCATTCAAACTGTCTCCACAGCCAGGCTCTGCATGGGCAATAACTGTTAACATCCATAGTGTGGCAAGCAAATCCATATGGCTTCCCTCTTATCATACATGTCAGAGCCTAACTTATGCCCACAAAATGTGTGGCCATTTATAAGGAGAAACAGAGATTGAATGAGGCAAAAGCATTGTAAAAGTGATAGTGCAGAAATATATTCCTTAGTAATATTATCTTAACAATTCTGAAGTCATTTAAAATCCAATTTTTATATGAGTATACAATAGTTAAGAGATGTTAAGGGTGTTAAGAGACCAGAGTCTACTTTGTGGTTCTATAAATATTACTTGTCCACAGATTGATCATGTCTTTTGGTTGCTTGGTGCTTTTTTAACTTTGTGCTAATGCTGACTTTTGCTTGACAGACTGTGTGTGGGAGTGCTGAGGTGAACTCGTAGGTCTTAGTAAAGTGAATAAAGGCCTGGCCTGGCTATCGGGAATAGCAGGAGAGTTCCTGATTGGCCAATAGATTGATTGAATTAATTTATCTGGAGGCTGCTGACATTCACTGCAAATTAGAGAACAAAGGTAAGCATAAAGTGAGTCTGGATTAACCAACGATTTATAACGAAAGACCTAAACAGTGATGTAGGAACTAACAATCACAGATGAAAGGCACACTCATAGTAAATACTATCAAGAAATGGGCTGCTATATGAGCCATTACCAAGAGACATCAAGCACCGGATGGAGCAACAATCACTCTTGTGCTCACTTGACAAGTAAACACTAAAATGAAAGAGAAAAACAGCAGTTAAGACTTGGTCAGTCAAACCAAGGGAAAAATCCTCAAGTTGTTTTGTCTTTTCTTTTCTTTTCTTTTCTTTTCTTTTGGTCCAAGTTCGCCCCCCTAGCTGAATGCCTCAGGGATGCACAGGTGTGACATCCTTTTAGGTGGGAAAGTGTGATGAAAACAACAGTGACCTCAGTGCTAATTCTCCATCTTTACCACTGACCTCTAAGCTAACTGAAAAACAGAGGTGAGGGTAAATCTGGCTAAATGGAAAGCCCACAAGGACACGGCACTGGAAAATAAGACTAGAGGAGAGGTTATCACAAAGAAAGCAGCAGCATGTAGGTGGAAACAATTTGGCATCACAGAGAGTGGGGTTACTAACGTGTTTGTTTGTTCAATACCCGGCGTATTTGTGCATTATATTATCCCACAGCACTATTGTAGCTGAATAAAGTGGCAGCATGATGTCTTTGAAGTTTAAATTACAGCCAGAGTCCTTGGACCTAAAAGTTAGGATGATTCTAAAAGCCCAGCATTGAGAGGGGGTCCTTTGAGGACACTTTTAATATGGAGAGTGTTCCAAAGTTGTATTCTGTCATCGAGCCCAAACTTTGTAGCAGCACTCTTGAGCAGGAAACATGGAAATAGTGTGGCATCACAGAGAGAGGGTTTGCTCATGTGTTTGTTTGTCCGAGTGTACTCCATGCATCTTTCTATTTGTGCATGTCATTATCCCACAATACAGTACGTTTCAGCCGAATATGGTGTATCCTTGAAGTTTAGATTTCAGTAAGGTTTCTCAGATTTAGCAAGTGTAATTTGTTTAATTTATTCCCTGGTGGTGAAGATAATCCTATGAGGGCAAACTGATTTTCTGTTCTTACACAATTAGCTCCAGTCCATAAGATGTAAAGGAATCGGCATAACCCGGTTGTCCTGACCCAGGCTTATCCCACATGTAGCTTCCACATTAGAGCACCAGCAGGCAGCCTTGTTGTGGAAACCCATAGCTGCACACCTGTTTACTATAATTGTGCAATCCTTAAACGCAGCACAGAGGAGATTATGCAAATTCGCCCTTACCTTTTCTTCAGTTCATTTAGTATTCTTTGTTTGTTTATTAAATAAGAGCCAAACTTTGTGATTCCTTACGGAGAGCCTTAAGTTGCAAAGGAGGAATGTAGGCATCTTAATCGTTCTCTGATCCTCTGTCTTTCTTATTTTCCATTTCCCCCAATTCACATGCTCTCTCTCTCTCTATCCCCTCTCGCCTACTGTCTATGGGACTCCAATATGCAATAAAACAGCCTTCATAATTGGCCTGAGATCTCTGACAAAGGAAGGTTGCAGGCTAATGAGACCGAGGACTGGGGTCTCTTTACACTCTCAGGGGTCCTGACAGTGTGTGGGTCCTTGTGTATGTTAACATTGGGAGATGGGTGTCTTTGGCGGGTGATTAGCCTCTTATCTCTGCTGTGGTCCACCTCTTCAAAACCTCATTTGTCTCGCGAGCTTGTTCTCAGGGGCTGTGTGAAATGTTAGTGTGTGTGTGTGTGTGTGTGTGTGTGTGCGTGTGTGTTTAAAATGGGTGTGATGATGGCTGTATCATCTGAGCTTTGTGCAGTGGGGGTGGCTGTTTTTTTGCCGTTGATCCTCTCAAAATCCAGCCATCATTTGTACAGCAAATGTTGTATTTCTGATTGTGCAAGGCCACAACTGACTGTAATAACATGTCAGTTTGGACAAATACCATCTGTTGATATTCACCAAGTGTGTGTGTGTGTGTGTGTGTGTGTCTGTGTGTCTGTGTGTGTGTGTCTGTGTGTCTGTGTCTGTGTCTGTATGTGTGTCTGTGTGTGTGTATGTGTGTTTAAATGTTTATGCATTCCCATGCACAGGGATTTGTGCACCCTAGTTAAAAACCAAGAGTGTTTGTTTGTATCCATGTGCTGAAACAGAAGGCCCTGTCAAAAGGATAATAAATAAAAAAAAACACTAAATAAAAATAAACACACAAGGCCAAGAGACCACACTCCCCACATCCACAGTGTTCCCCACAAACTCAGAGACAATCGCTGAATCTAAGGCACATGTATCTCAGGGGAGAGGAGGAAGACTCTGTGGTTTCAGGCTTTCTCACTCCTTTGCTGGAAAGCTCCACTAACACTGACACATTGTATTCAATTTGAAAGCCCCACTGGGCAATGTGGTAGCTAGACCCAGTGACTTGAGCCTGTTTTTCTTCCGCCTTGGCTGCAGGCAGGGGCAGGGCTGGCAGCGCACTCAGGACGGAACAGGTGGCAAAAGATGGATTGGGTTCAGTGATATGCATGTGTGGCTGCGGTCCATAAAGAACTTTGCGCTGTGATGCTCCTTTCTGGCACAGGCAGGGATTACACAGATCTGCAAACAAAGACATACTGGGGGTCTGTATTTACTCAAATTGCAGTGCATAAATGAATGTGAATAAGTGATGAATTAATATGAATCGGATATGATGGTTAAAACAATGGCTTCTCTGTCAATATTTGTATATTGCTTTAGGATTAATAGAATAATGTTATTCTCAAATCTCTCTCTCTCTTCCTCTCATTTTTTCCTCTCTCACTCACTCAGGCCTCCCTTTATCACATCTCAAGTTTCTTCGCTTTTCTGGTCCCGAAACGGCATTGTCTGCAATTTATTTTGCCTCTTATATTTACATTTCTGAGCAAATAAAACCCGTTTCCGGAACCTCATAACTGATTTCTGGATCCTGCTTACATCTAGATCATTTGTTCATTTTTCATCCGATGGTTTGATTGGGAAGGCAGAATCTTCACACCAATGCCTTAATCAGAACAGAATAAACAAATAGCTGACATTTCTATCCTTTTGAGACTTAACATTCTGGACAATCTAAGCATAATCACAATGTAAATCTTGACTCAAGCCACCATCACAATCAAAGCTTTTGTATACATCCTGTGTGTTTCATTTGCATAGTGCATGCTGCAAGACAAGCAGTGCAAGTATATTATCTTTTTGACCAAAGAATTTAATTTCTTGTTGTTTAGAAGTGTAATTTCTTGTGCATTACAAAGCAAGAATGATTTGTTCAAACCATTACATTACATTACACTTAGCAGACGCTTTTATCCAAAGCGACTTACAAAAGGACAAAGGCAATTTTAATTGTACTGCCACTATTGACTTCCATTACTTCCATGACTTTGCATTACTGTAACATGAGAAATACAGATATCAAAGATCTCAAAACAAGCAGACAGCTCTCTCACAATCTGCAGTCAGAGCTCATTTATGTACAAGGCCTCCAGTCCATTTGTGTATCTCTCTGTTGTTCTGCCCATGTGTCTGTGAGGAAATGACCAAGTTGAAGATGCTCCACAAGCACCCATGGGATGATTGTCCCTTTCTAATCAGCCGATAGGAGTAGGGGGTCTCAGAAACCTGATTGCATTAAAAGAATCAGCTCTCTCGATCTGCAGCATAACAATTAGATCACAGAGGGAAGTCAAGCTAATGCTGGAGAATTAGATAATTGATAAGTGGGACATTTTAAAGCACTGTGTAAAATATGAATTGGGTATTGTGGAGATAATTACTGGGACTTACCAATGAGGAAAACTTCTTATTCTAATTGTATTCTGTCTGTTTTTACTTATTTGTGGAATTTATTTTGTACTAATAGGAAAGTACATTTCAAAACATTTCACTGAACATTAGTGAACACAGTGGTTTGTCTGAAAATAGACCTTCATATTAGCACTGTAGTAAAGTTTGTGGACACCCCCCCCCCACACACACACACACCACACACACACACTCCTGACACACACAACCACCAACACACTAATACTATACAAACCTGTTGATACATATTTTTTGCACATATTTGATGTTTATACACAATGAAAGAACTTTTGTTTTTTAGTTATGTACTGTTATACTTTGTAGACTTGTGCATCACATACAACTTATAATGAAATTACATTTATGCTTCAATAGTTATTATACATCACAAGTACAAAACTAGTAGTAGTAATCCACTGTAATCTTCCACTGTTTTAATCACACATGAAGGCAGCGTAAACAACCCTCTATACCAAATATGGACAAAAACATTTTGAGTCAGATTTATTAGACTGCAATGTTTTACTGGTTAAAACATTTTTCCAATTTATTTTCATTGGCACATTTTAACATTTATTTCCATGAAGTGGATTTCTTGAGCATCCCTGAGGTGATTGTCCTTTTCCAGCTCACAGAGGAAACATCGCAGGAGGCCTCATAGATCTGATTGGATCAGTACTCTTAGCCATAGGGATCTTGCATGACAATTAGATCACAGAGGGTAGTCTTCTATAAATGTGGAAACATAGAATAATTGATGTATTTTGAATACTCTGTTGTTTAGTGGGGGAACAACTGTTTAATGTGGTGTATAATAACCTCTAACATAAGTGGAAACCTGGATAAGAAATGAATTCTGTTAGACAAAACAGAATTGTGTAAAATAATGTGCTTTATTACAGTTTTTCTCAGATGTTTTGACACATTTAGCATATGACACAATAGCATTATGTCAGTAAAAGAAATATATATATACCTGCCAAAGTATGGTGACTGGTTCAGCTAGTTTCTGGCTTACTGGTTCCAGTATACGTAAGGTATGCTAAAACAACAACAAAATGTTCTATTTATTTTGATGTGTTCGTTTACATGAAGTATTTGGATTGTTTTTAGGTATGCTAAACAAACTTGCTTTCCTTGCATTTAACCTTCTTGGTGGAATTCAATGCACAGCGTGTTCACACTGAAACTGCAGTACTGACTTATTTCATGAATGATTTTTAGTTATTCCCTTTCAACATTAGACCTTGCCTAGACTACATTAGTTTGCTTTGGCAAGTTTTACAGGTTAAAAGGTCATTGTCGTAACAGGACTGATATGTGTGTTTTTCCTTAACACAACCTAATGTAATCCAATTTTACAATAAATTTAATCACGTGAACGTTTGTATGGAAAAGAATATTATGGCCGTATGGGGGTCATGGAAGTCATACCTGAAAACTCCTGAGGCTTCTATCTTTGAGTTTATGCTAACTGCCAACACCACAATATGTGAGCCAGCAATCATGGCCTTAAAGCCAGTGAGACTACTGAAAGCACTGCTCTAGCCAGCCTTGTAAGGTTAGATGGTAATGTGGCCACAATTAACATCAAATGCCTGCTAAAGGAAGGGATCAATCTTACATGGGATTTGAGAACAGAGAGTTAATCAATAATTGGACAAACACTAACCTTTTGAACTTCTTGTCATGCAGGGTCAGGGCTATAGTTTCTATTTGAAACTAATAGCAAAGCTCACCTCTGACAGAGCTTAGGCTGAATACAGATAAGGCTTCCACTGTTTGTGTCAAAGGGGACATATATGGACGTAACACATGAAAAATATATCGGAGCATAATAAGTGCATGTTTGACAGGGCATGGAACAGCCACCCTATGAGCTAGGTTACCATGGAGACAGAGGGTGGAGTTGTCAAGCAGAATACTTTATTCTTTAATACATTTTCCCTTTCCCTCTGAAACAACTGAATAATGAGAACCACACAAGTCTTTTTATGTTACAAACATGCCTTTCAGCATTTTGTTACTCTTTTTTGTTATTGTTATTATTTTGACAACTAACTTTTAAAAGTAACTTTTCTGTTCACATACTTATATGAATTTGAGATGGAAAAAACACACTTTGTTGTTCCAGTGGAGTCAGAGACATGTAAACACACAGACACAGACACAGACACACACACACACACACACACACACACACACACACACACACACACACACAGTACATTACACTCTCTTGAAGCTTTTGGTGGTTATGCCTGCTTACTATTAGTAAGTATTAGTTTGTATTTTTTTTTCTTGCAGGCTCTCTGATTTTAATTCTGTCACACAGAGACATCAGTGAAAGAAGTAACTGCCAGTAATCCAGTAACTGCTACAGCTGGCTATCCAGTATGTATTATCGTTTTGATTGAAGAACTGAATCAGTGGAACTAACTCAAGCCTCAGTTATCTGAATCTCAGTGATTAAGAGTTTACAATAACAATAACTGTAAATGATAGTCATCGGAATTCATCCATCCTTCATACCACAACCACTGGCAGTCCCATCACATGGAAATCCTTACTGTATTGATCTTCACAGAGGCATGAGCTTGTAGAGGTCCACTTAGAGTACATGTTTGGGTCATTTAGTAATTACTATTCACTGATAACGATTCAATACCGTTTTTTATTCTCATGCTGGCCTAACCTGCCAACAAGATCAAAATTAAAAGATGCTGGAAGAAAGAGTGGCCACATTGTTGTTTTAAACCACCAGCATTCCTACCCAAAACAAACCCTCATTTATAAACAAGGAAACATAGGGAATGGCACTTAGGGAAATGTTCATAAACATCATCTTTATCCACAGTAAACATAATTTCAGACAGTTTGAGAAATGACATTGACAGACAGCTGGCATTCGTCAACAGCTGTCAAAAAATGGCCTGGAGTGGGATGTGTGTAAAATATGTGAATACCTTGTGCAGTGCGCTCATTGAACTGGGCCATACTGTGCCAATATACTGTGCCAATATTAACATTTCATAAAAAGTGAGCATTAGGATTGCCACAGGCAAAAATGGCACCACATTTTTTCACATTTCCTCCCTCCTTCCTTCCTCAACAGGGTGTGTAATTGTCTAAAAAATCAAATAAAAAACACACAGTGTTGAGTAACAGGCAAGTCTCCATGACAACAAGCCATCCATCCCATAAGTCGTCTCAGTGAATGAGTCAGATTTAATGACAAACCCCTTCAGGTGTCCAATCCCAAGTGACACATCAGTGATGATGATGGTCATGATGATGATGGACCCAGTAACAGGTTAATCAGTGCAGAGGCCCACAGGAGCTCTGGTGAAACTAAGAGTCATGCTAAGTCATGCTGTGTGCCTGCACTGGCAGAGGTGATCAGTAAATAGCTGTGGGAAAAGCTATCAATGGTATTCTAATGGTAGGTCTAAATGGACATGCGTGCCATTCCATTAGCCCAACAGCACTGGTGAGGTGCAAAAGTATAAATAGTAGTATGGAAAACATTAATGCAGTGACAGGTCTAATATGATGGCCTAACTGACTTTATGGTTTGAGTGACAATAGAGTGACAATACTATTTACTATTTACTATTTCCTATTGTGGCTGAGAGATGAGAAAACTTACTTCTATACTGAGCTTTCTTTTTTGCTCATCTTCCTTTCTTGTTTTGCTTCCCTGCGCACCAAAGGTTACAACTCTTCATTTTGAGTCATGCTCATTGCAGCAGCTAAACACTTTCCTTATTGTTCTGCCCAACGCAACAGCCATGGTTGCGGCAAAATTCTGGTTGACAAGCAAACTCATGACTCAGGGGGCTTCCTAAAATGACCGTGTTTAATAAACATGTTTGATTTTGCTTGATGTTCTATTGTTATTATTACTGGGAATTACGGGCATGACTAGAGGGCACATTTGACACCCTAGGCCATCGCTTTGGTCGCCTATAGCAATCGCCGGCCCCTAAGAATGCAGGCAGTATTGAATTCAATAGTACGCACAAGTAGCCTAGTGTTCAATGTGTTCACTCCATGACAGCTAAGGTAAGTTCACGTAAACTAAATGTTTTATATTTTCTCATATTAGCTGAATACCATCTCCTTACTGTTGTATGTGCTCCTTGTGCATGCAAATGGAAGTTCATGTCCATATGTGACATCACTGATTGGTGGACACAAGGTAGTAAAGGCAAGGCCACTAATTATGAAGTACATTTTCTGTTTTCAGTTTTTAGCTTGTACGCTTGTAGTTTTGTGTTATTATACTGTATCTTCTGAGACACAAACTAATAGATTTTGTGAAAGTGAGATGAGAAAGGCTGTCTCAGGACTCCATCTCTGGAGTGTTGTGGATGTTTTGGAAATGTCCTGAGGGCAGCCTCAGGAACAGGACCAAACCATGAAGACTGAGGCAGAGACGGCAAAATTACAGCATATCTATGATGCAGGCCATGAAGAAGCTTGCTAAAGAAATGGGGCAGAGGGTTAGGGGGCTGATAGCGAGGTGGTCAACATGGAAGCCAGGACCACCAAAAAAAGATGAGGAGCTCGACTTGATGCCTTAGGGTGGAAGCAGGGGGAAGTCTGGGGTGACTAGAAGCAAGGCCCAGGAGAAGATCAACACTCTTTCATCAAAAACACAAGCTCCAAAAGGTCAGGGAGAGAGCCCAGAGACCTCATTCCATGGGTAACACCGACAAAGGGCAACTTAAGACTTTCACTGAAGACCCCAAGACTACTGAAGTCCTACATGGGCCAGTTCAGCAATGGTCATGGGAACAAGATCAATGTCCCCAGTAAAAACATGAGGAACACAGCAAGCCACATAAATCAGTGTTGATGAATGAAAAGGTGGCTATGTAACCATATTTTTCCTTCTACGCTTTCTGCAGCCTGTTGTCCCCTTAGAGGCAAAACGGCACATTGTGAGAAGGGGCATTATATAATCCTGAATGGGATGCCAGTGGTCCACATCAGTGTGGACAAGCGTAAGTAAATCTGGGGGAAATTAGTAATAAAATAGCACACAGAACACAGATATCAATACAATAATATTATATTATCAATAGAATGTAGTATAATCAACACATGATTTAAGATGTGATCTGTGCTTGATTACATGTAAGTGTCTGTTTCATTGCTTTTTGTAGGCAGCATACCGGTAATGGCAACCCTTTCTTCAGCCTGTTGTTCCCTTAGAGGCAAAAGGGCACACTGTGAAAAGTGGCAGTATATGGTCCTGGAAGGGATGCCAGTGGTCCAGCATGGACAAGTATAAGTGAATCTGGGGAAAATAGTAATAGAATAGCCCTTGTGTGGTGTTCAGGTCATTCTGACCCATTTTTAGTTAAGGTAAAATAACACAAAAGTAATGCGTTTCTTCCTGGTACTCTATGGCTTTGGGTTATTCTGAGAAAACATGTTAATACAAAAAAATAATTTAGTGACCATGCTACCATACCCCTAGAAAGTGTTTGGATGAAATTGACCTGCATATTCACTGAGACACAGATATACACAGAAAACTACAGAAAATCCAGTGCCAAAATGTTCAGTACCCTCCCTAAAAAAACTACGACAACCCTCTCACCTAACACATACACACACATTCATGCGCACACACTCATTTCAAAACCACTGACCCATGACTCATTCCCTTTATATACTACCTATAGTCATATATTGACTTAACACAGAACCAATACAGTCAGTTGACATTGCACCGATACAAATACACTTGCTTAACATTGTACTGATGCACACTCATTCATTTAACATTGTGTCTATACAAATACATTTTCTTAACAGAGTGCAAATGCACTCAACATGGGACCTCAATAGCCTGTCTGTTAATATTTACTCATTTTACTAAAATAGTTTTCTGAACAAAAATACCGTACATGACGTTTTTTTGCAAACCTAAATAAAATACGGCATAACATACCACTGAGTGTGCTCACTCGACTTATTACTCTTATTCAGAAAGCAAACTTGTTCAATGCGCTCCAAATGGTTTTGGTGTTCTGTCATCACATTTATACTATAAACCTAAGTTCAGTACACATTCAACTATTACGACAGTCTGTCACAATTACTAAGCTTCAATATTTAAGCAACTTGGAAAAATACATCCTTACACATTTTCTTTGTTACAAAAGCGTGCAAGTCCTTCTTACTTCATTAATTTTCAATGGCCAGGGCTAAGTACCTGGGAACAGCTAGCGTCTCACACAGCTGTTTAACTTTCATTACAGTTTTAGTTTCAACACACCACCTCAAGCAAACATGTCTATGACTAGCCTACGACTCATTAGTGTTTGACCCCACAACGCGTTTAAAGGAAAACACACAATTTTACTGATCAGTGATGGGATTAAACACAGCACATAAGAAATGCCTGGCAATGGTGTTTCTGCATCATTTATTCTGCAATTAGGCCTCTGGCCTGTTCATGTTTAGTTCCCATCACCTAAAGCGCCCCCTCCAGGCCATTTATTAATTGGTACACACAATGGCCGGGTTTCCCAGTTAAGAATCTTCTTAAGGAGTTAAGAAGACTGTTAAGAAGAGGTCGGCTAAGACGAAACGTTAAGATAAGAATGTTTCCCAGATGCCTTCTTAACGCCCTTCTTAACGTGCGTCTTAAGATGCTTCTTAGCTGTCTTCTTAATTGGAGCACAATGAGCAATCGATCTCAGAGTGGCCGATTGGAGCGCACCGTCGGCATAGTAAAATGCTTTCGTGTACCAGTTGTGTGGTGTCACTTGTCCCTGGTTGTAGAGGCAATGTGTCCTGAGATTACACCTTATTCAACTTCATTTCAGATATGCACTGCCGCTCGAGTTGCTTTAGCGTTCAACAAGCGGTCAAGGAGGAGTAACCTAAATGCTATAGAACATGCCTCAAATAAATATTAAATATTTATTTAAAAAAATTATAGCGGACATATTACGGAGGGGACTGCGGTACAACATTTCAAACACATGATACCATATAGATGACACATTTCCCCACAAATATTTAACATTTCATTGGTAGAAGGGGTGCGCAAAATAGCCTACAGGAAAAAAGGGGGAAAACACAATTGGACTATCCGACACATTGCATGACTATCTCCTTGCTTAGTGTCATGTTGCATTATCGGCCTAAGGTGGCGTTGTTTCCACTGTTCTCTCACTAAGAAGGGTGTAAAGAAGGCTCCAGACTCTTCTTAGAGATCCTTCTTAACGGCAGGTCTTCTTAGGCTAAGAAGCAATTTGGGAAACGCGGTTGCTTCTTACGGGAGGGCCTAAGAAGGGTTTAAGAACGTTCTTAGCGCTAAGAACTTCTTAACTGCATCTGGGAAACCCGGCCAATGTAGGTAAGTACAAATTATGTAGGCACATGAAAACAGAAAACAGAAAACAGAAAACAGAAACAGAAACAGAAAACAGTGGCATATGACCCCCCTTTTTAATTTATTTTTTCTTGTAGAATATGTGTATCTTAAAATTTGGACTGAAATGTTAATAAACTGACTGAATTACTTGTCCTTAAGAAATGCTTCTTATTAGTTATTTATATATAATCTGTGTGGTGTATCATGTATACATGAGTTTAAGCAAAATGAAGTTACTGTACTAGACCAACCCGCTACACAAGGGATAGACTTTATTGCCATGTACAGCATGAAAATGGTCTTTGCTCTCACCACCAAACACATGTATCACAACCACAATCCTCTTGGCCCATTAAAAAACATAAATACAAAGAGACATGTCATAAAAAAACACATTTTTAGATATATAATATATATATGTTCAGTAGGCCTAGTCTGTAACAAACAGAATAGCAAGCTGTTCAAAAAATATGCCTATTTCTCTCATTGGTGACTGAGTCTTACGTCACATGAGTGGTTATTTTACAGCCAACCCCATAGATAACCCTGTAGTTAATGCATCTGAAAAGTACATTAAATGAACATCTTGTGTATTTCATAGACAATGGCTCCAACATTTCAACTCTCACTGGGTTGGAAAACGAGTTGAATCCGATTGGAATTGGTTTGGGATTGTATCGACTTCATGTGCACAGGATAAAAATCGTATAGGGCTTGTGCATGGGATCGGATCGGATTCGTGTACTGTGCATGTATTAACAAAACGCTGTTTGTTCCTTCATACGGACTTCCAAACACAGCAGAATGCACAACATGTACACGAATGCGTCAAACTCCTCGAATACCATCTTTGTATGCCGCCAGATTTGTTTATTGTTTTTATTTAGTAGGACTAGTGCAGAGCCCATAGAAGATGTGCCAGAGTATTATGTTTTTGTTTAGACCACCTTATTGTTTAAGTGGGTAATAATATCAGGTGAAAGGAGGAGGCTATATAAATACATTTGCACTGAGTGACTTGTAAGATTTTCTTTAGCCGCTGTTTTGCAATGTGGGATAACTGGAATGAGAGGTGAAAAGTTCAGTCTCCTCTACGTGTCGTCTGTATGCACTGTAGGCATATGTGTGCAGTGCTGTAGTTTGCTGTTGCGTATCTTACCTGCGTAGCAGCTTTGTTGTGGGCAAATGTTTACTCGTGTTATGTCTATTATTGTAGTTATGTCGTTAGTCGTGTTATGTCCAACACAAGACAACACAAGACAAAAGGCTGTCAAGCTTGTTTGACCAATATCTTGTTATGGGAATGGGAGCAACACGAAACTTGGCACTGCACACACTGGTAAGATTATGATGACGCCCTACGAATTTGAGATCAAGCGGATGAGTGGTTCGAGAGTTATGCGTGGAACAAATGTTCCTTGCATTAAAAGATAATAATAGATTGATAGAAGTAATTATAACACCACTGGTTGACTACAGCACCACCCACCTAGCGTAGTGGAAAGGGCCACGTCTCTGACCATTATCCGATTACACAAACTCCATGTGCACTTGGATTTTGGGACAGACCACCTGTTGGGTAGCAACAACCAAACCGATCCCAATCCAATCCGATCCTACCACGTGCCCGTACTGATGATTACAGAAGGCCCAGGACATGATCCAGCCTAACTAACTGGATGCTGGATACAACTGAAACATCTTTGATCTCAGTAAGTTAACCACAAATATTAGAAGAGCACATGACATAAATCCCAGTATTGTCTCAACGTATCTAGGGCACAGCACACTACTGACACTAATTATCACTATTTCTGGTGTATTAAAAATGTTCCTGGGCATCTGGACATTGGTGGAGTGTATGGGTGGCCAGAGAGAAAAAACTCTGATTTTAGCACCTACAAAGAGATCAACACCTTCTGTGCCTACTTGAACATTAGTAAGCCTAGTAATCTAAGGAGTGCATGCCGTGTTTTTTGTGATTGTTCTTTTTACCTTTGCTAATTTGATTTTTTGCTAATTTGATTGAATTGATGCATGATCTATTTCTACACTGGCACAGGATATGTGTGTGTCGCCCGCTGACACCCACTAGGCAACAAGAGCCTACCTTCTACTCTAGTAACTAGTAACGGGGACGCTGGCGAGTCTAATGCCGCTCCGTCTGGCTTGTTTTTGTTCGGTATTTTTTATGTTCTTGGCGAATACACTGAATATTTTGTTGGGTTTTCATTTGTAATAGTTTAACTAAGTTTGGCGGGTGTATATAGTAAGTTTTTCTTTTTTGATGGTGTGCCAGTTTTTCTTTTTTGCCTGTTTTGCCTTACGACTGGTGTGCTTTTGAAGTTGGTGGACGCCAGAGAGGTTTGGCTGTTCGACGTTGGTGTAGCTCGTTGGGACCTGACAACTTTGAGTCTTCGGATCACTGCAGAAGCAGAACTGGTAGATAGCCCGTGCCAAGCAGACCGCCCGTAACTCTACTGGAGGAAAAGCACCAAGGAAGCAGCTAGCTACCAAGATAGACACACCTGTGGAGTGGTGAGGACGCTCGCGCTGGCTGTTCGCCGCTTCTCCTATCTCCTATCTCTGAACTAAACGGCTTCACGCGCCTATAGTTTAACAGTACATTCTAACATCGAGTCTGTTAAATTACATTTTTTACTGATCGTGTTACTGACCTGTCGGACGTTTACGTCGAGTTACCTGCTGCTGCCTGCACAACATCGTGAAGGGACTCCTGCGATCTGCGTTGCCTGCCACGCCGCCGTTGACACTATGCTGAGTTACTCCTTCGAGCAGCTGGTGAATCTCAGAAGTTTTTCTACTCCACCATGCTTATCTGTGATTAAAGAACTTGGTCTTCTCCGCCGCCGGCGTTATATCCACAGAAGTTCCCGTAGAAAGTTCCTCTACTCACGGACAAACTCTGCTGTCCCGGCTCTCTGGTCAGCCACGCGAACTGTCGCTCCTCAGATACGTCATCAGAGCGCTCAAAAACGTGGAGTGGACTTCAGTCTACTACGGCCACTGCAAAGACTTGCTGTCACATCCAGCATAAAAACTGAACTTTTAAATGCTCAATCACTAACTAACAAGTCTTGCCTCATTCACGACCACATACTGGAAAATTGTCTTGATTTGATGTGCATTACTGAGACCTGGCACCAACCTGACAATTTTTTCACTTTAAATGAGAGCTGTCCTCTGGGATATAGCTACCTCCAGAAAGCCCGTAGCTCAGGTCGCGGTGGTGGCCTGTCAGTCTTCCATCGCAGTGATCTGGAGTTATCCCCAAAACCATTACCTGCTCTTACCTCATTTGAATGCCTTGCTTTTAAATGTAAGCCCCCTTCCCATGTGCTGTTCCTCCTTGTCTACAGACCGCCCAAACCTAACCCCTCCTTCATCCCCGACATGTCAGCTCTCCTCACTACTTTCTGCACCTCCGCTGCTGATGTTGTCATCCTTGGTGACATGAACTTTCATGTTTACACTCCCTCCTGTCGTTTTGCTGCTGAATTTCTGCAACTACTGGACTGCTTCAACCTAAAGCAACTCGTTGATGTCCCCACGCACAGCAGGGGGCACACTTTGGACCTGGTCATCACAAACTCTGCCCCTCTCAACAACCTGCAGGTGTATGACCTAGGCATTTCTGACCACAAAGTGGTTTCATTGGATTTACAGTCCTCATATGGCCTTTCAAATCCCAAACGAAATATCCGCTTCAGAAACCTCAAAAACATTAATCACGAACACCTGGCAGCAGACTTTCAGCACCTCTCCTCACATTTCTCATCCGCTGACGAAGCAGTTGACTATTACAACAGCCACCTGAGCAACCTGCTGGACCAGCATGCCCCTGTCAAAACCAGAATGGTCACCTTTTCACGCTCAGCTCCTTGGTTTTCGGACGAGCTTCGGAAAATGAAGGCAGCTGGGCGCGTCCTTGGGCGCCGCTGCAAGACCTCAGGCCTCACTGTACACAAGCTGGAATACCGGAAGCACAAACAGCAATATTCAACTTCTCTCAAAGAGGCAAGGTCACTTTTCTAATCTCATATCATCAGAAATAGCTCAGGAAACTCAAAACAGCTCTTCTCCACTGTTAACCACCTTCTCAAGCCTAAATCTCCACCATCTACTGCCACAACAGAACAGTGCAATCTCCTCATGGACTTTTTCACCTCCAAAATTGCACGCATCCGTTCTTCCCTTCCTGGTCTCCCTACAGATACTACACCTCAAATATGTGCCATCACCAAACCCCTCCATTGCTTTCCCCTTGTCACCTCTGAAGAAGTGCAGCACATCATCATGAAGATGAAACCCTCCACCTGTGCTCTGGACCCTCTCCCATCCTCCCTGGTTAAATCCCATTTCACTGCCCTCAAGCCACTGATTACTTCTGTTATCAACCACTCCCTCCAAGCTGGTGTCGTCCCCTCTGTTCTTAAAAGAGCCATTATCAAACCACTCCTCAAAAAGCCTACCCTTGACCCAGAGGTCCTTTGAAATTATAGGCCAATTTCCAATCTCCCCTTCATCTCTAAAGTGCTTGAGAAAGTAGTGGCCTCCTACCTTCAAAACCATCTAAAACACAACAACCTCTACGAAAAATTCCAATCCGGTTTCCGCTCCGCCCACAGCACAGAAACTGCCCTTGTAAGAGTCACAAATGATCTCCTGATGTCATCCGACGCTGGTTCCCCATCTCTCCTCGTCCTCCTGGACCTATCCGCCGCATTTGACACAGTTGATCACAACACCCTACTAAACAGACTCAACCTCACCATCGGAATCTCTGGCACTGTGCTCAGTTGGTTTCAGTCATACCTCACCAACCGGACAGAGTACAGCTCCATGGGCCACGCCACCTCAAACCCTCACACAGTCACCTGTGGTGTTCCCCAAGGGTCAGTCCTGGGCCCTATCCTCTTCATCCTTTACCTCACTCCCCTTGGTCAGGTCATCAGTCGTCATGGTTTTTCATTCCACTGCTACGCCGATGACACACAGCTTTATGTCAATGTCAAACATGCAACATGTTCATGCAACATGCAATATGCAACCTCATCTCAACCAGCCCCGTCCCAACTTACCATCTGTCTGGAGGAGATTAAGGCATGGATGGGGCAAAATTTCCTCCAACTCAACAGCGCCAAAACGGAAGCCATCCTGGTTGGCACTCCTCACCAGATTAAATCATCACCTATACTTAGCATTGACTTTTCTGGCTCCAACATTCCCCTCTCATCTGTAGTCACCAACCTTGGTGTGAAAATGGACCCTCAACTTACCTTTGAATCCCACATAAACCACCTCTGCAAGACCTCCTTCTACCACCTCAGAAATATCTCCAAACTCCGCCCCATTCTCTCCCTCCCAGATGCCGAAAAGCTAGTCCATGCCTTCATCTCCTCCAGACTGGACTACTGCAATGCACTTCTCATCGGGATCCCTAGCAAGAGCCTGCAGAGGCTGCAATACATCCAAAACTCTGCAGCTAGGATCCTGATGAGAGTGCGCAAACATGAGCACATCACCCCTATCCTCCACTCACTCCACTGGCTTCCTGTCTCTGCCCGCATCCAATACAAGGTTTCCCTCCTCACACACCAATGCATCCATGGACATGCCCCCCCCTACCTCAAAGAACTTCTTCTCCCACAAAGCACATCACGCTCCCTCCGCTCCACTCACTCAAACTATCTCCAGATCCCCAGAACCAGGCTGAGGACTATGGGAGACAGGGCCTTCTGCACTGCTGCACCTAGGCTGTGGAATGCCCTTCCTGACTCCCTGAGGGCACCACAGTCCACTGACTGTTTTAAAAGACATTTGAAAGCATTTCTTTTTAACCAAACCTTTGGTCCCATTTTGTAATTGTCTCTCTTTTCTCTTTTTTTACTCTTTTTAGACTTCTCTTAATGATACATTGATTGTTTGTTTGTTTTGTTTTTTTTTAGTCTCCTTTTAATCCTGTAGCCCTTTGAGATCTTTGGATGTAAAGGGCAATATAAATAAAATGCATTATTATTATTATTATTACTCATATCTTCTACATCATTTTAAAAAAAATCTAATTTAAAATGTGGTGGGGGGTCAGGAGTGGAGAGTGCTTTAAATAGACAGCAATGAGGACCAATTGGAAGGGGTGGGGGGCTTATTAGCATGTTGGTTTTAATTATTGCATAGTTGGGTAAATATACTATCATTATTACTATTGCTATAAACATCTTAAATAAAGTATTTGGTAAGACTTCAGAATAACTACTCCCTATAAATCACGTTAACTCTTAATTAACACTTTATTCATCATTTGTTAACCTTTGTTTACACATTATTTCTCAAGAAGATTGTGATTATATTTTTTGGATGTCTGCAACTCTTTTCTCCTTTTATACAAGCAGACAGCCAACAGACAAGCAGTCAGAATATAAATATGAAATAAGAATAAGAAATAAGGTGAAAATAAAGGTTAACAAATGATGAACTAAGTGTTAATGAAGAGTTAACAAATACATTTTCACATGATTTATAGGGAGTACTTCTTCTAAAGTGTTACCAAGTATGTTACACAGCAAAGATGATGATGCATTGCAATCTTTTTTCCTTCAGTCTTACACTTACTGTATACCATACACATGCTTCTTAATGGCCATTGTTTTAGGAATAGATGGTATGACGTCAATCTTTGCCAAATATCCCTCATTCGTGATGTTAACTTTAGTTTCAACTTTTCTACATGCTACATGTACTGTAAGCTAATATAGTTAACATGACTATTACATGTCCATACCAAGATGTTTTAACTTTTGTGATCTCCCTTTAAAAAGGAAAACTCAAACCTCAAAGACTTAACTTCTCTGTCAGAATTCCATTGCAAATACATTGCAATTTTTCATCATGGACAGTTGGCAACCTATCTGAACTTTTACTTTGAAATGTAACTGTTTAATGACCAATTCATTTTTTTTTTGTTCAGTCCTATAAGCTACTGTGAAACATTGTAGACTATAGTTCTGGGAAACACTGATTAGCCAAAATGGACAATGATTCACATGACAGCACTGTTCAGAAATCACAATTATTTATTTGTTTATTTTTTGATTAAAAAGAATATATATCACAATATATCAGGCTCATGGTTTGGTAACACTTTAGAATACAAACAACAGAAGAACTTGACTTCAGTATGAACTCATGATGTGGCAAAACAATGGAAGACTTGTGATGGCATGCACAAAGCACACTGTAATATCACTGTCTGTCTATAAAGGTCACAAATTAACTACAAATCTTGGCTGCTACATTCATTGGTTTAGTGCAACACTTTCTTTACAGTTGTTAAATATTTCATAAATATTACAGATAATTCATTTCATTAACTTATGCAATATATATGTAAACAATCAGAACATATTCTAAAGTGTTACTCTTATAGGATTTGCTCAAAATGTGTTGTGCTTAACATTCTTTCATAGCTCATAGCCATTACAAACAGGATAGAGCCCCAGTACACAATTAATTTCTATTAAAACATGGAGTTGGACAAAAAAACAGTATTATTATATAATTGTCATGCAAAATCCAGCTCATGCATCTGCCACTGATCTGCAAAAAAGTCTGTGCTATGAAGATACAGGTAACTCTAATATGGACACATAATATCCATTCCTGGCAATCCAAAATGCTTTGTCACTGTAAGAATATTAAGAAACTTTGCAAAATGTCAGCAAACCTTTTTGATATATAAAAACAAATACATTACATAATGGGTACACTCCCAGTCCACATGCTCGTAGTGTTGGTTTGTTTTGGTCATTCACTGGTTTGATCTTTCCACAGCAGTTAACTCTACCACTGCAGCACAGATGCAAGCCACCCAGGGCTACACATGCAAAACAATTAAAAAGATAAAGTCACTGAGTTTTTTTCATATATCATGTAAGTTAAAGTAACGTGCTTAATTCTGCAGTGAGCAAAGGTTTCAGACTGGGTAGTGTGGCCTAATGGCCAAATGTCCTGGAAGACTCGAACTCGCTTGGGCACTTGGGCTTAATGCCCTTGCTGTTGTAGTAGTCCACCACCTGGTTGGGCACTTCAGCTAAGACACTTTTTGCGAGCGCTGCAGGAGTAGCCTAAAAGAAAAGACAGAAAAGCACAGGAGACAAAGACAGTCAGACAGTTAATTTAGTTGATGGTGTGTGACAAGTGTGTGCCCCACCAGAGCATCTTATACTCCAGTCTAACCCTATCCCATCCCTCTCTCCTACTTGCTTCATGTTCATATCTTTACTTTTCTATTAAATAAAGCCACGAAAAGGGGAAAAATAAACTTAAAAAAATAAATGCATAGTGGAGTGCAGGTGCAGTGGTCCCATTGCAGAATGCTATGCGTGTCTGTAAGTTGATTTTGATTAACTTGATTTTGCATGGTATGTGTCTCCCTAAGGCTCATCACGTTATTTCCAGCATTATTAGCTGTGCTTAAAAAATGAGTGGCTGTTTATGTGGTCATAATGGAACAAAAAAGGAAGCAAAAAGCTTATTGTACAGGAGGTCACCTTACATTTGGCTCGACCTTTAAATAAAATACACGTGCGTAATTCAACCCACCCACACAAAACAATGTATTTGGGCCTCCATTACTAACAAACGGTCTTCTTAATTGCTGCTTTGTCATCAAATCTTTATTGCTGCTTTGTCATCAAACCTTACAGTTGCAGGCCTTTAACGATTTGTTTAATTAAAAACTGGACGCTGCAGTTTAAAACTCTGTCCTCCAGAGTGTAAATGTGACAACAACCATTAAAATACCTTGTGGCAAACGTGACCATAACTTATGACATGTTAAAACTGAACATGTAAGCCATGTTTAGGTTTTAAACTTGGACTTATCTTGGATTTGTTACATACATTGTTGGGGGCCTATTTCTGTAACCATGTGTGTGCAAGCTGGCCAATTTTGCCTTCATTTATGTTTAGCTTTTTTCTTGTTTGTATTTTAAGCAAGTACACCTTCAGATTTAGGCACATCTTATCAGTCACTCATTCCTGTGATATGTGAGCCAACACCAACAGAACTGTCAGTTCAGTGTATCGTCTCAGCCCTCCCTCCCTTCCTAACTGGACAAAATACGGATGAAATTGATGAAAATCTTTTGAATGAGCAAAGTGCCTGAACAAGGTATCCAACAAGCTGGACAATCCTGACCTCAAAATCTATATACAACCCACCTATTTTACTCACTGTGCCTGTCTCCTTTCTTATTATGGTCACAGCTGATGAAACACGCCATTTCACAGAAATACACGAGCTCCCCGTATCTGGCTCTGAAATATTGTGTGTGGCACGTAATAAAGTATTTCAGAGCATTGCATCATAAGCCTTCGCTGTGATGTTATATCAGTTTGATGAGGGTATCTTTTCAGCCAGCTGGAGGTCCATTGCCTCCATCTCCCCAGAGCTGGCGAAAGTGCACCTGCAGAAGTTTGTAGGGCCCCCGAGCTCCTGCTGTAGACACTGGCTGTCTCCAAAGACAGCGGTGCTTGCACCTCACTCGCGGTCAGCCGAATCCCCTTCAGCCACCGCAGCTTACTGAGGAAATCCCTCTTGTCACTTGTGGAAGTTGGAATGAGGTTGTCCTTTTCCCAACATGCCAATTATATGCCAGGCAGGCTGGGTGCAGCACACTGGCATGTGGGACAGTAATGTCTAGGGTAAAATAACTGTGTATGGATGCAGTCCCAGTAGGTACAGTGATGTAGCATGATTTAATAAGACAAGTTCTTTTAAACGTTTTTAAGAATGTGTTATTCTCAGCTATTATTTGTAATAAGAGAACAGAGGATGATTAAACCTTTGTTTTGTAGGTGATGTCTCTAAAGTGACATGGAGCATCTCCAACTCAGAAAGCTTTTTCTGTGTGATGCGTTAAAGATGTGACTCTAAATCATGGTCAAATGTTGTTGACATTTAGGTTTAAAAATAATATACACTGTTCCCCTCTGTATTTCTTAAGCAATGTTTTTAATAGACTGTAGTAGTGAAAGGTTCCCTTTGAATCACTTTGTAGACACTTTCTCATAAGGGTCGCATCTGTGTGGACTCATTAATGTACAAACATTTAAAACAGCTTGAGCTTTTAGTAAGAGGTTATACCCTCGCTAATTCTCTGAAGCGCTTTATGCCAACACTCACTTTTAAAATCCTAAATCTTACCATCTTTAGCCTGAAGCACCATCCTAAATGCTTCCTTTTTTGCTAATTTTTGTTCCACAGCCCAGTAAGAGGATGTGTGGTAATTAATGGAGCTGTTAGACCCACGGGTTATTAGGGCTTGCCTGAGGCAAGGCAAAAGAGCATGTTGCGTAAGGCGGAGAGCTGGAGGATTAATTAAGGAGCAAAAGTGGCCTCTTCACACGCAATTCAGACTGTGCTTTGAGTCCAGGTGGAGTTGTGCGCATAGCAATACTCTGATTAGGGGGCCGGAGGTGTTTTTTAATGGAGAGAGACGGAGAGAGCGAGAGGGTTTGCTGCAGGGTGCAGAGCTGTCCCAATCACCTGTGAAGGGCTGGGCCTCCAGAGGGAGGAGACATAAGTAGGGAGCCGTAATTGTCACTTTTCCCTCAATGTCATGCCTCCAGCCCTTCTTCATTCCCACAGCAGTCCTTAGGATAAGTTTAGAGGAAGCACAATTTCCTACTTGTTGTAGGCATGTCTTCACTAACAATTTATGACAGTTGTTTACTTATTAAGGAAACTGGTTCTTATACAACATAGCCAAACAAATGTTTGTACAGTACACTGTGAGAAATTGTCTAAAGTGGACTTAAAATTGTGGATATTAAGGAAAGAATTGCAAATGCTGCTTGAACTATTAGGCACATTCGACTTGATGTAAATGTTTGCAGCCGTTTGCAGTTCACGATGCATTGTGGGTTGAAAATGTTGCATGACGGTTAGAAATTGTGTCAGACTTGGCCGAAAGGTGTGAGGATGTCACCAAAATGCGACCATGCCATATGACCTAAAAACCCATGGGAGTAGGACGCATGTAGATAAATCTTGTAAGCGCTAGCTAACGCCTCCATGATAACACAACTTTGCCTTGTTGGTTTAAATTCACTGATGTCTGTGCATGTGTGTGGTGCTCCCCCACTGAACTTCTCATCTTATATTAAATCCAATTTGAAGACACATCTTTTCTCTCTATTTTTATCTTCTTTTGGGGAGTTTACCTGATGCTGTCAAGCCCACCCTTTTATTTATTTATGTATTTGTTAATCTCTTTTTATTTCATTGGCTTGTGTCAGTATTGTACCTATTTATGGTCTTTGCGTTATGGTTTTGCCATCTTATTTTTCATCCTTTGGGGCATTTCTGTTGTTTTGTTTAAATGTGCGCCCCCTCCTTGTCCCCCATACACAACACATGACTGTCATCTACTACGAAGATCGGAAAGGTGCAAGCTCAGTCACATTGAAGATTTGTGTTCGACTTTACTGACGCATTTTTAATGCCCACCCATGCTGTGATGAGCAGTTCTTGTTGACGTGTGTAGATAGACGCAGACAGACGGGTTTGTAACCCGAACGCGGCTAACCTCACAGTAACACCAGACTCTTCACCAGCCACGCCCACTATTCACTCTCCTGAACTCCCTGTTTCCCGTTCACTCTCCCCTACTAACAAGCCACACATCCCTTGTTGCTCCAGTTGCCAATCTTGTGTAAACCTCACACCTGTCCCTCGTTGTCCCAATTGCCAGTCCTATGTAAACTCCTCTTTTTTACCAGTCATTGTCTGGTTTCACACTGAGTTACACAGACCTTTGCGCTGCTCCTTTGCAAGTCCCCTGGAAAAAGCCTGCAAGTTTCCTTTTGTGTTTGCCTTTGGACACTTGGATTCTGTTTCTGTTGGATAGTTGGACTCTGCCTTTAAGACTGTACCTGTGTTCTCCTGCGTTTGACTCTTATGTTTCAAGTATCCTCTGAGCGTTAAAGATTCAGTTTTTTTGTTCCTATGTTTGTATCTGTGCCAACCTTCAAATAAAACCTGAAAGCTGACATCTCTGTCCCTTGAGTCTGTGTCCCGTAACAACTATATAACAGATATGTACTTAAAGCCGCAGGAGGTAACTCTTTGTTTTTGTCAAATTAGCTGGAACTGTCATGACATTCTATAAGTAGTACATGAAATGGCTATTTATAAAAACTAATTCTCTAGCTCCACCCTGATGCTGTAATCAGGTTGGCAAAAACCCACTGCTCCCAGTACTGTTCCACCAATCATGTTAAGGGGAGGATTAGCTGCCTGTCAATCACAGCTCATGCACACACTGCTGACAAGCCCCCGTGCACACGTCATATAGTCACCTTTGAAAGGTGGAAGGAGTTACTGGATCTGAATGATTTGGCTGTATTTTAGGTAATTGTTATGGTTCTATGAACCTCTGTCTTTGTAGGCAACGGTTACACTATGTAAATGGATTGAGTATTGAGGCCAACATTAGTGGATAGCATGCGTGTTAAAATAAAATAATATATAAAAAGTATGTGCCCCGATGGTCATCTTTCTGTCCTGATTTACTGTATCTGCAGGTAGGTGTGTATTGTTAGAACAACTACAGGTGACTGTCGCGACTTGTTCTATATCCACAGTCTCCCCAGTCTGCTGAGGACTTGTACTATCCTAATGCTGCAGTTGGGACAGCAGCTGGTTTAGGATTAGCTATGCTTACGGTGGGTAATTCTGATGCAGCGCTGTGATTGTATGCTATTCTGCCCTACAAAGGCAAAATGCAGTAATTACGTGAATACAGACACTGAGAAAAATGCCTTTAAAGTTGTCCCACTGCCCAGTCAAACATGTTCTGGGTATAATAGTGGCGATGCTTTTATGTGCTTTCTTAATAGGAAGAAGCAAAAGATTTAGTCACAAGACAAAGGAGGTTTTATAAAGCCAAGGTAATATTGCAAAATTTGTAAAAGCCTTCCTCAACAAAAAGTCAGTGTATAAAAAAACCTTTGGCTCAACTGTAGCTCATGTTTGAGAGCAATGCGCTGCCACTCACATGTTTAAAGTTGCGAAAGGGCACAAACTGGACAATGTCCCGCAGCACGGGTTCCCCCTTGGGCGAGCGGAGAATGCCGTCGTCCCCGTCTAGCATCTGCATGTCCCCAAAGTCTGCGTTGCCCACCCCGACTATGATGATGGACATTGGCAGCTGAGAAGCGTGAACGATGGCCTCCCTGGTGTCCGCCATGTCAGTTATAACACCGTCCGTCAGAATCAGCAATATGAAGTATTGCTGGCGGAGTAAAACACAACCAAACAGAACAGCAAAGCACATGGTAATGTCAATAGAAATGTGATTACACAATAGTTTTCAATTCAAATGAATACAAATTAAATAAAACATAATTTCAAGATGTAAAAACACTTTCATTCTTGTGAAGATTGAAATTAAGAAAGGGAACAAAGCTACAAATAAAATGAAATTAAAAGCACAAATCATTGTTGGAACATTTAGCAATGGAAGAATCAAGGAAGTATGCAGCTAACGCTGCTTAGGCTATCACTACTACTACAACACAACACAACACAACACAACACAACACAACCACCACAGCACAGCATACAACACAACAGAACACATTCCCCTCTAAACATCCAGCCCATTATAGAGCTGATGGAGGTTCTACTGACGTCAGACCCTGGCGTATGAACTTACTACATACTGAACCCTCTATTTCTATGCAATTGGATAAACTCTGTAATTAACGCATTTCCTTACATATGATGATGATATAAGATGATAATTATTGTAATGACCAAGTAATGGATGCACACACAAAAGTCCTGTGCTACATATTTACCATGGCCTCTTTGGTGTGCATCTCCTCAGAGGCAGAGTTTGCTACTTTCTGTATGATTGGCGCAATGTTAGTGGGCCCGTACAACTGAATCTTGGGAAGGCAGTTCTGGTAAGCTTCCACTACACCTTGTATACCTGAAAAAGATCAGCACAGAGAAACATTACAAGAATTACTACCTTCAAGAAAAGAGGTAATCACTCAAGTGGGCAGACACTTAGATGCCCCCTCACTATACCCAAAAGGCATGACACCAATTTCACACTACTTACAAATACAAACATGGCTGAACAACACATCTGAGTTTTCCAATGGAGCAGCGAGAAACACACACTGCCAATTATGCCTCACCATTGATAATGCAGTGCAGCATCGCTAATACTATTTTCTGACTGAATGGGTTTGTTTATTGGGGGTCAGACGAAGCCTCTGTGTTGGGTCACTGGGTGCTTCATTTAATTATCGGCCCATGCTCTGGGTCAGACGTGGGCTGTTTACAAGGGGAGAGGGGATTGGGTGTTCTGTCTTGTGTCTTGTGGCAACAGAGTAAAGACCTGGGACATCTACATGGGTCAGCAGGCGTGATCGCTCCACTGAGTTTGTTACAAAGACAATCACAGTGCTGACTGAGGACGCTCTGAGACTCACTGATTTGCTGTCTTTCTCTCTCTCTGTCACACCAAATTCATCTTCTCTTCTTCTTCTCTCTCTCTCTCTCATGCATGAGTATGCACACAGACACACACGCACATGCACACACACGCACACGCACACGCACACACACACACAAATCTATCTTTTCATTCCTTGGTGCTTAAAGGAGTGACGTGCTCAGGGTTTTTACTTAAGCTCAAGGATTAGTCTGAGAGACAAGACCAAAAAATACTATTTCTGAGGTGGTAAGAAAGAGAATGAAAAGCATGGGATATAGCAAGGTTATGTTACACTGCAACACGTTTCTGCCTGTTTAGGTAACAGTAGAAGGAAGTTTGGGTTGCATCTTAAGGTCTCAAAGTCTATATTCTTGTAAATTCAAAATCTGTGTTTGTGTGTGTGTGTGTGTGTGTGTGTGTGTGTGTGTGTGTGTGTGTGTGTGTGTGTGTGTGTGTGTGTGTGTGTGTGTGTGTGTGTCTGTGTGTCTGTGTGTCTGTGTGTCTGTGTGTCTGTGTGTCTGTGTGTCTGTGTGTCTGTGTGTGTGCATGTGTCTGTGTGTGTGAGAAAGAGAGACTGGCAACTCAGTGTTTTTCTCAAATCCAAGAGGGTGGTAGAGATTGGCGTTAGTGCTCTCCTTGTAAGTACAGTGTGTAATGCACAGATGTCTCAAAGTGGGAGTTTTTTTTACATACAGTATGGCTGTATGGATAATTACACAGACTGGGCTGTTATTAACGATCCCATGCTACAGGAAGGAACCACCCCTAGCCTTGTTTTTACCCTGTGGCGTTGCTGAAACACAGTGTGGTTACATTTCTGTGCCGCAACACTGTTTGTCTTCTGTGTCCATAGTTCCTCTGATTTATCCTGTGTTCATCATTCGTCTTCCTCTTGTTTCCACTAGGGCTACCCTATAGCAAAATAGTTTTACTTTCTTGAACTCATCCCCAGAAGACTTTCTGTTCTAAAGCTCCACTTAGGTTTTCTGTGCTTTAAAAGGGAGCTTTTTTTCCCTCACTGTCACCACACGTTTGCTCCTTGTCCTCACACTGTACTTTGAAGTGTTTTTGTAACACTCACTGAAAAAATCCCCTCAGTGAGGAAAAGAGCAGCAAAGCTCAACACAAAGCACATCAACCAAAACCATGTTGGGAGCAAAACCGTGTTTGAGCAATGTGAATTATATTTTAGGACTCAGCCACTGTTGTTTGGTGGTATGGCCTAGCATGGGCAATCCTCGGGGGCAAGGTGAAAGGTACACCCCCCCCCCTGGTGCCTGGAGAGATTGGCAGACATTTAGACAGCCCAGGCAGGAGGCCACAAGCTATTTTTGGCAGGGTGTGTGAATGAGCAAATCAGCAAGTGGAGGCAGACTGGGTGCGGGCTCCAGAACCCGGAGGCTTTGGGTCCATTCGGGGCGCCACTCTGGGGTGCCTGCCGGCAGCATGGATCGAGGGCAGGCCCAGAAATAGCGGAGCGAATCGAGAGACATCAATAGAACTGAGAGGTAAGGTGGATATCAATGTGTTCTGTAGATAGATGGGGGAGACGGTGATGGAGGAGAAGGAGAGGAAGAAAAGGTGCACTATTGTACTCTTATGGGCAGGAAAGTCAATGTGTCACGTATATTACTATTGTTTACATATTTGCCATATATGTGATAAAGTCACAGGTACACTAACAGCACAGAAAATAACTGTGATGTAGTTTTGAAGTTTGTCAGACTGTTGTAGGAGGTAATGGCTGTGGAAGAAACAGTAGAATGTGGTGAAGATTTTTAAAAATGTTGTCTCGGCATAAAGGATTCAGATCTACATGATCTTTTGCCTAATGTGAAGAACAATTCATATTCATAATTCTCGATTGCTCGATATTGTTTTTTCCTTAGATCAATCTGTTAGGTGGGCACACTTAATGCAAAAAACTACCAGTTCAAAAAGTGTCTAAAATAAATGAAAGTCTTAAATCCTGTTCAGGGATTTAACAGAGACAGACACACACAGACACAGAAACACACATACAGAGAGAGAGACAGCAAGAGCAAGAGAGAATTTCTAAACCTCCTCTTGACTTCTCTCACGAAAATCACCTAATATTTTTAGTTTCTTGTTTATCTCAGTGAGGTGTGCCCAACATCTAAGTAAAATGTTAATGACTTACATTGCTATCGCTCTGGTTCAGGTTTTCATTGATTCCCTATATCAGGAAGTGAGGATGTCTTCAAGTGTGAAGGCTGTATGTCTGACAGCACATTCAAAACATGGTGGTGTACTTTATTTGGAGTATATGGTAGGAAGATATTGATCTGCATTCTTATGCACAATTAACACATGAAAATATGAGTGTGCAAACCAATGGCAGAGCATTGAATGCTCTGAAACCATTTTTTTTTTTACAAAACTCACCAAGTATTATCTGTTTATTTCAGCCCTGTCCTTATCTTACAAACGGCTCACAAGCCTAGGTGATCCATATCACCAATCCAAGTTGTGTGTTCCTAGACACTGGGGAGTTGTCTCTCTTGAGGATTGTTTGTTTGAGGAGCAACAGATTTAAATATAGCACATGAACCATATGTCTCTTTGCCACATAACAGAGAAAACCATACCTGCACATTCTGGGTTGTCCTCATTAAAATTCACAGCGAAATCGTGGGAGACCTAAAAAAGAAGATAGGGTTTGATGAGAGATCTCATTACACCAAGGGTAGAACGGATCTCACTTGCATTAAGGGGCAAAGGGAGAGGCATGTCAGCCTCCTGCTTATTTGTAAAAAGCAGGTCAGACAATAATTTGCTCCCATAACCCCCCAACAGTGATTACCAGGGCCCTGCAAACTGGGGCTATGAACAGAACAGCTAATGTCGTGTGTTAATTTAGTGGAATGCAAGTCCCATTTTTTCCCCACAGATCAGGAGGGTACAGTGTGTTTACAGTTCAGTTGAGACTTACCTAATGACCACTGACATGCACCACTGGTCTTAAATCACAAACAGCAGTCATAGTACCTCCACCAGGACCGTCACCAGAAATTACCTTGAAGTCCGGAGGTATCCGAGCACCAAAGCCAAACGCAGGAAACATTTTGTCACTGCAGGGAGATAAAGAACAAAGACTGGGATAAGCACAGACCTGCAAACTGCCATAACCCAAAGGAGTCCCAGTTCCTCGTGAAGAATCGGTATAAATTTGCAGCCATTTGAGACTTGTGCTGTATTTGCATAATTGCAGCTGTTTGTTCAGTAGTGGGTTTGCGAATCTGGAGGCTGTGCTGTCTCCATGTATTCCCTCTATATTAGGTATAGCAGCACTTTCAGTGCCACGGAATGACCCAGGGGGGTAAACAAAGCAAGAAACATAAGGAACTTTCTAGGAGAGTGCTCCATGTCCTAGTTGTAATGGCTTCAGACACCGATGTCTAATGCCTCATAGGAGAACAATGTACAGATGAAGTCATGTTTTTGAACTCTCTTTTCACACAAGTTTTGGTGACCTAACAAAGTTAGAGAGTGAGGAAGCTCTGGTGTGAGAATGAAAAGTTGTGACAGGATGGTTATAGGCTTTCAAATATGGGTTTCCTGACCCATTTTTTCATTAGTATAATTTCAATACAACACTAAAAAAAGTGGGTCTGTACAACTGAATGTTGACTGACCTATATACTGTATGGAGGTTTAATCAGCTTGTATGGATGTTTTACAAGTTTGGAATACTATGGCTGATAAAAAATGATCAATATAGCTTTCAAATGTCAGTTGTCATCAAAGGGATACAGAGTAAGGATATGACACAATAAAAAAAAGGTAGATGTTTTTCAGTACAGAGCCCAGGAAAGCTCAGGTGAAATATTTTAAGCATCTTCATGCTCATGTTATATAGGATCATGGGCATGATTTACTAAAGTAAAACGTGCTTTACTAAAGTAAAACGTATAAACATTATTAAAAATCGTAAGTACAATGTCATTCAAAATTGTGAGAACGAATGATTAAAGTGTGGCCACCATTTATATAAAGTAGTCATGTTAGAGAACATCGTGAGCATGATTTAGTTATAATAGTCTAATTTAATGGTACCGCTGTTACTCCACAGCAGTGAAGACCGCTTGTCCTCAATATTCTTTTCAAAGTACTTAGACTTATATAAATATACAATGTTGGGTGGCTACAATTGCCAGTATGTCTCTGTGTGCCATACCTAACCGAGGTAAACCCTTACTAGATCCATGTCAAAATGCCTCAAATGACTCAATCTGGCCCACTAGGTCTATGTGTACTTGTACAGTAAAGAGCAACAAACATTCAACAAACAAACTTCTACCCATAATATTCGAAAGGGATATGCCCGAATGCCAAACTGTCAGGACAACTTTTTGGTAACTGCTGCACAACCTGATGAACAGTCTTTGGCGCAACTGCTGCACTGGGACTCGTCTCGTGCAGAACTGTTTTAAGCCAGTAGCATGCATTACCGTCTATCACACTACAGAAGACGCACCATGCACAACACCCAAAGGCTGTCCAACAAGAGATAAGATGCCTGAAACTTTTTCCAATGCATAAGGCTGTGCTGTGCATGCCAGTGAGAATCCCTTTTCATGCCAACTGTGACAGGTGTGACTGTGGTTGCGGAGCCCTGGTGTACAATAACAGTGATCCCATTGAATTATTATAAATAAATATACATTGTGGGCATGTTTTACTAATTCATGCTCACAATTTTGAATGACATTGTGTTCCCGATTTTTAATAACGTTTGCACATTTTATATATCGTGGTCACGGTTAAGTAGATCGTGCTTATGATGTTGTAACGTGATTTGTATAACGTGAGCACGACGATGCTTAACATATTTCAGCTGAGCTTTCCCGGGGTCCATATTTCAGTTATCCTGGAGAGGAAATCACTTGGTGTTGTCCAATCAAAGCTAATGGCTCCTTTTTAAAAGTATATTGATCTGATACAACATCTCTGATCAGTTGAGGCCTTTGAAGCCTTAACAACTGTGGATGGGAAACATACATACAGAATTGATAAAAGACTGGTTGAATGAATTGAATGAAAATGTCAACATAGTGAGATTCATCTTCTGTTACCAAATTTTAAAACAATATATGGGAAATTAATGATGTTACATGGAGACATACTGTATAGATATTTCTTCAAATTGGTATAAAACATGCAATATGTATAACTGTGGCTGGTTCTATAACCCATATATTTTTAAGTAGACATCGTTTGAAGTTTTATTCATACAAATCCAATAATAATTTGATTTCACAGTGGTTTCATCATACTTTAAAATTTACATATGTTCAATATTATGTTATTCTAAAACATTCTAAACTAATTCTAAACACAGATGTCATTTAAATATTTTGAAGCTGTGTTTGACAGTTACAGTTCTGTGTAGTTAATATTCACTGCTGAGTGGATTTCACATTGTTTGCATGTATTCGTATTTGTATACGTATACGTGTTAATATGAAGCCTGTGTATTTTCTATCATGGCTTTAAAACATACAGCACACAATTACAGCAAACAAATGCTTATAACTCCACCGGGATGACCTAAGAGTGTGAAGAGCGGCTCTGGCCTCTCACCTATCATAGTCCTGGCAGATCTCCCCCACGGCTACCAGGGCTTTGAGATACTCGTTAGGCTGGTACGGGTGGATGTAGTGCAGTGAGCAGCTGTTCCGCGGATCCCCATTAGAGGCAGTGAAATCAATAGCGACCTGGAGAATACAGGTGGTCATCAAAGAGCAGCTTTGACACGGTTATACATTTAATATCCACACATTATTCGCATGCGCCCTTTAAAAGGCACAGCTGCTGCCCAGAGAACTGTGCTTGTTTTTATGTCTGTTAGCTCCCTCATTGTATGGACCTCCTACTCTGTCTGTATTCTGAGAATACAGGAGAGTGTCTGTGAACTATAGGAACTGTGTGTTTAATTAGGCTATGTGCTGTACAGAGCTACAGAGCTAATGTGCTGTGTTGTGTTTAACTGCACACAGTGGAAAAATACAAGACTGAGGTTTAGACATGTATATTGTCTAATAAAAGTGTATTGAAATTTTAACATAGCTAATTTTAACACACATAAACCACTTCTATAAGGAACCCAGGGAATTGAACAGCAACAACAGCTGTGCAATTAAGCCACAAAATACATTTTAGCATGCCTTTAGTTGATGTGTGATAAACTTTAAGATTTGGACCATTTCAATTACATTCATAAAATAACATTATTGTATCACATTAGAAACAGTATGTGGTTTTCAGTTATTGCTCTTAACCTTGGATGAACAGTAGAGGTGTTTTACAGGTGTAGACCTCAGTGTAGTTTCAAATCATGGTCTGAAGCCATGAAAAATTAAGTTAAAAAATCAGCTAACATTTGTCTGCTTTTGCCTTTACTTTTCAAGTTTTGCTTTGGCCACATTAAAGAGACCACTGTTATCCCTAAAGAGACACAGAGCAAATGCCACACTTCTGTTTTATTTAACATTGAAATGTTCAAGCTCAGGAGACAAAGCTCTCTTTCACACACTGGCCACATCTCTGGGAGCAGCAGAGGCCCAGAGCTGTCACAGCAGAGGGAGCTGGGTTGGGAACAAGGAGCGCTTGCTCTCTCAGGGCACTCGGAGACTGGTGCCTAGTGACCCTGACGGCCGAGAGAAGGAAGTGTGCTTGCTGTTCACCGGCTGTTCCCAGGGAGCTTGCGAGTGAGGGGTGCCAGTAAGCCACTGGGTCGGATCCTTGGCCAGATTTCTAAATAGACTTCAGACTTCCTCCCACCTGAGGGCCAACACTTATTACCTCATATCCTAAATCAGTGGGCCACTTGGACATCACACATTCGCATGGATAACACACGGCACACTGTTTTTGTTAAACGAATACATTTGTTGTGTATAGTGTTCCTAATAAGTCTGACAGTGTGTTAAAGGTTACTCCAATTAGGGGGCAGATCTCACCAGCTCATATATAAGGGACAGTGTTCTGCAAGGTGATCATTTACATGGAATAAGCCCCGACAGAGGCTTAGCAGGACTAGCAGGTTTTGAATCATTCTAAATGGGCTTATTCCACAAGACTGACCACCTCGCTGAACATTATCCTGGTTATTATACAGCTACTCGCCAAAAAATAATAATAGGATGTTAGACAATTGAGGCTAAACTGATAATGTAATAACTTCCTATCAATGTAACATTTTATTACATTATTGGTATGGTGATTATTACATTACTGGGAAGTACACTTTATTACATCATCGGGATATTATTACATTGTCAGGTTTTATTACATGTCTTAGGGACTTATGAGGGGATTCTTACTATGTTATTGGGAGTTATTACATTATTGGGAAATTATTACATTATCAGGTTCTACACGCCGTATAATAAAATAAGACAATTTCATCTAGATACTGGACGGTGCAAAAAAAATTGTTGGGGATCCCTTTCAGTTCATCTGTCTTTACTGTCTTGTCTAATTTGACCATTATTTCACCATGAAGCGCTTGAATAAATACAGTGTTGGATCTCGTAGACCTTGGTGAAATACAAACAGGCTATTAAAGCATATTCATCAGCTTTCATACTCACTGTAAACTGGATCTGGCAACCACCCATAATGTAATCCAGGAAGGAATGCATCTTAATAATCTGGAAATATAAAGTAAGACCACAATAACAGCACCTATTTTTAATAATGCATACATCATTAGAATGCTATTAAAAGCCTGTCCTTGCAGCAGAGGGATGCTAATGTTATTCAGACATTAATTGGCCATCAAGATGCCTTGTGTGCTCCCCTCGCCAGCTAAATGAAAGAACAGCAGCTGCACCTGTCTCCTGATTACAGCAGCATAGTGTGCCCACTGGATCAGTGAGCAGCAGTCATCTGGGACTGAATATATGAGAACAGTCTGTAGTAGAGAAACAACATGGTTCTATATGATGCACCCGTTATGCTAGAGCGTTTTGGTCCTTTTAATAATTATACTAAAACTTTGTCAAATTTGGTGTACTTCCATATCTTAATGCAAACTTTAGCTACATGTGAAGATGTAAAGTCTGCACTTTTGTATTTTGTTTAAAGAACCCCATACTGAAGTAAAAGACTAATTCCCAATGGGACCACGCCAACATGTAGAATGCACATGTTTTTTCTACATGTACTCTGAATGGAAAGCAAACTGTCAAGTGGAATTTCTCATTAGCTATACTGTACTCCTTTCAATAGTGTTTGGACATTTAACAGGTGTGCATTATGCTTTACCTTGCACTGATTACAAATAACAATCCCAGAGTTCTTGTAATTCTTCTTTTTGACTTGATATTTTGGATTAATACATTCCCATTGCACCTATCACAGGGAGAGAGAGGTAGAGAGAGATAGAAAGAGAGAGAGAGAGAGAGAGAGAGAGAGAGAGAGAGAGAGAGAGAGAGATGAGTAGAGAGAGAAAGGCAGAGAGGCAAAGAGGGAGCGAGAGAGGAGAGAGAGAAAGAGACATTAATTTTTGCACTTGCATTTTAAGTGGTGTAATGACTTCATTCAGATAGCTGGCTGTATCAGAGACACTGCACCAGTAGGGAGAATAGGCTGAGGTGGCAGGCTCGTCAGTAAACAAAAGACCACAAAACAACAATACCTCCTATGACAATGAGAATTGATGATGGTTCCCTGGTGCTTGTTAAAAAATAATTAGCCAAACTTGTCTGTTCAATTGAGATACAGCTCCAAGGTCTTTTGTTACCTCCCATAGAAAGAAACATGAGCCATTTAATGGCTGTTTAGCGTTCCATGTAGTCCGAATGAAAACGAAAGATAACATTCTGAATTTCTGGAAAAAAAAGTCCTCCACAAGCAATCAATGTGTATTTAAAGGAACCCATTTAAAGTCACATGGCAAGGTTTCTCTCTCTTACTTAGGGAACTATGCTAATGTACAACCTGTTTAGCATGGGACTGTTTACTAGTTTTTTATTCTGTGCCGTCAGTTGCCTGCTTACATTCCAGCACATCATCATTAATCCAGGATCATGTTAGCAGGCCAGAAATGCTTATGGGCCTAAAAGCCATGGCAGACTCAATTAGGAATGAGCGCCATGTTTTAATGCACCTATTGCCTTCGACTCCTGAAGCATCCTGTAACATAATTACTCTCCGTGTCGACATCTGCCTCATGTGCTGGAACCTTACTGGCCAAACACACAGAGGCATATGTGTAATATGGACTGATATTCTTGTTTACATTGTGCTTCCCATGACCGTAGATTAGGATCTACATATTAAAGATGACCTGGTAAAGTTCTGTTTAATTAGTCTAATCAACCACAGTTTATTTAGTGTCAACTTCGAACTAAGTGCATAGATGCAGCTGTCATCAGCCTATTCTTTAATTCAGCCAGACACCAACTGGAGACCAACATGGATGCAACACCTCAGCCCATGTGCTTTTAACTTAATTTGCCATGCTTCAATAAAGGCTTTCATATGGTTTTTTTTTTTTCAAACAGAGTGCCTTTCTTATCTTTTTCTGGGTTCACCAACTGGAAAGTCTTTGTGAAGACAGCACATTCAGAACTTCATTAGGTGGACCTGCTGTGTGATACTCTGGCTGTCTGGCTATCGCACATGCATTGGCCCTGCCAGTGCCCTAGATGAGATGTCTATGCACCAGTCACAGGGAATTCTCACTGCATGACTGTGACAGAAAAGGCAGCAGAATGAAACCCAGTACCCAGGTTTCCATCCAACTTGTTAATGCACATTTAAGTTCTTCAAATGAAAAATCCCTACTTGAAAACATTTGAGGTACACACTAATCTTCCCAGTTTAAAATGGCTGCTGACAGCATCTCGTTAAGCCAGAGACCTATGAATGCACATAACTGATGGAAATAAATTGAATGGAAACCCGAGTAATTATTCACTGGAGTTCCAGAGATGCTTAAGTACAATAGCAGTGGCCACGTCCATTCCTGACCCACTGCCATCGTCTAGGTTATAAGGGGGGTTCACCAGAGGTAGGCTTCTGTCTGGGAGCTGAGATTTTGGGGTGATGATATAAGTTGGATTGAGGGGATCCGTGTCCCCCAATTATTTCAACCATTCCACTGAGTTTTCTTTGAGTTTGCACTGTGAACAACACACACATACAAGCATACACACATGCACACACAAGCACACACAGACAGGCATGTACACACACATTTACGCACGCACACACACACACACACACACACACACACACACACCTACACTCTACCATTTCCAGTAAAGGTGCTAATGACTAGTATGCCTTTGCTTTCTCTTCTGTAGCACATACCCATCTCCCTCTCATCAAACTCCAGAGCAGGTTCAATAGATATGGTAAGAATATCAGTAAGAAAATCCCCTTAAATTGCATATTTCTATCTTCCTCACCAAACTCATGAAACAAATTCCAAGAAGTCCTTCAGTCACACACACATGAAAGAGTAAACATGAAAAGAAAGAGAAAAGCCTGAGAGCAAAAAAAGAGAAACAACACATAAAAAAGAGTAGCATCCACCCTGTCCTGTTACCTTGTGATGAATGAGCCTCGTCTCTCCTTCTCAGCAATCTATGACTTTTTTCTAAGCAATTCCCAATAAATAAATGTCCATGGGCCTGTTCCTATTACACCTTCACCGGCAGTCAGTCTTTGCTTATCTTTGCTTACAGAGGAGGCAGGCACAATTTTTGTGATAAATTAGGAAGGACTAGCAGCACATCTAACTTTGACGGCTAACACGGGGTAAAAAAAAGTATGGGACCAAAGTACTAGCCTCTTAACTATTTCAGGTAACCTTTGGCCAATTTTGTGAAGTGTTGGGGAAACAGCTTTTTGTGCATGAAACAGGATCAGTTGATTGATTTGGCTTACCTGTAGTTAAAATTGTTCACTTATTATCTATTTACTGCTCAGATTTAGAAACTGTGGATTTAATCAGGAATAGAATGTTTTTGACATGTGGCAATACACTTTACCTGTCTCCCATCCATTGCTGCCCGCATCTCTTTAAACGTGGCCTCAAATTCACCTATGAAGTCGTGCTTTCCATTAGAGTCCCAGTCCCATACTTTGCACTGTGAAGAGACACAAGCATCTGATGTTATAAACATTTTCATCTTTCAAACAACAATGAAAACATGAGTCCCAGTCTTACCAAATTAGGCAAATGCAAGAGGTCAAGATGATGACTGAAGTTTAGAGACTGGCCAAACAGAAGACACAATTATTAAAGAAAACACTCAAAAAAAACCCAAAACAAATTGAAATACATTTATAGGCAAAATACCCCCACCCTTAAGACCTATACTGCAGTTTTTTTCATAGATAGTGCTGATGCAGTGTGCAGAGAAGGCTCTGGAAGCATGTTAAAGTACATAGGGAATGTGTCCCTGAGGCTGAGTGAATATCTGCTTTAGCTTTACCCTCTGTGCTTAAATGCTACTCCAGCGGCCCCAGCCATGCAAGCAGAGCGCGAACGCTGCAAACAGACCTCACTGGCCTCACTGTAAACACTGCAAACATCAAGGAGTGGCCCAGAGAATCCACAGCGGGCTCCTCGGTTGCCATGGAGAAATAAATTAGTCAGTGATGGACATTATGGGAGTAGTTAAAGTTTGATGGCGAAAATGAAAAATTCAGCTCAACCACTCCAAGAGTGACAGGCAGAGAACGATAGGCTGTTGCTGTTGCTGGCATGGAATGGAGAATAAATGCATATAGCATGACCCTCTTTTTGGCCTTTTGAACTTTAACTACAATATGCCTCATAATGCTAAAAGTATGTACACCTTTGTCTCTGGACTTATCTCCACACTTTTACAACTATTTAAATGCATGTACTGTACATGTATTCACAATGCTCATTTTGAGGTAAAGAAAACAGTTGATCTGGTTATGTCAATGATGTTTTTTGAATGCCAATCATGAAACAAAGCATGAAAGGAAAACGTCAATTAAAGTATTTTCAGTAAAGAACTTTTTTATGGATAAAGAAAGGCTATGGGAAATCTAAAATGATCCTGCTCTGTTGATAACTAAGGGATAACAGCCGCTGAGGCGTGCATTTGACGAAATTAATCAACGCTGGCAGACAAATAACTTCCCGATGCGAAGTGGAGGGAATATTTAGATTATTCTATAATTTCTTTACAATTAGGAATCATTGTCTGCAACCTGTCGTTAAAAAGTAGAACAGAAAAGCAACCGTTAAATTAGCCTATGTGGTTGTTACCATTCTGTGGGGCATTGATATGGAACGGTGCTTACTAACTTTATGCCAGAAATTCAGAACTACTTTCCATAGTTAAACGGTTTGACGGAATTAATGCATACCTCATCAGCCAATCGGAAAACAGCATTCTTTTTGACAGGCCCATAATAGGCTATAATACTAAATATGCAAAATGGCGCTACCGATTTATGAAATGTTAACATGGATATTTTAACAGTGGCCATGGCAGTCTGAGCTGTTCACTATAAGATGATACATAAGATGTACATTTTATTCATGCAGACAAAAAGGCATTACTGATAAAACTTTCATGAAAACCTTTTTTATCTCAACTGACTGCCTCCATGCTCTGCCAGGACATCTACTCAGTCAGGAAAGACAGAACCCTTGTAATGGGATAGATCTATAGGTCATCACAGCAGGTGACAGAGAAAGAAACCTATTAATCATTGATCTATTCCTCCATTCTTGGAATGCTATAATGATCTCACAAACAGTGCAGCATCCATATTCAAAATAAAACAATGCTGAGAACAAAGTCACCCTGTTTTGATCACAGTGTGTTGAAGGTAAAGCTTCAAGATCAGTCAGGTGGAATAAAGGGAAGTATGCATCATTACTACAGTCTATGAGAGAGGACAGGCAATACAACACCCAGCCACTTACGGGAATGAAAAATAGGAGCCGTAAAGATACCTGGGTGGTTGACAGAAACAGACAGCAACAGCAACAGACAGAAGGAGAGGAAAAGAGAGAGACAGAGAGAAATGGAGTGCAACAGAGAAAGTGGCAGAGAAAAAAAATAACACAAAAAAAAAGAAAAAAACGCAAGTGAGGCAAGTGTGGATTAATTGAGGCCATCAATAAATGAATGGTGGGAAATTGTTCAGTGTTTAACCAGCTGTTTCTGTTGACATTTCATGTTTACTTTCTCTCTCTCTCTCTCTCTCTCTCTCTCTCTCTCTCTCTCTCTCTCTCTCTCTCTCTCTCTCTCACACACACACACACACACACACACACACTCTCTCTCTTTCTGTCTGTCAAATAGAGCACTCAGCGATTTTTCCCTCCACAGGTACACCAGCAACATGAGCCAGATTACGTTCCAAATATTAATTTAATCTTTCTCCCCATCGGATATCCTGAAAGACCTCAAATATGTTACAACCGTATCAAGAGTCTGTTGACACAGCTCTGCACAAACAGTGTTTTTTTCTGATACTTCCTCTTGTGCTGCCCAAGACACTGCTTATTATACTGCTCTTGGTCAAAATGTATCTAATTTCCTCCCAAAGTAATCAGTCATCTCTACTTTAAACATAAATACAAGGCAATTTCACAGAACCTGAAATTTCATCCTCATCACATAAATAATGAAATATAATAATGTAATTAAATAATATATATAATAGATAACAATTATAATACAAATATTTCCTTATTCTTTTACTACAGTAACAAAGCAGAAGAAAAAAAAACAGACCATTGCCTTCCTTCCAAGGCTCTCAGATACACAATGGTTTATGCCATAACATTGTTACTAGCTACAATTGAATGGAATGACAGGGGGAGTACTCCAACAGATCCAGGCCAAAAGCATATTTTAACTCCTCTGAGACATGAATCTAGGATTGTGGCCATCAGCAGATCACAGGCAAATCTGACATACTGCTGCCATCTCCTCTGACAGAGAGAGAGCATCCTTGGTTTTTCTCAGAGAACCTGCCCCACTTTACTCCCTTTAAGAAAGTCGTGAATAATGCACAAGCTGAGCAGGCGTCAGCGGAGGCTCCGGTGGAGGACTCTTGTCTGGCTCGTTCAGCCCGAATGGCATAGAACAGCTATAAATGGAACCAGCAATCCCTCAGTGCTCTTTGAGTAATAAATTGGTGTAGTCCTTTCCATAGGTCTCCCTTGTTGAGGTCAATGGCAGTGAAGTATAGACTGGGCCAATTAGCACCAACAAGGATTTGGGGAAGCATGAGGATGCACCTGTCAGGGTCTTTTTTTCTTCTTCCTTTTTTTTAAATCTAAGACCATAACGGCTCGCTCGTTAACCATTCACTTCTGCCAACATCCAATCACGACACTCATTAGGGGGGGGAAACACAGCTATTTTAATCATGGCTGCTATGTAACTCTCAGCCAGGAAAGAACATCATCACTATGTCAGCAAGTAAAAATGGCCAAACTAATAGAATAAGCTCATTTTTACCAGGATTCACTGGTAAAATGCAGTGTCACCTGTGCTTAAGAAAAACATATACCATTCTGGTGGTGTTGTGACAATGAGCTTATTTAAGGCAGAAACAAAAGTAATTTTATTAATAAATCTAAAAGCAACAAATTCCTCAGAGGGAGTCAGCACAGAATAAGGTGCTCGACCACAGTGTCAGTCATTCTTTACACAACATTAGCACAGGTAGTGGAGCAAAAACTCCCATCACCAATCACTGATTGCACTGGTGAGCATGAACCATCACACCAAAGGGCCAACTGGGAGACCTTGTGTTCCTATCAGGTCATTCAATCAAACCATCCAGCTGGCAAGCTTCAAAAAGAAAGCAGATACAATGTGCTACAAGCAACAAGGTTCTTACATAGATAAGCTTGTTTCAGCTCTTCCATAAGAGCATAATCTAAAAACAGGACATAATTGGAAGTTGAAATTGATTACATGAAAAAGTACTTCCACTGGCACTGAAATAGATGTACCCTTTGTCTTCTGATTGGATAGAATTTTTCTTTACGATAATGACATGTCAAGTGTGTCTAAATAACACCTGAAGATTCATTGGATCACTGGTGCTTCACACCAGTCTAGCTTAGACCAACTAAGATTCAACACACTTAAGTTGTTAGTGCATAACTTCACTGCCTGGATGATTCACCATAACAGAACAATGGTAGAACGCATTTCCACATCCTCCCTACTTTGGCTTGTATGTGCATTGACATTTATGAAGGTATGTGAATCTTGCTGCAGGATCTCATTATACGCGCAATCTCTACAGGCCCATCCTAAATATGAGCAACAATCCTGAAAATGTGAATAATATTACAGCCAGAATGAAAGACACATTTTCCTAAAAAAAAGGATTAAAGGAGAAAATAAACAATAAGCAGGGGCTTGTTGGCGCCTGTCTTCTTTATCTCTCCTCTCAGCTGGTATAGTGGGGGAGCCAGGCTCCAAGTTACACCCATTGAGTGCTCTCCTCCATAGAGACCAAATGCTGCCCAGATTCGATTGAAGTGCAGTTGGGTAATCTACTCGCCTTTCTGCCTCTGCAACACCATTAAAGCCCCCACCAGTCCCAGGGTAATCTCTGACAAGAACAGAGACATTCTAACCGAAGGAACGGGTAAAACGACAGAGTCCTTGATCAGTGCTGTTACTGTCCAGTCAGCACCAAACCGAGCGGGAGGTCTGGAGGTCTGGTGTCACAACCCATAAGGGGGCACATTACAGTGCAGCAGGGTCTCTGTGTTTCTGACGGAGTGGTTCTTACAGCAACCCAGGGATGTGTGTGTGTGTATGTGTGTGTTGGTAAGGGATGTTTGCAGTAAACCAAGTGCAGCATTTGTCAATGAACATGCCCTGCACATATGTCACCGGGACATGACAGTAAGAGTAGCATCCAATGGCTGCGGCCCTGTCTTGTCCACACAGGAGCCCTAAGGGTCTGTCCAAGAAGATGCGATAAGGGTCTTATGTGATTATCAGCAGCAGATTAGCGAGAATATTAATAAAAGTAGATGTATGGTGACTGTGGAATGGATAAACACACTAAGACTCCTTGTCCTGATAGGCCTCACAGGGACCTCATATTTGTTATCTTTTTCATCTGATAAGATGTGGGAACATAGTGCTCTTGGTTTGTAATTAATGCTTTTAGCTACACAGAAGTAGAAGAACAACAACTCACTAAAGGGGAAGAGAAGAGAGAAAAAGAGAAGAGAGAGAAGAGAGGAGAAAAGAAGAGAAGAGAAGAGAAGAGAAGAGAAGAGAAGAGAAGAGAAGAAAAGAGAAGAGAAAAGAAGAAAAAGGCAGCAGACTGAACAAGACAGACTCTCTCCAGGTGTGGGTCACTGGTGGAACCCTAAGAGACTACTGCTGAGACCACAGTTTTAATGACAGACCTCTTCATCAGCAAAAAGAAATCTGTGCCACCTCCTGAGGCAGACACTGCAGTTGATATTATGCTCACATAATTAGAATATGGTTCTCAGAGCCCACCACCAAGTTCACATTACAATGATTAACCTTGATGTTATGAGTGAGTGTCCCAGGTTACTGTTTTTCTTACCTTTAGTATTCGGTTATGGTCACCACTACACAGGGAGTTCAGGGACACTTTGAAGGTTTTCCAGACTGGGTTAAGGTTGTTCATGACTGTCTGTGGATATTAACATAAGTTTATGTCATCAGCAGTGGGTGTGATGGTTTTAAGAGGGTTTTGGGCCAGTGTCCACATGGCCAGCTTACCTCAGTTCTGTGCACTAGTTGTTGGGTGGAGTCATCGTTCACTCTGAAAATCTCCAAGAATGGATCTGATTTGCTGAAAAAATCCTGCACAGATGCACACAAACAGACAATTTGCAATGAGTAAGCGGATGGCTCCCTGCCTTTCATCAATGGTCAAAGTATTTCAGTAGTCCAAATGGAGTAGGGCTTGGAAAATGAATTATGAGATACAAATCCTTAGAAACAAAAAAGATAACACTCTTGGCACCATTAAAAGCACTCAACATACACTCAACCAAAATAACACAAGATGCATCAAGTAGCCTTAGGCTAATTATAAAATGCAAACATGATTCTATTTATTGTTTCTTATTTTTGCCAAATGCCTTTTGGCTGCATGCCGATAGTGTACTAAATAGTTAACTATCACACACTTAAAGCACTATGTGCACTAGCTACAGTAAGTTCATCAAAATGAAACCACAATCCCTCTCATCTTGTGTCTCTGTCCGCAGAAGGCATGCAGCTGTGTTTTACTCCTGTTGCATAATTCAGATTGCTGTTGTGTGGTGCCATGCGGTTCTGGCTTATCTGTAAAACATCACCCTCCTTTGTGCATCGTAGGACTGTCAGAGATGAGACCCTGTCCCAGAAACTTCCATCTACATCCGAGTCCAGGGACATATTTAGCCCTGTCCCCTGTGACCAAGTGACCAGTGTCTTAATTTACGTGTGTGTGTGTCATTAATCTTTACTGAACGGCATGTATAAATTTTGAACGTCTGCGTGATGCAAATTTGGTTAATGACCTTATTTTTACCCCTTTAAAATATATCTTTAGATCCACCCGTTGTAAATTTGCCTTGGGAATAATGTGCGGATCCAATTATCAAACTTGCAGTCATGGATCACTTTGGTTCTAAAAATAGCTCATCAGGTCACACAGATCAATATTCCTACAAGGATACAGTTCATGTACAAGACAGCTTTAGGGTAGAAGTGACGGTGCAGAAATATCAAGGCTTAGACAGATTAACCTAACAGTGGGCCAATGAGAATATTAAAGAGTATGAACAACAATTTCCAATGAATCCAAAATCCAATGAATTTCCAAGAATATCCAATGCTGTCTGTCTATCAGGGGTAACACAAGAGGTGACCTGACAGTTTCCTACAGCAACACCTTTTTGGGATTTGGGGATGCAGATAAAAGAAGCATCACAGCCATTCAATCTTATTCTGTCACAGCAGAGCCCAACACAGCAAACCATGAAATCCACACAGATCAACAAAATGACACGAAATCCAAACTCCGAGCTACCCACGGGCCAGCCTCATTGATCTGGAGGTTTGTTAGAAATCCACCTTTCACATCTAACCTAATTAAACTGGGCTTAATTAGAATGGAACAGGCAGGCTGAGTCACACAGTAGGATTAGGGTCAGAAAGGGAATAGAAGTGCTTTTAGATGAAGCTGATTTAACATCATGCACTCTCTCCATGTCCCTTCATATGGACTCACAAATGCAGCCTGTAGGGCTCACAGTCAGAGAGAGAGAGAGAGAGAAACAGAGAGAAACAGAGAGAGAAACCAAGAGAGAAACAGAGAGAGAGACAAACCAAGAGAGACAGGGAGAGAGAGAGATAGAGAATGGGTAGAATGGGGGGCTTTTTGAATCATTTGTTGCATTATTATTATTCCCACTTATAAATCTGAGACTGGTAATTACGCCACTGAGGGGTGCTGATGGGGTTTCTATTGGGAGGTGTGCATGGCATCAGGCTTTTATTCCAGTTCTGTCCAGCCACTCATCTGGTGCCATTTCTTTTTGGCAGTGTGTGAGAGAGAAGAGCACTGGAGGGCTTTTCAAAGCAGAGCCTTGTACTGTATATCAAGGGATATCTGTTGCTGCTTTTCTAGGATATTGCTTTTTTAGAAGTCCTTGGCTTAATGTGACCACATATGAATCCACTTCAGTGCGAAAGGTAGAGAAAGTTGAACAGACATTGTCATGATAATGGGCGACAGTGACACCGACCTTATCGTCAAGTTTTCTGGCACTAAAGGAGAGCTCCACGTAGTCATCATTCCCCGACAACTCCTCTGCATTAATCTAGAGAGATACACGTGAGAAGAGGGCACAGTCAGAGAGGATAAGCAACATCAGCTTATCTGTCAAAGGTGAAAAATATTAAGAGGCAAAGAAAGTTGGGTATGCAGGGGCACAGTTCACTAAGGCATCCACACCAGCAATCAGTGGACCTCATTTCGAGGCTATAGTCATATCCAACTGAATGCAAAAAAGCTGAAAAAAAAATTAGAAAAGAAACTTAAAAAAATCAATATTAAAATGCATGTAATTCAGCAACATGTACCTAAGATTTTAAGTAAATTCGCTGCAACCATTTATATTAGTTTCTGGTGCTGTGAGAAACAACTCTGAATGGCTGCATGGAACTCTGTGTGGTTGAAAGAAATCACAGCAAAGAAAGGAAGCACCCACCATTAAGTGTAAAGATTAGGGAGTTCACTGGGCTATTCTAAGCCCGCTCACTAACATGGAAAACTGTCAAAGGTGGTGGGGTGTGGTTTTATGGCAGGTGCGCGAGACAAAGTGATGAGGCAGTGCACTACTCTTATGGATTTGTCTGGGTGCCACTAATGCAGCAAGCGGCCTGGCATACTGCTGTTTGGACTTTTAAGCCTGACTAGGGATTGATCTCATCCAGCAGAGAGAGGCCGCTGGTGGGATGCTGTGCTCTAAGATTAGGCCATGGAGAGAGGAAAGCATGCTGGGGAGTACTGCTGATAGGGAGTGCATTAGGCCTCCTGGTGGTCACTGACTGGTCAGGTATGAACCAGTTGTTCTGTTACAAGTTTCCTATCCAAACCGATTCTTTCTGTCTTTCTTTCTTACTTTCTTTCACACAATGGCTCCATGTCTAAGGCCTCCCACCTGACCCTGCGGCTGATTTCCAATATGACTGTAATTTCCGGGGGCAAGGGAATATAATACAGAGCACTCAGAGGGGGTTTCTGATTATGCCAGTCACACACAGGTGACTCATCTGTGCTTGCCAACGACAGGAATACTGGGGATAAAAACTCACATGTACTTTACAATAAGAACTAGTAGCATATATTCATTTCAAAGTATGACAGAGTTTTTGACTCCTTGAAATTAGCTCTTTGAAAGTGTTTTGATATAATAAATAGGAGCACCATGATATAAAGCATTTTAAAATAACTAAACATTAAAAACTAAACAGTAATGGAAAAACAAATTTAAAGCACCTTCTTTATAATCTTACATTTTACATTTAAAACATGACACCACTATTACAAAGAACAAGATTTAAAATTCAGAAGTTGAAAGAAAGTGTTATGTGAAATAAAGTTTGTTAAAAGTTATACAGCCTAGTGAACAAGTGAGTGACAGGCAAAAAGTATTGGAAAACCAAGAAAGACAAAGCGAAAAAGAAGAAATGAAGGAATGAAATGAGACAACAAACAGGCCACTCACCGTAATAGAGGATTTCCCAACTGTGTTCCCCTGTTTGAGAAGGGCTTTGGACAGTTTTCTCTGGGACACAATCTGTTTGGAGAGAGATAAGAGTGGAGGATACCACTGTGCCTTGCCTCTAATGGCTTCCTTCTGAAACTGTCCATAGTGGGAAAGAATGTGTGTGTGTGTGTGTGTGTGTGTGTGTGTGTGTGTGTGTGTGTGTGTGTGTGTGTGTGTGTGTGTGTGTGTGTGTGTGTGTGTGTGTGTGTGTGCATGTGTGCATTTGTTTGTGTGCATGTATCAGTGACACAGAGACCGGGTGCCCCCATAGAAATAAAAGACTGCATCTGACTCACTGGGATTTGGAGTGTGGCTTTGCTCTTGCAGATAAAAGATTGAGAAGTTAGGTTTTTAGGAGGTTTCTTGGGGGCTCACAACAGTCAAGCTCAGCTGAACGTTAACTTGTAAGGTGCTGCTCTTTGCCTTTCACTGACAGAATATGTAATCAAAGTAAATGCCAGGGCAACAGGGCAAAAGCGAATGTTGCCACTGCTAAGCCTTTGATGAAGTGACAAAGTTCTGGCAACAAACTAGCATGTCATGAAGCTCTGTATCACAAGCAGTTGCTACAGCTCACATGAAAAAGACTGTTTATTTTGCAGCTAAATGTTTGACTGACAGTTCAATATCAGGTAAAACGCTTCAATTTCCCTGGCACTATTACACCATGGTCATTAGCATATTACCCCTTACTTGAGGCACTGTGAGAGAAATCAAAAGAGTTTATCTACCTCATATGATAGGATCTGCCAGTCATTTATTCAGAGGGAATAGTTTCAGAAATTTAGAGCGAGATCACTTGCTGGCTTGACAGATGGTGGAGAGGGAGGGAGAGGAGGAAGAAAATACCATTTTGGAGAGATAATCAAACAAGCTACTGGTATTCATAATACATCAGGTGAAATATGCAGAGAAGTGTTGGCCATGAGATGAGAACTTCAGAGGCCATCAGCCATCTGGTGTGGGCATATCACCACTCTAGGCAAACATTTTTGCCAATTGTTAAAATTACTTAGAGAATTTCCTGGGTAGGTCATCATGGTTGAGAATTTCTTAGGTGGGCAATCACCCAGTTCACATAACTGAGCTGAATGCAGTGAAACAGACAGAGCCGAATTGACACAGACAAACACTTCAAGTGCTAAGGGCACAAAATCAACTTGCCCCCCACCCCCTGGTGCTTTCACCTGAAATTTCTTTTTTTGAATTTAGGTGGCTACAAGCTGTTGTGTTTTTTAATTTAAGGAGCAGCTATATATATACGGAAGGTCTGTTTTGGAATTGCATGTTTGGATAATCAGCGTGCTCGCTGTGGCACATCTGATCCACTGAGCTAATTAGATATATTGAAAACAGCCTACATTGCATTGTGTATACTGTCCTTTTAGTGTCTGCCATGTGTCTCATTAATGCATACTGTCATTTACAAACACTTAGGCTTCATTTACATAGCCTTCAGCGTGAACAGGGCATACGTAGATGTGAACGGCCCATGAGCGGGCCGTTTGTGTATTCACACCGGTTTTCTTGACATGGTTGTCTCAGGCAGCATCTTGCCTGACCAATCAGAAAAATTTCTTCCTGGAGGTGTAGGCTCTACTGACGTTTAAAACGATTGGATCTGTCTTAACCCAATTGCTAACATCTGGTCGTGACTCCCTCTGTTCGTTGATTGGTCAGGCAAGATGCTGCCTGACACTGGTGATCAACTAGCATCCATTGCGTACTCCGCACTGCTTACCCCTATTCATTTCTATGGGAGGCGTCCGACTGTTAATTCCGCCTCTGCAAAGCATTCTGGGTGTGACATGCGACCAAATTGATCGTTCCGTCATGTCAAAAAGTTCAGCAATGCCCAACTTTATAGAAATGAATCCGTCCAACGCAAGTATCCAATAGCAGAACAAGACATACTGGCGTAGTTAGGTAGCCGTAAGCCAAGTCTGCTAGCTTAAAACGTGATTAAATGGTAATCTAGAGTAGTCTGTTTGTCTTAAATCAGTTCATGTCACATTTAAACAAGAATCTGTGATGGACATTTGAAGATGGAGCGTTCACCACCTGCCTTCTGCCACGCCCATCAAGCATCCTATAGGAAGGCAGCAGTGCGAAGGTGCGGAGTTTGCGACGGATGCTAGTGGATCGCGGCCGTGAGACAACCATGTCAATGAAACCACAGCCAGACCCACTGTACGAAATGAAGTAAAGTACGACGGGCTGGTTTACCAGGCTACGTGCACAGGGCATCAGCTGCTGTCACGGTGTTCCATTGGGGTTTTCTGGCAGTGCTGCGTTTTTCCTTTGTTTTCCCCTAATCACATTATTAGTTTGAATTATTCTCCCTACACCCTGCACTGCCATAATAATCTCCTTCACCTGTGAATCCTGTCTCCTTGTTCTGTCTTGATTTGCCCCACCCACCTGCCTTGTTTTCTTGTTACATGTTAATCTGTCCCATCTTCCAGCCTTGTCTCCTTGTTACCTTGTTGATCGGTTTCACCTGTGTTTCCTTGTTCACGCTCGTTTAGCTCCTTAGTTTCTGCACTATTTAAACCCTGGTTTTTCAGTCACTCCTTGTCGGTTCGTTTGCCACTCACGGTATGTTTCCACGGCATTCTGACTCCTGACTCTGTCTTGTCCTGTCGGTCTTGTTTTCCTGTTTTCCTGCCTGTTTCGAGTTTTCAAGTCTTGTCTCTGTTTGCCAGTATCGTGTTTTTGTACCCTGGTTTTTGTCCTGCCTGTGCCTCGTCTCTTGTCCTGTTTTTGTCAGTCCTGCCTCCTGTGTGTTCTGTGTCTGCCTGGTCCGACTTCTGCCTTCAACGTGGACCTCGTCCCGGACTGCTCTGTGTCTGCTCTGACTACACTGTGATATCCAATCCGGCTCACTGGCGACGATTCGTCTGCCAGCGGCTCAGGTGGTAGACCTACAGTCTACCACCCCTGGAGTTGCGGGTTCAATCCCCGCTCAGCCCAGCGACACGAGTCCTGCCTGCCTGCTCAGTTTTGTTTCCTGTCTCTGTTCCGTGTTCCTGTCCGCATCTCTTCCTGACCCGGCGGCCGCCTCTGTTCCTGACCCGGCGGCCGCCTCTGTTCCTGACTCTGTTTCCTGTTCACCCTGACCGTGTTCCTGTTGTCCTGTTCTGTTACCCTGACTCTGCCCCTGTGTGCCCAGTCCTGTGTACCTTGTCTGTGTTTTGTTAATAAAGGCCTCTGGGGCTACGTTAACGCAATTGGGTCCACTCCTGTTCTGTCTGGTTTCCCTGGTTCCCGTACCCGTTCCGTGACAGCTGCCTGCCCCGTCTTTCAATGAACTTCGTCAGTGTCTTTTAAGTGCACATAGCTCTGTTACCCGTAGACGTTGCTTTAATAAACAGAATTTTCTTATTTTAAATGATGTTCTGAATGCACATCTACACATAGTACAACTTGATCACTTTAATAACGCAGACAGAATATTTGACATTGTCTCAAAACATGTAGGCTAATTGTTGTCAAAGCCTTTATTCACTCCCAGTACAAAAAAAAAGCAAACACATTTTTTACCCCTTCCATAAGGCTGTGATAAACTCTGCCTCTTTGGCAGCAGTCACCCTGTCCTGTCTAAGATAAATAAATTATTACATTTTGTCAATATTCAGAGCTTTTCAGCATTTGTTTAATGCAATTATAGGTAAGTGGTAATATTTTTCATACTCTGGAGAGGCTTTTGAGGTATCTCTGTGTCAATACATATATTGATAGCATACTTGACATGAAATGTATAGTTGTGCTACAGCTTTCAATAGGATTTTCGCTGAATACACTCACAGCATGTGTAGAATAATAGACTTGATTTCTATTTTCTAGTTGCATTGTGAGCGTTGTTGATAGTTGACAGAACACACTCGGAGCATGTGTGCTGTGTAATTAATCTAATCTGTTAACGTGCATTCTAAACAAATATGGACAGAAATTGGGCACATGCTGTCTACACGCCATGTACAGACAGCTCATGTGAATGAGGTCCTCTTGAAGATCAGCATTATTTGTGGTTGATTGTATGTAATGTATTGATATTTGACTGTCATGAGTGATTACTGTATAAAAACACACCTGCATGAAGAGCATGATTAAAACTCCTATGACAGGTTAATGAATTTAAAAAGTGTCACCAATTTGGAAGAAGCAGTAGAGAGCTTTAATAAATACAAAGCATGTTTCTGTCAGAATGTAGTTAAAAAAACAATGAAGTGAGTAACATTAAAGGCACCTGAATAGAACATCCTGTTCTATTTAGAATCCTGTTCTACATGGGATAATAGCACAGCTGGTGTATCTTCAACATGGCCTTCATAAAGCAGCTCTCATCGACTTTGTTAATTTCATTAGAAGTACTCTCTTAATGTTAGCACTGTTTATAGAGGTTTCACCCTTCACTGGTCAAGTACAAATAATTACCTTGTGCTGTAGGTAGCTGTCTGTAATGTAAACACATAATATTATCCTGCAGCAGTTAATTAAAAAAAAACTTTGGCCGTCAGCCAGTGGTGATCAACCAAGTGGTTTTATTTCACTTACTTCATTGTTGAGCTAAATGCAATAGATACCAAAAGAACGGCAATGTAAGAAGTGAAGAATAGCGCTAACTTTAAAAAGCCAATGCACTGCATGAATCTTTTTTTTTACGGTGTTTTAATATGCACTGTCTTTTAAGTATCACGACCAATGCCATAATACTGAAATAGTTCAAAGTTTACCCAATGTAAAAATATCTTTGCAACACATCGCTTCAATTTTTAAAGTTGGTTCTATGCTTTGCTCTTTACAGTACGAGGTTTCTGCAGACCTACCTGGCCAAGTGTGCACTCCATCGCCCCGAGGAAGTCGGCCTCCTTGATCCCATTGTAGTTACTGCTGATGTCGTACAGCTCATAGCGGAGCCGCTGCACTTCCTCAAAGTAGTAGTCTAGCGTAAAGACCTTGGAGAAGGTGGGATGGATACAGCTGCGAATTACTTCAGTTCTGTCCACCTGCGAAACGGCAGAACAAAAGCACTCTTTATGGAACCTGCCAGGCATTTTCAGCCTCGGAGAGAATATCCTTCCTTCTCTCTGTCTCTCTCTATCTCACTGTTTTAATTAGAGCAATTTGGCAAGGGGAAAAATAGATGATAAAAGACAGGGGAATACACAGACAAAATACAGCCTACGGAAAGCAGATTAATAGCCATTTGTATGCATAAACGCTGGCGATAAAAAAGAATGGTTTATTAATAACAACAGAATTATTTACTTGACAGAGAACTTGTTAAAGGATCAATCCATTGTTATGATCTGTTATTCAAAGTGAATAATTACAATGATATACTTGGTCTCAGCCAGACACTATAAATGTTTTATATTCGGTTGCTCTTTCTATAGTGAATGATTTCACACAAGCAAGAGAGAGGGATTACTGTTCATACAAACACACACACATAAACATACACACACAAGGATACACACACACACTCTTTCTTACACAAATACACACACACACACACACACACACACACACACACACACACACACACACACACACACACACACACACACACACACACACACACACATACATACACACACATGCACACAAAATGATTAAACAATACACATATCAAAGACTTATGCTTCAATATTTAACTTCACTCTTATTCTCTCTCTAGAAAACCACCGGCAGGGCTTTCTACAGAGTAGAAGTAAGCAACTCTAAAGGAATAACGGTTTCAGGCATCTGAGGACTTGATCTTGACACCGAAGCCTGGGCAATATTCTGACATGAAATTGAGTGCAGAGAAGAGGGCAGGAGGTCCTTGCTCAGTAATTGTCTTCATTCTGTTCTGATCAGTGTACATGATGCTTGCGAATTTTAAAGTAAGTGCTATCACACATAGTCTGTTTTACCAGAGAGTCTTAGGACCCTTCTCCTTTCCTACTTGCACAGTGCACAAATCAGATCCAACATTCCAACATATGTCCATAGACATAGGACACAATATTGAATTTCATAAAGTATTTTTTTTTGTTTGGAAATGACGTATCTTCTTTGGGGAGGAAATCTGACTAACTTAAGTACGTGAACTTATTTTTGAAGTAATCTGTAAGAGAATTTTATCATATCCACATATATATATATATATATATATATATATATAGTGTTGAGGCATATACACTGTTGCTCTGTCTCTGTTCTTGTCTTACTGTACTGGGAGCTATTGAGCTGAATGGCCCTTCAAGTATTTCCTATTCAAAGGAAATCCCACCAATCAGTTCAGACTGTTTATTATTTTTGGCATTTTTTTTCTCACTTTCACTTTCTCTCTCTTTCATACACACAAACACACACACACACACACACACACACACACACACACACACACACACACACAAGTACTGTCTCTCTCTCTCTCTCTCTCCCTCTGAAATTGCAAGACACCACGTCTCTCACCTTCACTCTAACATATGTTTAGTTGTTGTGTTCACTCATCTTGCGTTCTTACCATTTGACTTTCTCTCACATTCCTACACACATTTCCTCCCTCAGCCGTCCTTTCTGCCTATCTGGTTCTTTTTCTCTTTTGCTCTCTATCTTTCTCTCAGTCACTGTCTCTCTCCTCCTCTCTTTTTTCCAGAGAGTTCATCACACCCAACAGATGGTCCTTCATTACCTTAGAGAATATTTGAAAATCTTTTATCTCCACACTTGTTCCAGAGGAGAGCACTAAATTGAGCAAAACAAGAGGAAGGGTCCAGCTCTCAAACCCATCTGCTTTCCCTTCCCTTTTGTCTCGTCACGTTTGACACAGTCTGCTTAGGAAAAAAAAATCTCACAAAGACAAATTCAAATGTGTCTTTTAGAACTCCTCTAAGCTAGACTTTTGGTAGCCATGCGCATTGTCTAAAGTCTGAAGCGCAAGTTGCTTTGGGGGCGTTCCCGACACAATTTGGTATTTTGACGGCGGGAAAAGTGAACATTGCGCCAGGCGCATTGTTCAAAAGGGTTGGTCTTAAATTACTTCATTAGTCATGGGTATGTTTTGGGCGTAACATACAATTAACCAATGAGAATTTATACTCTCATTCCCTTTAAGAGCCAGCGGGCACATTGCCCACGGCCTGTTGCTATTATGGTGGCGGATTTACCCGGACGAGAGGAGCTTTTCGGTGGAGGAGACCGATCTGCTCGTGCATGAAGTAAAAGCGTGTGAGCAGTTAATATTCGGGGATGGGGGATTCTTTTTGATCATTTGTCGATTTCATTTCTTACAACTTCCCATGCTGTTTATTTAAAACGACAAAAGAAATCGTAAATAAACTGAAGAACATTGCAATTGTTGTTTATTTAAAATGACAAAAGAAAACGTAAATAAACTGCAGAACATTGCTATAAACTGCAAAACATTGCTATACTCTCATTATTTGTGCCTGTTTGCTTACTAAAACATAAAAATACATGGCTATACAGGCTACACATGTTGCAACTTTTCTGCCAGTTCAGCTTGCCTCTCTGGCGCAACAGCAGGTGCATCGGGGTTCAAAGCGTTGTGCGCCCCTAAAATAGCTTTTCAGCCTTGCACGACTGACAACTGACAAAAAACCATGGTTTACGCTGGCCTATAGGAAAATGGTTTTTGCATCCTCATAATAGCAGGCTCGTTCGGACTGGTGTAAACGTTTACATTCGGCTACATGCGTTTGCAGTCAGCGATGCATTGTAGGATGAAAATGTTGCATGATGGTTAGACTTTGTGTCAGACCTGCCAGAAAGGCGTGGCGATGTCACAAAAACGTGACACGGTCATGTGACCTAAAAACCCACGTGAGTTAAACGCATGTAGGTGCATGTAGACAAATCGTACAAGCGCTTGCAGTTGCTTTCACACAGCCAAAATCGTCTAACTAACGCCTCCGTGGTGACGCAACCTTGCCCTGGTTGGTTTAAAGTTCATTGACATCTGGACACGTGTGTTGTGTAGCGCTCTGTCACAGAACTTCTCATCTTATATGTATGTTATTTTAGTCCAGTTTGAAGACATATCTTTTCTCTCTCTTTTTAGCTTGTTCTGGGGCGTGTATCTGATGCTGTCAAGCTCAATCTTTTATTTATTTATGTATTTGTTAATCTCGTTTTTATTTTATTGCTTTGTGTCATACCTATACCTATTAATGATCTTTGGGTTTTGGTTTTGCCGTGTTATTTTTCATCTTTGTGTTGTGCAGCACTTTGGGACATCTCTGTTGTTTTGTTTAAATGTGCTATTAAAAAACGACTCGACTTGACTTGAAGTCTCAATGCACCCTACTACAACCGCCCGCCCCCTCCTTGTCCCCCACATACAACACATGACCTCTCCGTCATCTACTATGAAGATCAGGTGGTGTAAACTCAAGACTTGTGTCCGACTTGACCGAAGCCCGCTCATGCTGCGAGGCGGAGTTCTTGCTGACGTATGTAGACAAAAGCAGACAAATGCAAACAGACGGGTTTGTCAGCGCGGCTAGCATCTGGTGTGCTTTGCGCCAGACCACACCTCTTCTTTTCGCTGACACGCCCGTCACGGCGCAATGTCAACAACGTGATTTTTTTGCCTGAAAAAATGAACGATGCGCTGGCACAGAATAGCAATGACAGCATGCGCATATCGCGAATGCACAATGCGCCGCGGCAAAATCGGGCCTTAAGAGTCTCAAAGCTATGCCCACCTTTAAGCCAACCGTGGTCCTGTTACGAGAGCTTGCTTTGAAATTCACCTGGTGCCGGGGGGATCAAAGCAGTGGGCAAGGCCTCAAAACAGCTGTTACTTTTTCGGGAGATTGGCCAGGAGGGTCTGCTGGCAAGTAAATCTCACATCAGAGAGGAATACATGCAGGAAAACATTCCGCAACTACACATTTTACAACATTAAACCCACTAACCTCCCCCGACACTTCCTTTCCTATCACAGCTGGTTGCTTGCAATCAAAATGACATGTTATCCCATCATATGAATGTCACTGCTCAGAGAACATGCGGGAGAGGGGTTGGGGGGTGGTTTAAGTGGAGAAAACAGGAGGTGAGAGAAGAGAAGAGGAAAGGAAAGGAGGAAAGGGGATAGCAGAGTAGAGCAGAAGAAAGGCGAGGAGAGAAGGACAGGGGAGGTATGGGGGGCTAAGTGGAATGGACCAGCATACATGGTACCTCAAAGGAGAGGGACAGGAAATGGGACCAAAGGAGGAGATGGAATAAAAGAGTAAGATGCTGAGAGGAGGGGTTGATGACTAAAACAGAAGTAGTAGAGCTGAGCAGGACAGGAGACGGGGGGGGGGGGGGGGGGGGGGGGAGAGACAGAGAGGGACGGAATAAAATGAGACAGCAAGAGAGAGAGAAAAACATAGTTCTGTCCTTGCTTTCTTGATTTTAAACACTACTAACTTTGCACAGCTGAAATGCTTTGGCAATACAAAGTTTTTGTTTCTGCAAATTAAGCTCTATTAAGCTCTATTAAATTAAACAGAAAGAGAGAGAAAGCGAGAGAGAGAGAGAGAGAGAGTTCTGTCTGTTTTGTTTTACTTTAAAATCTATCTAACTTTGAACAACCAAGATGCTTTGGCAATACAAATTGTATTGAGCACTTTGGTTTACTGAAAGCAAACAACACGTTTCGCTAATAGCATCATCAGCTTTGCTGAGGCATTTCGTACACTGGAGGACATTACACCTTGTTGTATTTGCATTTAAAAAATCCTTTAAGAATCAATGGTCATGTGACTAGAGCGTGACGTATCACACCAGAGACTGCTCAGGCCATACATGAGTGAACCTGATGATGTTACAAACAAATGTGGTGTTTGCCCCAAAGTAAAGTCTACAGTGTATAGTACAGTTATCAATTCACTTTAATGGTCTGATACATTCCTGTGATCTATCAGCTCCTGACCCATATTTGACCAAGCAAGATTATTAGGTATTTTGTCATGGAAATAAAGCTTTATTGCATATTTTGCATTATTGAGCTAATTGGATAGAAAGAAAGAGAGCCAGAGAGGGAGACAGACAGACAGACAGACAGACAGACAGACAGACAGACAGACAAAGAAAGAGAGTGATGGTAATTTTTATACCACAGATGATTCTGGAGACTCAGTCAGCATAGCAGTTACAACATCATTATTATTATTTGCTGTAGATTCCTTCAAGAGAGAGACAGAAAGAGAGAGTGAGAATCAGACAGACAGAGAGAAAGAGGAGCTGAGAGGAGAATGAAAGAAAAGTAAGAATACGAGTGTTTGTATGTTCACATCCTGACTAATGCATAGCTGCAGGCAAAGTCCAACACAGTGCATTAAACAGTCAACCGTAAATATGCCACAGACGCCTGCACACTTACTGAAATATAAGGGAAGTACAAAGAAGGAGAAAAAGGCAAGAGAGGAGGAAGAAACTAGCAAAGGAGGGAGAGAGGAGAAAAAGAGGAGGAAAAGAGAAGAGTGGAAGAAGAAAAGAGAAAGAAAGGGAAGGGGGAGAGCAGGAAGAGAAGACAGAGTAAGAGATGAGAAAAAGAGAAGGAAGATAGGAGAAAAATGAGGATGAGAGAAGGAAGAGAGAAGAACGATGGAGATCCCTCCTCTTGAGCATCCCATTTGCACCCCTGTACTTCATGTGTTTAAAGGCCGATGACTAAAAATGGGCATGTGTGTAATTGAAAAATCCAAAAAGAGGCAACTCTGCTCCTCACACCTCACCCTCCTCTGTGAGCTGGCACCAGGCCGCTCCTGGGCGAATGGTGAGAAGCCTGTATTTTTAGACGCAGAGCTGAAAAAGAAAAAAAAAAAACAGAGGGATGATGAAAAAGATGAAACTTGAGGCAGAATGGGAGGAGTGGATGAGGAGGAAGAGGAGGGCAGAAAGGGAAGGGACGGTGGAGGTTCTTTTCAGAGGTTCACTGATACGTCCATCCAAGTCTCTGCTACCTTTGGAGAGATCATGGGAGCGCAGAAGAAAGTGTTCAGTCCAAGCTTGACCCTGGAGCAGAGATTGTATGACCATTCATTAAATAAAACCTCTGTTCATTCTGTGAGGTCTTTCTTTATCCTGCTGTTCCTTCTTTTGCACCTCTAATTCTGAATCATTCCCTTTTTTCTTTTATATCTTCCTTTCTTTCTTTCTCACACAAATGTGTAAGAACATTCCCCATGAAACAGCCTTCCAAATCCCTTGATACAATTATTTCAAGTGCCAGCATGCTGCACTAAATGCAGCTGAAATTACTGATAAGAAAGATGGATTGTCTCTTTCTCACACGCACACACACTCAGGAGCACAACTACTGATTCTTACAGGGGTATGCAACTTCGACATTGATCTGTCTGCCTGTCTGTCTATCTATCTATCTATCTATCTATCTATCTATCTATCTGTCTCTATCTGTCTATCTATCCGTCCGTCCGCCCGTCCGCTGGCCCACCCGTCTGTCTGCCTGTCTGTCTATCTATCTATCTATCTATCTGGCTGGCTGGCTGGCTGTCTGGCTGTCTGTCTGTCTGTCTGTCTGTCTGGCTGGCTGTCGCTGCCATCATATGTCTAACAGTAGGAATAGGCAGTGAGAAAAGAAACAATGCAATGTAATACATACAACACCGCAATATAGCCTGCACCAGCACATGTGAATCAATCAAGGGTAGTTTTTCTTTTTTTAATTAGATTACATTCTGGTGCACTTCCACAGGTTGTCAGCTTTTAGAGCAATTAATTCAATGGCCTTTTACTTGATAAGAGCATAGTGATTTGGTGGAACTAAAATGTCAATGCAACACCATCACAAAAACTGAGATAACCTAGCCCCCACCATAGCTGCGCCGAGCAAAACTAGAACTACGATGATAGGCCTACGGACTGAACAACAGCACAACAGTTTTTTAACCTAAATTTATCTAAATGTATCTTATTCATACTCGATGTCAGCATGAGTTTGCGCAGTAGACCGAAGTGGACATGTGATCAAGCAAAATTCTGAAAAATCAGCTTCATCCAGTCCCAGTGAAAATGATGCTATCCCTCAGTCCATTTCTTCTACTGTCTGTGATAAGGATTCAACTTCCCCCGGTGATCCACTACAGCGGCAGATTTGCCGCTTTCAATTCAATGGAGTCCGACAAGCCGTTATAGCCGTCCGCGCAAAGCCTATCGGGATTCCGACGCGTCGGCTCGGACAGCTGCGGCGCATCAAGAAGTTGGGCTCTGCTCAACTTTATGCAAATTAGTCCGGCAAACGCGTTATCCAATAAAAATAGATCACAGGGGAGGTCTGCAATGACAAAATCAGTTCTCTTGGGTTTCGCATTTTAAACATGTCCCCATTTTCCTACCTTCGTCTACTGTCTATGCTTCTTACAGAGCCACAAACATGAAAAATGAGGCGTGGAGGAAAGTGGCCGAAATTGTCGTTGTCCTTGGTGGGTTTAATCTGTGTGAACTGTGCAAATGTACAAATTACGTGAACAGTTTGGAAACGATACAGGCACTTGTAATGGCTAGTTAGACACGTCGTTTGCCCCTTGATAGCTTCATGAATGACGTGTAGAATGTAATGTACAATAAAGCAGCCACAATGGATGAAAGTTACGATTTTTTGACAACTCGTTTAGCTTCCCCGACAAGACTATATACACTTCCGAGAACACCCACCCCTAGTAGCGATCCGGCAACACAAGGGGAGGCGGCGCGGCGAGCTAGCTTGCCGTGCCGCTGTAGTGGATCACCGGCGTTACGCGTCTATTCCTGCCTCCTTGGTATGTAACCCCAGGCTCTTAGCAAATACAAGCTTTTGGTCCCCGGAGGCCATCCCTGGCTGTGCCAGTGTCTGTGAAGAGAGGGAGACCACCAAAAGCTTTTGCTGAATAACTCAAAGATCACTTCACCAAACAAAATGTAATTTTTGTCAGTGTTATGGAGGACTATCGACCCAGCCCATACAGACTCACTTGTAGCATAGCCCCACCTAGAGAAATGGGTAAATGCAAAAATTGGGGTTGCCAATAAATTGCCAATAAATTGAACCGAGAAGGCGGGAACTGTACAAAATATGTCATGCACAATCAGCGCACAGCAAGTACCGTAAAATGTTGATATGTTGTAAAATGTTAAAATCGCAAGAGGATGGATTTTATTAGCTTGCCACATAAAAAATGTGGCATTTAGTCCCAGTGCACTAAAAGATTTGTCTGAAACCTCTCAGGTTATTGTATAGGGTGGATTGTCCTAATGTGCAGTATTTTGGACTGTAGTGTATTATAATGTTAAGCCAACATGGTAAATCCACACCCAATATTTGACCACATGGAAGTACAGCTTTGATTTGTTAATATTTTTATTAGTTTGAGGGAGATCCACATCTACTGAAGCTTAGGTCACCCACATTAGGCAGTGTCCCACATTAGGACAATTCACCCTACTATGATTATGCTGAAATCCGGAGACCCAATATGTCTGTCTGACATAGCACCACCAGCTGGCCAAAGACAGAATAGGTTTGAATTTGTGTTTTTTGCATACAGCCTATGGTTTTTTGACACATTAATAATTTTGATACACTTGTCTTAGGCTGTTGGCTTTGGCATACATGTATGATTTTACTTCTTCTATTTTCATGCAAACAACACAGTTACCTATTGTGCCAGTGGATCCTGGAAGTGCACAACCCAAAATAAAATGACGAAAAGGAACGAGACTACTAACCATAAATATACAAGAAGCTGTGGATCGCTGCATAAAGTAGCCTAAATTCATCTTAACACATACAGATTAATGGAAATATTTAACCAACAAACACAACAAAAACAAATACACCTTTCCTTTTTTCTTTATTTTTAGCATGCCCCCCTTATACCCCTTTTTTGTGCCACTGGACACAGAAACATGCATGTGCACACACACACAAACAAACACACGCGCGCACACACACACACACACACACACACACACACACACACACACACACACACACACACAAATGTGTTGGTTGATTGATACCCTTCAGTGAATCTGCACTTTATCTCACCCTGGGAGTACAAGCAGGACATTTTCTCTTTCTCTCTCTCTTAAAAAACAATACTAAGCAATGAATTTAAAAAAGGTACAAAAAAAAAACAGTAATTAAATGAAATTAAATTTTAAAACTACATTGTCTCACTGTCATTCTCCCTCCCTCCTTCTCACTGTCTTTCTCTCTCTTATTCCCCACCTTCTTACATTTCAGTGGCTAGGCGTCTAGATACTGCACTGACCACTTACTGATACTCTCAGATGAGGGATGTAGTGTGGGACACATGAGTCATCTTCAGAGGGGAAAACTTATTCAGGGACAGGGACAGAAAAAAACACCAGGTCAACGTCTTTCCGGTTACAAAAGGAAATCTATAGCCTGTGATTTTTTTCTGATCTGATGTAGCTACTTCTGGTCTTCATGCGTGTTAGTATGTGTTTGTGCATGTACGTGCGTGGTGTGTCTATGAATATGTGTATGCATGTGTATGTGTACTGTGTGTGTGTGTGTGTGTGTGTGTGTGTGTGTGTGTGTGTGTGTGTGTGTGTGTGTGTGTGTGTGTGTGTGTGTGTGTGTGTGTGTGTGTGTGTTGTGATATACATTCTGTATGCATTTGTATGTGCGCACATGCTGTGCTCATGTATTCCTGGAAGGCAACAAAAGCTCATTAGTGTGTTGCTATCTAAATCACCTGAACAACAAGCATGGGACCACTGTTCTGCCCCTTTTGTCTTTCATCCTTTTCATCTCTTTGTCTCTCACTTTATCTTTCTCTCAGCTCTGATCTCATGTGAACCTCATGGCCCCTGCCACAGTGCATAGCATTCCCACACAGAGGTGATTGGCCCCCATTAGACACACACACACACACACACACTCCATTCCCTCGCCTCCCCCCACTTCACATTGGAAAGAGCACGTCTCAGCTGGGTATGATTGGGTAATCAGGTCCATTGCCTGTAGACCCCGTCTGTCCACTTCTACCCATTAGCTGGGCAGTGAGAGTCTTGGGGGGTGTCTCCAAGCCTAATCAACGAGGAACACTCCACTCAGATATGTTACTCACCCAGGACCGTCACAGGGAGAGGCCAGAGTTGGAATATTAGCGCTTCCACCTCTGCTGGACAGCAATTTGACTTGATTTGAGGTCTGGTGTGGTTTATTTTGACTGTGAGATGTGGTGTGAGGTGTTTGTAAGTCCAGCTGATAGACTATAATTGTGTCCAAAAGCTTGACAAGGGAATGCTTATAAAGCAAACCGTTTTTGGAACATATATGTATTTATTTATTACCATATTTCACTGTCATCAATCACTTCAAGTATAGTCTGCAAAAGGAAATTGTTTGCTATAATCTAACACTTCAGTAAACCTTTCAACATAAGGACATACTAGGGACACATTTCTTTCAGTGTAGTTTGACTTGCTGTGGAAAACTGTGTCATCCATATCAGTGACAGTGGAGTCTGACGCTGACAACTGAACCCCAAAGGGGGCCTTGAAGGGCCTTCAAAGAACCTTTGAATGCTGGCATCACCTGGAGACAGAGAGGTTCAACTGAGGGTTACACCTGAACTTCAGACACTGAAATCTTATTTTTGTGTTTGGGAGGTTTAAAATGATGGTGTGTTGCCCTCCAGACCTATTTAATCAGAGCAGTCCAGGCTGACTTGTGATGCATTAGTAAGAATGGGCTTTGGAGTGTTCTTATGGAGAAATGAAAAATAAGCTCCTCTGTGAGTGATTACATGACCGAGACACCACTAGAATAGCAATAATGCTCTTTTGGCCAATCTCCACCACAGGCTGAAGTGGACGCTTCTTATTTCCCCTCACCAGAACTCCTGGCTGAGACATGGAAGGTGGTTAAGAGTCACATCCTGGAAGGTCAATAGTGTCTTCGCTGCAAGATGACACAGGCTCAGTTTATTATGATGGCCATAAATATGCAATGGAAAAAAGCCTTTCAGATGCAAAAGAGGCTCTCTGGCTTAGCTTCAATTTTACCAGTGATGCCAAGAAAGAAGAAGACAATATGTAGCCTAAGCAAAAAATGAAGAGAACTTTCAAAAAAATAACTACATACATAAACAAAAACTCTTTCTGACTAATAGTCTTTGATTACACACTATCTGATGCCCAGCACACTGGAAGTGCTGCCCTAAGACAGTGAGTGGAGCGCAGTATGGATGAAAGTCGACTTCATCCGCCACAGGCATTCAAATGAGTGCCAGTGCTGTGCCGGTGACAGGTACTCAGTGAAGGATGGCGCCGCGCCACCAGCCTTTTGTCTTATTATCTGTGCACGATGACAGGGACGGTAAAGAAGCGCTTGACACACTGGCAGGTGATTACGTGTGAGCTGACAGAGTAATTTTTGGACCCTTATGTGTGGGGGCCATTTCCCTCAAAGTGACAGGAGTCTGTTGAGCAGGAGTCTGTTGAGTCTCATATTATTTTTGTTCTCCTTATAAATCTATCTTGGTGAATTTAGAAATGGTCATTTTTGCTAAAGGATAGGTCCACTTGGCCCAATAAACATATTATACATTTGGCTTGATGTCTCTTCTCTGCTGTGCCCCATGGATATTTGGGCATACCAGGGCTAAATTATTTAAAACTCAGCTATGAAAGAGAAGGGCAGCGAGAGGAATACCAAAGTTTATAAATTCTACATTGAAAGACACCATACTGACGGACGAATACTGTACTATCCAAAGTACTTCAACAAGTCTTTGAAAGTCTTTGACAGCCATACCCCTGAGTCCACAGCCTGCTCCTGAGGGGCTCAAAGCAGAGGGCTGTGGGAGAGATAGTCTCAACCTGGTGCCTACTGGATTGTGACAGGGCCATTACCAGCAAGAACAGATTAGCCTCTCCATTCCCACTGCACAGACTGACAGGCACTCTACTCACACAAGAAGAAGCTTCTAGGAGACACAGGCTGAAACAAAACCCACTGCATCTGAGTACGCAAACCCATACTTGAACTGAGAAACAACATGATAAAGCTGAAGGTGTTCATTCCAGTTGAAATACGCAACACGTCCTTTGTAAGCTGTATTGAGTTGTAGATATACAATGGGGTTATGACCTATCTATTATCTGTCAACATGAAGCATGTCTTGCATGAAGATATTCACTGTAACCTTAGTGGCTTATATGATTTGATGATAAACCTCTACACATGCATATGAATCAGAAGGATTTCTCTTATCCCAGAGGATGCAAAGAAGCAGCTGCTCAGCAATGCTGTGAGTGGGCCTGCTTTTCTGAGAGCCTTCATACAGAATTCCCTGTTCAGCGGATTTCCAAGGACACAGTATGGAAGTGACACCCCCGGGGGCATGCATTAGGTTTCCGTTGCCTGGGGCATCATGGGCCCATCTGACTGAAGGTCAGTGGTGTGTATGCCAGAGTGGCTTTTCAGTAACTCACAGCAGCGACAGTGCAGCAGAGGCCAAGAGCGTTTTGGCCCCATGTTTGAGAATAATCAGAGGTCTCCATGCAGAATGGGTGAAAGCATTCAGGCGAGACGGGGTGCTGGAACGAGGGAAGGAGGCAATTGGAGGAGGGGGTCAGGCATGTTTCAGTGGGTTCCTCAACATTTGCAGGTGTGTGGGGCTAAACTCAATGAATGCATCATTCCACTGATGCCTTTATGTGTAATTGCTTATGTCAATAACTGTAAAACTGGTTTCAGTCCTAGAGAGCACAGCTTGCAAACCCTGCCCAAACATCAGATATGTAACTGGGGAAATGAGATATTCAGTATCTAAAACATGCTCTGAGAGACCATCTCAATTTTACCATCAGCTAATGTATAATTACATGTATGGTGTTTTACATGTTCGTGTTTGTGGCTGAAGTGGAGCAAAGGGCTCCCTAGTCAGCAACATACTAGGGTACAACATAAATTTTGCGTAATGACAAAGTTGTTATGGCAGTGCTAATGATACTGCTGCAAGAGCCTGCTACCATAAACAAATAACTACAGTAGTTCATAGACCTACTGGCAGATGGTCCTGCCTGACCCTGGTGATAGCACACAGAGATTCATCTTGACAGGCTACAAGGCGTTGACATTTGAAGAGCCCTGGTGTGCTGTGAAAGACCTCTCTCAACAAACTTATCCATGTAGTTTGAAGGAGAGGAATAAAAAATATATCATAAGTGCACTAAAGTAGTCAAACTCAATTATGGATGATGTGCTACTCATGGACCAGCACTGCTGGTCCAGCAGTTAAGGGAGACTGCTGTCAGACAATGACTGGAAAATGTATCTAGGTGACCTCTCTTCTAACTTCTAAGCAGGCTTTTGTAACTCTCTGGTGGCCAGATCTGATTCACAGTATGCCCCTGTCTGCTGGGTGTGTCCTTTGTAGTAGTGGGAAGTGATCATTAGAGAATGATCTATAACATACACAGCCTAGATACAGTCAAGATACTTTGAACCTTAATGGGGAATGATGAAAGAATATAAAACTGATTTTCTGTGGACAGACAGATAGGTGGTGTTAAAAAGACAGAGAGAGACTGAAAACGAGAAAAATGATGTCAGACATCTTTCCAATATCTAATTGCTCAAGCATATGTTACAGGCAATTGGACTTCTCACGACAGAAAAAATGTGGCTGACAGAGCCCTTGTTTGTTCTGTCTCACCTATTGGTGAATGATGAGAGTGTATAATGTGGATAAGATGGTGAGACTGTAAAGGTGAGAGGTTCCTTCTCCTGTGAAGAGCCCAGGGGCACAGTGCAGCACACAGGAGAAAAAACACATTGCCTCTCGCTGGACTGCTCTGGCACAGGCCTGACATGGAGGCAGCTGGTGTGTCCATACAATTATCATGATTTAACACCAGGCAGCTGTTTCACGCTTTTTCTGCTCGCCTTGGTGATTAACACTGGGGGTATTTTTAGTCATCCAACAGCTTTCTCCCCCATCTTTGTTTAACAGGTCTTTGCTAATGTAAATACCCCCCTACTACAAATTACATTTAAACTTAAAAGCTATTCAGAAAGGTTCATGAAAAGAGGTGGAGGTCCTGGCTTCAGAAAGTAAAAACCCTGTCACATATATTTGATCCATTTTCCGAACCACAGCTGATCTTAATGACCACACAAATCATCAGACAGACAGATCAGCCAATTAGTGTGTTCAGTGCACAGGCAGAGGAAATACATGACAGAGTTTTTTACTTTATGAAGCCAGGATTGCCACCTCTAGACATGAAGGTGAGACGCTGGCTTAAGTAACACATTCATAAGATCAGATCTTTCTGAAAATAAAGAGAGGAGAGTGGCACATAGTGAATGGAAAGACTCTATGGAGGGGAAAGTCTGTGATGTGTAGTACTGATCTCATTACATGGTATAAAAAGCAGCAACAGCTGGGAGTGTCCAATTGATGAATAGATAAACAAAAAATGAAATCAAGTATCTGCTGAAAAGATTGAACATCTGCTCTTTTGACAGTTACTGGTTTTCATTAAAAGCCAGTAGCTAGGTTGTTTACTTTAGTTACAGTGAGTGGAGCTACTTGTAATTACAGCAATGACCAGTTGTCTTTGTCATATTTTAACTATCTAGAATTTGACAAGGCAATGCATGTGTTTTGTTATACATGTTATGTAATTCTGCCCATTTCCCATGATAATGGCTGTCATGTTAAGCTCTCACGTTTAGTGACTAGCAGTATAACGACACTATAGGGCTATAACTGGAGCTGTGGTAAAAAAGGGCCTTTAGACAAGTAAGGTGTGTGATTCAATAAACTGACCTCATTGTGTACAACCGCAAAAGAAAATGAAATGACAAACGATGTCATAAAAATAGAACCCACAGAATATTCCCTATAATAAGATAGATTGGGGGATAAGCAGGGCATCCCCCAGGGAGAATAAGGGAGATTTAGAAGCATGACAGAACACGGACAGAACAAGACAGTATTTCTTAATGGCCATACACACTAGTGGCATAAGATGGAGTAAGACTGTACCTGTGTCTAAATCTAAATGTAACTGTCCAGTTACATGAATGAATAACAGGCAATCTCTTTCTGCGCACACATCCTTATTCTGACTGTTAGTTTCTTAGCAATGAATTAAATCACTGATCCAGTGAAAAACAGAAAAGCTTATTTAGGAGAAGTGGGCTGTGTAAAAAGTAGCCTACTGTATTTAACCAGCTGTATCATATCTGTTTACATGATCAGCAGTATGTGTGTATGAGAGTAGCTCCTAAAACATAAAAAACTCAAAGTGAAATCAGTTGTTGTAGTGAATGTAAAAAAACAAGCATAGTTTTCAAGATTAACACTATAATGTGTTTGTGGCTGCATTTATGTTGCTGTATGACCTGTAGAGCAACATTGTCTTTTAACAAGTTCATCACATCTTTTTTTGGCGAAACAACATTTGAACAAGGGCACTTTTCCAGTATGGCACATTTAAACAGCTTAGACAGCTTGTTAATTGGCCACCCACCTCCAGCCACTGTCCATGTGACTGCATCTTGATGATGACGCAGGGGTCAGGCTTGGAGAGTGCGTCCCTGTCCGAGATGCCTTTGCAGGCCACACGCAGCTCCACTTTGGTGAGGCAGGGACTGTTAAACAGACCCAGGGAGTTGGCAGCAGACTCATAGATGTTGCTCATGTTCTTAGAGGGTCTTGTGCTGCAGGAGGATGAACGAGATTAGTTAATGGCATCAAGGTGCAGAGCAATGAAGAGAACAGCAGAGGAAGAGAACCCAGACAGGATGTCAAATAGATAAATAGAGTGAGAGAGGCACAAATGGCTGGGGCACTTAGGGTCTGCACACATTTCATTCAACTAAAGAAATCTGGCATTGAAGAGAAATTTTATGACATTAAAAGTGGCATCCCTTGATCAGAACATGATTAAATACTGACAATTCTTTTAAAGGTTATAACTGTAAAAGGATTCTTAATTTCTATGTTAGTTAGCTTTTTCTTAATACACTTCTCTACCAGTGAGCAAATTCATTTGTTTCGACAGACAGACAGACAGACAGACAGACAGACAGACAGACAGACAGACAGATAGACAGATAGACAGATGGGTGTTCTAATTAAATGGTTCCTTACAAATTAATTGAATTTAGATGGATGTGTGGGGCAAATAAATCTTGATAGCCAAATAGCGAGTGACAACATGGAATCACACAGGCACCGACTGGTTCCAGTGCAATTAAAAGCTGAGGAGGGGGGCGGGGGTGAGAGAGGGAGAGAGAGAGAGAGAGAGAGAGAGAGAGAGAGAGAGAGAGAGAGAGAGAGAGCAAAAGAGGGAGAGCAAAAGAGGGAGAGGCACAAAACGAAGGAGGGAGATGAGGTGAGATGGAGATGAGATTGAGGGCAGAAAATAGGTCCAGAAAATGATAAGACTGATTTGCTGCCACAGACTACATTTTTTTGCATTCAGCATTTACTGATCTCAATGCAAACAGCTTAAGTCTCTTTCCTGAGCCTAAAGGAATCAGGACCAAAAGCAATCAAGAAAATGCATGGTGCAATACCAAAATAATGCAGATGACATAACTGAATCTCATGTAATATCTTTAACCTGTTTGAAATGTAATCTTCTGGCTAAAATTAGCTAAGATTAAGATTACCTCGATCAACTCTCACATGTGCAAAATCCATCCAGTCTACTCCCATTCTTTTGCGATGTACAGCTAGAAGAGAAGACCTATTGCTCATGTTGGTATATTAAAAAAATATATCTGTCAATTCAGGGAACTATGATCTACATCTTGAGGTCTGCTTAAGGGCAAGCTGAAAATGGTCAGGTCTGAATTATGGTGGCCATGCCATTGAGAACAGCTCAATCAAAGAACAATTCCACAGGATTCCCAGGACGATCCATCAATCAAACAGCCGTACCATGACATATAGCAGGCTAATGCATTATGGGTCAAAGGCACAGGCCTTGTGTTGAGAAGCCCCCTGTGCTGACAAACTGGTGACAATCAGGGCGAGGCTCAACCATCCGCATTGCCTCTTCACGTTGACAGGTCATCTCCTGAAATAACTCAGCGCAACCTCTAATAAGAGTGGTGGACTATTTTTAGGGTCCAAGTGCTGTTTTGACAGCAGGAGAGCAGATTTTGCTTTGCCTCTTCAATGGTTGTCGGGGAATCAGTCAGCCCTGTTAGCAGTGGGTTTATCAGGTGTTTTATTATCACATCATGTGAAACAAGAAAGGTCAATCAAAAGGGACAAAGGGGTGCTGTACAAAAAAAGAAGTGAAAGATTTCTTACAGATGGACTTTTAATGCACTGTGTCCACAGTCAAATTATTCCTGATTAGATAAAACAACTGATTTTGTCAAAGAAGTATGTATTTACCAGTAAAGCCTTATCTCACATAAGGCTTAACTTCAATATAAATTAAAGTTATTGCACTAAAATAATACCCAGGCAAGTGTCACCGTAGTGTCTCTACTCAGTGTTACATTTCGCTACAATACTACATCAGGGGACTGTTCTACAGCTTCGATTTCCCCAACTAAATTTTTTGGCAATGAATCAGCAAAAGAGAGGGAGGGCTATGTAACTTGGTCTGAGGGCTAGAAACAACATTTAACTTAAGTGTCATTGCATTTTTGCATGGTGGCACATTTTAAAGTTCACTTGAAAATATCTGACCACCAAGAAGTAAATGTATGTCTTTTGAGAGTAGCCAGGCTCTTTGTACAAAGTGAAAGAATCGGCTCCACCAGGCTATTAAAATGTAGCTTCAGACCTCTAGAGAGGAACTGGCCCTTCCCCATCCGCATGTAAACCTCAGTGGAGTGGGTCACCTCCTCAAGCATGTCTGGGGACCTACGAGTTACCCTTTTCTACAGGAACACTACACTAAAGCAAACACCGTTAAAAAATTAATCAGACGCATGCAATCAGTGCAATACACAAACAAACGAGTGTACTAAATATGAGGGAGATGTTATTTTGTCTCGCTTAAATACAAAATGGTTTTAAAAACACACAGCTAATGCCACTCCCAACAACTGTTGCTCATCTCACTAAAAGTCTTTTGGAACTGTGTTTCTGTTATTTCAAAGAAAGCAATACATTAAAATAAAACCATGTTTTCACATGCAACAACTTTTTGTTCTCTGGGAGTAACCCCAATGCTTCCCCCATCCCCATTTCCAGCTCCTCCACAGCCAACAGCCTTATCCCTGGCTCACAGCTGCACAGACACTTCATAACAACACCCTCATACCCATAATCACCCTGCAGTAAAACCATCGAAAATAGAAAGATAGACCTGAGAGGGGTTTAACTGGAAAAAAAGTCTTTTTATATGACATTTAAAAAAAAGTGTATTACAAGACTTGAATGACAGAGGTACAGAGAGGTACAGAGAGGTGAGAGTCATCTCTCAGGTCCAAAACTTACTTCACTTCAGTTAACCTCCCTCAGGGAAAATAAAATACTGGGTCGACTTCTAACCTTGCTCTCAGGGATGTTGATCCCTTTGGTCCATTCAGTATCTATAATCATCAATTGATAGCTGACTGTTGATGCCTCATGTATTGGGAAAATATCCGCACTGGAGCAACTGTTCTCAGACGCTGAGGAGTTTGTGAGGAGGTGTTGAACCTACAAACTTCATGGCACAAACCTGTTTCTGCTGATGGATCACATTCTCAGTGAGCATGCAGTGTGTGCCTTCATAAGTAGCATTGTAATGCTCTAGTACAGAATATAAAGAAGAAAAACAATGACCCAGAAAACTGAGTGTATATTAAACCTCTCAGTGTGTGTCATCATTTGTCTTCTCTACAGTTGGTTATTGAGCTGGCAAGTTATTCATCAGTGCCTCATAGCTGTAAACCTCAGCAACTGTTACAGCAATTCTGTTGCTATGACCTATGTAAGTGTGTTACTCTCTGTGAAGCTGTGTCTCCATGAAAAGCTTTTGAGAGTAACCTGACATGGGATGAATAAAACACAATCGTGTCCCTACATTCCAATCACCTTTTATATGATCGGAGATCCTGAGCGATGACGCACATGAGAAACCAGCTGCAATAGAGGACCTGCTCTTTGAGGTTCTTGAACCACTGTAAGCCATATTGTTATTGTCCCACTGCATTCAAACTAATGACACCATTAGACATCGCTGCTGTGCTTCATATAAGGCATCTCTCACTGTTATCGCCTGGGGTTACGAGACGCCTTCTGTTATCATCTAATTTATCGCGTGTATTTTTGAACACAGCAAAGCAAAGCGTAGCTCCACCACCTCCCACCACCCCCTCCAACACCCACAGGTAATTGTCTCCATGGTAAAGCGAAGGGGGTGATGAATGAGGCAGTGAGAGTGAAGTGACCCCTTGCAGCTGTGCGTGACCTGCCGGCAGCTCTCCCTGCGCTCTTAATCATTCCTAAGGGCCAGAGAGGATGTGCGACGTGTCGCAGGATACTTTAAATAAGGAGAGAAAACAGCAGGGCTTGGGAGAAAGTGAAACAGTATGTCATAAAAAGTAGTTAATGTAGGCACACATGCAGAGGTTGGTATGTGCTGTATGTGGAGTCATTGCTACCATATGAGAATTGTTGTTATTATCTTTCAGTCAGTAGTTACTATAATCAGAGTTACTGGGTTTTAAACCATGCATGTGTATCACTAAATGGTCTTTTAAAACATTTTGTTCAGTTTCTATCACACTGGTCAAGAAGTATCCTCCTGGGACAGTGTGAACATAATAGAAACTAAGCAGATCCCACACAGACGATGCAGGGCGACCAACATTTTTTGCTTACAATGAACAAAACACTAACCAAAAACAACCAAACTCAGTGTAGTAAAATAACTGGCATTTTATACATTAAGATAGGGGAATGAATAACTTACATAATAATTGTTTGCATATACTTTTCTGAAGTTAAAAAAAACTTCCAGGAAAAGCTGTGTATGCCTGGAAACACACTGCACAATGAACATTTGAAAGTACTTGAAGCACCATCAAAATGTCTATGTGACTGTTACTCCCACTAAGCTCACTCTAAGAAGGCATCTTTCAAAGTCTTTTTCACAACTTACTACTACTAAGTAAAACATGATTCATGAACTGTCAGAACAGATAAGCAGTGATGGTAGACAGAATATGCACTGATACCCTTGCATTGGAGTGGACTGATTTAGTCTGCATGGAAGGCAAATGTCTGTTCATACTGACCAAAGGTGACATGGGTTTCTCACAAAAACTTTAAAAGATTTATCCAGTCAAGTAGATTGATTGTGCGATATACGCTTCTGAACAAGCAACATCATACAGTACGACAAAGCCTAGACTACTCGAAATTATAAATAATGTGACGTTGACAAAAGGAGCACAAAGAAGCTAAAACTTCTCTGTCATTTTAGAATGTTAATGACTTTTTTCATGATATGTCCCACTGAGAGTATAGCACAGTAAATTGAGGCAATGTCTAAACTCTTTCATATTTTTTCCGACAAGATGGAAAGAATTTGAAGTGTTTTAAGCCCTTCCCACTACAGACTTATTAGCTGAAACTTAACTTGGAAATAGTCCTTCCATAAACACATGTCTTCTTCGGACATCAAGCAACTAAAAGTGGGAAGTTCAGTCACTTCCTATCTAGAGTCAGCTAGCAAACTGTTGACTTAACTTGCCGAACCATAAAACTGGCACATGCCCAATCCACATGAATTACGCGTCGACTCAAACTAACCGAGGCTCTTTGGCAATGCTGATGCGTGCTGATATCCCATAGGACCGGGAGTCCAACCGCGAGTTAGGATAAGGTGCATAAAATTCACTTATTCTGGTGTAGCCTATCTAAATACAGAATGTATTTACAAAAACTGAATCCTACAGGCCACCAAAGACGAAGACAGCAGGAACATTTGCAACTTTATCCATTCCTACGATTTGGTTGAAAAAAAAGAGATATTCTTTTACCGCTGCTGTTGTGTTGTTTTGTTCCCTTTCCTTTCAACTAATTAAATAGCCTTTCATACATTGCACGTTTTGTTTGAGTATGATTGTATGCATTTTAATGAATTAACTTGTCAGGTTAACTGTTCTTTCTATAATGGTACTGTTAGTCTGACATTAAACACTCACAAGTTTTAAGTGATGTTGTCCAAATTGTAAAATATATAGTACACTTGGAATATTGTTACATTAATTACTGATGTCGTATGGACTGTTGTCTTACGTTGGTTGTTAACCCGTTTGTGGGTGCACCTGGTCCATCTGTGAAATATTTCTTAAATGATTATTAACTGCGTATAGATTGGTCTAAAGATCGGTTGCGTTATGAAATTTGCAGTGAAAACTGACAGACAAAATAAAGATATGGCTTTAACAACGAATTGAAATAGCCAAATTAAATAAAAATCAACCAACCTAGTCCAAAAATAATACTCACCTTCAGTAAACATGAACAAATATTCCAACACCGCTACTGCTCCGGGAACTTCTTTTAGACTTATATCTGATGAGAACAAACTCAGCTATCACAAGTGAATGCGCCCGGCAAATAATTGACCCCCATCCTCAGTCCATTCTGAGTGTGGCATGGGAAGCCAACGAAACCTTCCTCAAAGTGAAAACTGAATCAGTGTTTCGCTCCACTCGCCAGCCAACCCACTGTCAGGGATGCTTGGGCACAGTACTGTCAGATTCTTCCACTGGTCTGTCTTGACTTTTCTCAGTGCAATTCATAATCAAGCAGTGCAAGCATAACTTAACTGTAAATTAAATTGCGTGTTACAACAGTGCTCCCTAGTGTTGATCGGAGATATTGAGGAGAAAACCGGGAGTTCCCTCTGTTACAGCTGTGGAATAGGTTACGTCACATCAATAGTTCATAAAAAATAAGTTTGTCTACAGTTATTTAAATAACATTTGGACGCTACAATCTGGACGTTTAATTAAGCGTTAATTTCCCTTTCGTTTTTTGTAGCCTAGTAAAAGTCTTACTCACTTCCAAAGCTTTTCTTCTCCTTAGTTCTTACTTGAGTAATGTAACAATTTTTCTGCCAATAACGTTCAACATTGTTGGAGAAATGCATACAATATGTTTAACCCATGCTCGTAAAACTAGACCATCCACATCCAAGGCGTGTGTACGTTCACAAGAACTCTTCAGCACTACAGACCGAACAGCGCCCCTCGCCGCGGTTGTAATATTGTACAGGAGAGACGATATGGAGACAGTATGAGTTCCGTTTGGGGTGTGCGCCACAGACAAGCGACTTATGGAGGGTGATTAAGCCAAACTTCAAGTAATAGCCAATATTGCAACATTTCTAAACGTGTTTTAAACCCAGTCTCGCAACGCATTTTCTCTTTCAGATAGTGTTGTGATACTGTTAATGCCTTCGTACAGTCCAAAGTGAAAAAATGCTTTGCCGACGCCAACTTCTCTGGGTCTTTTCTCTATGAGGTTCTAATTAAAGAGTCGTCAAAATAAGGTGAACTGCAACCCCACCCTTCTTGAACTTTATCAGGGCAATGTGCTCACATCCGGGTCCCCGTTTTAGGAGTTAAGCATTGAAGATGGCTGCCGTGGGAAGAGCATCCACTGTGGCAGCCCTGGATGGAAATTACCCTGTAGACAATCAAAGTGCCGAAGAAGATGACGGGCAGAATTTATGGTGAGCCCAGCACAAGCAGGATAGGGACACAAGTGCAGATCCTGTCAAAAACAGTCGGAGCTTGGGGCGCTACATCACTCAAACACACCAGACGCATGTGAATTGTGATAGCCCACTGCATCAATGCCGTTGAAATTCAGTGATTCTGTTATGGGATGTTTGACGTTAGCCTGTGATGTCTTGCACGCAGGTCCTCTATTCTGAGTGAAGTAACAACACGCTCTCGATCAAAACTACCTACTGGCAAAAATGTCCTTGTTTTGGGTAAGTATTTTTAATTATTATTTTGTAACCATGTCGTGCATTGTCTTGGGCTGTGCTGTAGGAATGTGTAAGGGGTCTAGACAGGGAGTGTCCTTTGTTATGTCTTACAGGATCATTACATACTATAATATCAGAATGGCATCCAAGATCAAAACTGAGCATAATCATCGTTCAGTGTTACGTGTTGAGGTATTATCCTTGAGAAGGCCACTGGCAACCTCACGTTAAGTTGTCCGTCATTTTGAAATGCACTTTGACAACTTAAGCAACCTGCGCATTTGTAATAGAGGTCATGTGTTTTGGAATATTTTGTGCATTGTCATTCCATGTTTATTGTGTTCATAGCATGTTGAGAGTACTGAGGAATTGAAATAAGAACTTAATTACCTGAAACATATTTGAATCTGCACAATAATTTACTTAATTGACCCACTGATATTTTTTTCAATAGTCAACAGGCAAAACAGATGAAACATTGCCCAGTATGCTTCTCACTCTTGTGCTGTGTGTACTGTAGCCTACAGTGTTAATTAGTCCAGTTGCATTCAAGGCAAAAGTTAAGAGTGAGCTTTTCTGGGTTCTCTCTCTCTCTCTCTCTCCCTCTCCCTCTCCCTCTCCCTCTCTCTCTGTCTCTCTCTCTCTCTCAGGTGAAACAGGGGGTGGTAAAACAACACTGGTGGCCAAGCTCCAAGGTGTTGAGGACTACATGAAAGGCAAAGGATTAGAATATATGTACTTCAATGTTCTCGATGATGACATTGATGGTAAGGTCCCTAGTTGAACTTTCTTGTTACTTCAAGATATCTTAAGAACAGGTCTCCTATGACATTTTGCTGATGTTGCCAAATAAGCATTATTTTTATTCATTGTTTTGGTCCATGTAGACCACACCAGATGTAATGCATGGGTATTGGATGGTGACCTGTACCACAAAGGCCTTCAGAAATTTGCCGTATCTCCGGACAACCTTGCCAACACCATGATCCTGATTGTGGTGGACATGTCAAGGCCCTGGCTGGCAGTAGACTCATTACAGAAGTGGGCAAGTGTGGTCCGGGAGCACATCGACAAGCTCAGGATCGTTCCAGAAACAATGACGGAGATGGAACAGAAGTGTAAGTAAATGACACTTCTTTACAATTATGCTTCTTACCTCTGTGCATCTGTTGGCCTGCTCTGAACGACATCTTGGTGTACTTGTATAGTCATTAAGACTTCTACTTCTGCGATGACTGTGGGAGGAAAACACACAGAATAGCACATCTTGATACTTTTGATACCAGCTAGTTCAGTGTGATGTGTTATTTGTATACAAATTGTATAGACACATTACAAATGTCACTCTTGCCTGTGTGACCTGTCAGTTTGAAGTTTTGGAAATTATTATCTTGTGACCCAAATTATAGAAGTATAATAAAAGTAGTCTATCAGATTTTAATGCCACTAAAATCTTATGCTTTTTAGCATTGATTTATGGGGAAGAAAATAAACTAGGATTCAATGTTTTTGTTTTGATTTGAGGCTATATTTAAATGGGTAAAGTTAATCTTTTGCCTTAAACATCTTTTGAGTATACACGCTTTCACTGTTCCATGGTGGACTTGTAAAGAATGTATGCATTCATTACAAAGACTTCATAACACCCATCACATATTCTTTATGGAGTCGTGTAGTGGTTTGGCCACAGAGACATCCCGAGGATGTGAGTCAGTTTTGTCATGCCCCAGATCTCTTCAAAGTGTTTCCTTTTCTCTCCAAACAAAACTGCAATACATTCAGGTCTGCAATACATTCATGAAATGAATTACATTCAAGGATGTCATAATGATAAAGAGTAATGTGTGCACTCATTGTCACTGGATGACTTGTACATCGTTTGTCACATGACCAATGTTCTTGTCTGGCCAGACGATGGCAGTGTTGTAATATTATGTAATGGCTCAGGCTACTTTGCCCGAGTATGGCTAATAAATTATGCACACAGCACTTAGCATCCCACCAACAAGAAGTGAGAGTTTGGAAAAATAAGGAGACATTGAAATGGATCAAAAACTTAAAACTCTATGTTATACTAAAATAATCCACTTCAAATAAATTCCAGATTATATTTACTGAAATAAACAAATGTCTCACATCTGCTATTCTTGCTGTTCAGTATCATGTCAGGCAATGCTAAACCAGATGCAAGTGTACAAAATCAAACTGAGAATCTTTTTAACAACATGCAGTCAGCGATGTTAGCCATGGTGTCACAACCCATTGTCATGGCTTCCCCTGCTAATGTGTGATGGGTTACAAGCAGAGGCTACATTTCGTTGTGTGCACTGTGTGGTCTGGTGTGCTGTGTAATTACAATGACAATGGGAATCACTTCACATCACTTTACTTTAATGGCAAAATGGCATGTCCAGAAATACACTTATTACATGTCACTGCATGTCCTACTTTTACCCAGTATCTCTATGCACATGACACATTAATGAATATCCTTGTATCCTTTAGCCATGTTTTAGGTATACTGATTGTCACATCATACATGTTCTCACTTTTCGTCATACTGTTTCATCATACTGTTTCTTTTCGTCTTTTCTGTTTTTAGTGATGAGACATTTCCAGGAGTACACAGAACCAGGTATTGGTGGTACTGCCTCCCCCCAGAGAAGAAATCCCCCCTCAAGTGAAACAGATGATGATGGTGTCTTACTCCCTCTTGGGGACAACACACTCACGCACAACCTGGGGGTACCTATGATGGTTGTATGTACCAAGGTAAATTCACTAAGCATTGGAGAGGAACTGCAACTGTAAAGGAACACTTTCAGTTCAGAGAGGTTACTTAAGGAACCTCTCCAAAAGTTTAATCAATGATTCTTTAAAGATTTTATTGTTTTTGTTGTTCTTGTTGTTGTCATTATTGTAGTAGTAGGAGGAGGAGGAGGAGGAGGGGGAGGAGGAGAAGGAGGAGGAGGAGTGATGGTTAATTTGCTTGTCAATTTGAAAAATGAACATACCCTAAAAGCATCTGAAAATGTTGGTTGCAAAAGTTAGTTTTACTTAAATTTGTCTATCACTCCCATCATCATCTTTAGTGCGATGCCATTGGCAGTTTAGAGAAGGACCACGATTACAGGGATGAGCATTTTGATTTCATCCAGTCACACATTCGCCATTTCTGCTTGCAGTGTATCCTTTAAACATGGCTGGCTAGAACTTTGTGAAACAAGACTTGCCATGATAGCATAAATCTCTGTCTCTCTGCCTCACTGTCTCTTTGTTTTGCTATCTCTCTGTCATTGTTTCTTTGTCTCTCTCTCTCTGTGATGCACCTTAACATGTACCTCACAGATGGAGCTGCACTGTTGTACACTTCAGTGAAGGAAAACAAAAACTTAGATTTGTTATATAAATACCTCATCCATAGACTATATGGTTTTCCTTTTGATGTAGTTGCTCAGGTGGTAGAGAAAGACTCAGTATTTATGTAAGTATATGTGTCATAATATACACCTACTTAATGTGTACATGGATAGCCAGTATTAAACATGTCTGTCTTTGAATATAACACTTGTTTCTATTCACCAAAGCCCCTCTGGTTGGGACAATGAAAACAAGATTGCCATCCTGTATGAAAACTTCCAGACTCTGAAAATAAATGACAACTTTGAGGAGATTATCGTTAAACCGCCACTAAGAAAGGTATAGTGTGTGCAAACATGCAGTGTAATGCTGTAGGGACTGTGGTGGCCTGGCAGTTAAGGTAACAGACCTGTGAATGATTTCAAATCCACCAATCCACCAGAAGTGACACTGAGGTACCTGAGGTCCCAAGGTACCATCCCCACCCACTGCTCCCTGGGGCCGTTGTCATTTCCGTTCACACTGCTACCTGGGGGCCGTTGTCATGGCTGTCCCCTGCTCATGTCTGTGATGGGTTAAAAGCAGAGGTTGAATTTCATTGTGTGCAAGGTGTGGTGTGCTGTGTAATCCCAATGGCAAAATGGGAATCACTTCACATCACTTCCCTTGAATGGCAAACTGACATATCCAGTAATACACTTATTCAGAAATACATACATTCAGTTGTATAAATAGTTATGTGCTGGCTAACTATTAAAGATTTTGGGAGAGCAATATAGCATGTCTTATCTCAACTCTCTTGTTATTTCAGTGAATTTGTATTAAGTCTCACAGAGCTCATGTACACCTTGCAAAGATGTGTTTCACTCCCACAAACATACCAAGAAGGTTTCTTTGTGTATTGGTGTGTGTTTTTATGTGTGCACATTTGCATGTTTGTTTGTGTACACATTGTAGTTGCCATTAGTAAAGCATTTGCTGCAGATATTGATTAGGGCAAGTGGGCCAGTCCATTTAGAGTAGTGGATGATAATCCCCTATCAATAAACAGCATATTTGTACAGTGTTTTCTCATAGACCTGACCTAATAAACTTTCTCTCTTTGAAGTTTGTACACGAAAAGGAACTTGGAGCAGAGGATGACCAGGTGTTCCTTGTGAAACTACAGGTGTGTAGAGTCCTGACTACTAATACACATTTCTTAAACCATGAAATGTCACTACAAACTTGTAAGTAATTTAATGGAATACGTAAATGGAATGGATAGCAGGAGATAGCAAGCATGGCTTCTAGAAGAATACGTAATGCTCTTAATGACATCTGGACTCTGTTTCTCACCCTGGCATCTCTCCCTGTTAGTCTCTTCTAACCAAAAATCCTCCAGCCGCTGCTGGACGACCCACGGTAAGTTAAGGGCCCAGATACAGTTACTAACATATTCTAACATATTCACAGTGAAAATGGCTAATAATTTTCCCAGCTGTTAAGGTTTGCATTTAGTAAAAAGAGAGCATTCTTCCGTTGCATTATTTATAGTCCACACAAGTCTGGCTTCATAAACCTGAGTAGTTGTATAAGAATCTCACAAAAACAAATCTCCAAAACCTACTGACCTGAAAATATTCAGATCAGTGTTGGTACTCATAAAATAATTTGAAGCGGTTTTGTGTAGTGGTGTCTACTTGGTAGTGTAAACATACACAGAAATATTGTGAGGTTTCAGTGAATGAGCGTAACATTTTGAACAGAGAACAGACTAATTCGCTGCCCTTTCACCAGGATTCCACCAATAGGGGGACAAGTGGCTCCCCAAGGGCTACAAACCGCTCCGCCACAGCCAACGTCACCAGTGTGATGCCCATGCAATCAGGTACCAAGAAGATAGATCCCAACATGAAAGGTGTGTATACCGGGCTTGCTGTAATCGGTGTGGCTGCATGCCTCCTATCCTCCGACTGATCTTCTCTCTCCTGCTTGTCACCTGTCTGGCTCCTGCACCTTTCCAGCGGGAAGCTAAACAGTCCTGCCACCTTATGTCTGGGAAATAGCCATCTTTCATGTCTTAAAGTTGCATGGTTTTGGTTCTTATACTTCTGTTTTAACAACTACAGTACTAATATTCTGGATCTCTGGAATTGTAATCTCTTTGGTAACTGCATTTGTAATTTTTTTTTGCATCTGCAGGAGGCCAGACCAGCGAGGGTGTGCTGGCTAACTTTTTCAACAGTCTACTGAGTAAAAAGAGTGGCCCGCAAGGACCAGGAGGGAACGTGACTGGGAGCAGCGCTCCAGGGACGACAGTGAAGAAATCAGGTACGACACTCCTGAGCAGAGAACTGCTGGACAGGTCTTTCTTACCCTAAATTGCATGGAATCTAATTTAAGTAGAAAAAACTAATGAGTAACTTTTTCCAGCTCTCTTTAAATGCAGCACTACCACCTTGAGTTTATCTATCTATCATGTTAAAATGTATGAACATGAAACTATCAGCTGCATTTGAGGAAAGAGAACAGGGTGACCAGATGTCATCAGATAAAATGTAACATGAATAAAAAGTGTGGGTGAGACAAAGTAGGACATGTCACCAGTGCTAAGAAGTAACCTAAAACATTTCTATCAATCACGCAATCATGGCCTCTTTGCTGCCTTATCTACTTGTTTTTCAGGCAGTGGAAAACAGTCAGGCTTTTAAAAAAGCTTGGTTATGTTTGTGTAAGACAGGCTACTACTATTGACGTAGCACTGTTAAATAGAAGCTATGCTAAGGAGAAACTCAACTCAAACTTACATAAGCGAATGTGGTAAAAGACTGCACCCATGTGTTGTTATTTGCTACTGTTAAAAGTCAAATGCAGGATATGTGGAACTCAGGTTAAAAATATTGTTTAGTACAAAAATAAAACTGAGACAACTGGTCACCCTTTCTGGCCTACAAAGAGACCTGTATCTTATAAAATGTTAAATGATTTTTTTTTCATGTTGACAATCACATATGATCAAACAGTGACATTACATGAAACACTGTATGCATACTTTTTTTTTTCATTTTTGTGGTCACCGTCACACTGTCATCAGATTTCCCCATTGTGCTGTCTTTCCATGAATGTTTTGTAACTTTTGAAAACTGGTGGTATCCTCCCTGACTTGTCATCCTACTCACTCTCTGCACAAGAGCTTCAATTCCTCATAATTCATGTGACGTCTCTCCCACTTCCTGTGTGTGTGTCAGTTACGGGATGCTGGCCTCGCTAAGGTCGGTGTGGCTGTAACTCTCTTGCATCAGCACATTTGACAGAAATCCAGTGAATGATAAATAGACTGATGGATAGAATGCATGTTTGTGTGGACTACAGTGGTGCGCAACCTAGCTTCATAAACTACAATCCAGCACCACGTATTTATTCCAGCCATTTACTAAATAAGGTAATTCCAATTAGCAGAACTCTTTAGTTAGGTAGAGGAGTAAATTATTAAAATCACCTGTATTAAGTGCACAGGTGAACTAGGTGATTTGGAATATGTGGTATTGGAAGGTAGTTTTTTATTTCAGGTTGCCTATCACTGGTGGACTATAATGCATGCCCATAACATTAATAAGAAAAAAAACAAAAGTGTGTTTTTTTTCTCTGCCAGCTATATATGTTTGCACTGTATATCCATTTAACAGTCCTGTATGATGGCCACGTGGAATGCTATGGTTTGAATATTATTGCATCCTCTGTTCCATTGTTTTTTCTTAATATTCTGCCCTCCATGTTTTCTCACATACGCAATGCTTAAGGTCCACTTTTCCACCATTTTACTATCTGCATATTGCTGTATTGCAATTTGACCTGAACTCTGGACGCAAAGGTCCTGGAATACCTGTTTGTTCCCTGTATGCTGATCAGTGGTATTTTCTACTGCTTGTTTTGTACACAGTTCCAGAGAAATGGGCATGGGGGAAGTAACTCAGGAAGGGAGGTGTCAGTATGATTCACCAGGTCCAAACCCTTTAGCAACACATTGTGTCTTCATGCAGTGCCTCGCTAGTGAACTCTTAGTAATGTACATGCATTCAGTTGTCTGGCTGCTTTTGTGCTGTATTATATAGGATGTTTCAGAATTCATCTAATACGTTAGCATAGAAATTATAGGAGAATTTAAATGTCCTGGCATAAAGTTTTAAATGTTTTCTAAATTATCAAGTGTGGTAACCAGGCCATAAGTGGGATAACAGCCTTTAACACGTGCATTCGAAGGAATTTATGAACTCTTCTTGGTGTTGGGAAGTTATTCGGCTCCACCAGTGTTGATTAATTCTGTCGAATGCACGCCTTGGCAGATGTTATCCCTTACGTATAACTCAGCCAGCCAGCTACATTAAGGAGCAAAACTCCAACACACCAGGTGTAAAGTGATTGTGGCATGGAAAATCCTTTTTTTTACCTGGGAGAAAGTTCCTAGTTAAAAAGGAAAAGCACGTCTGCATGAAGCTAGTCCAAAACAAGTGATAAAAAAATATTGGAGGGGTACATTTAAATTGCATCCAAGAGTCTGCATAGAAAACAACATACAAATAGATAACACATTGTTTACTAGCACCACATCACTACACAAGTAATCTGCAGTCGATGAGAATGTGGAGAATACTTAGTGCATGTAACTGGGTTATATAAAAGTGCAACAAACTGATTTCTACCAAAGTTGGTCCAGTAGTTGTGCAACAGCTTTTCATTTCATTTCATTTTAGCTGAACAAGCTTTTTTGTTCTTGCAAAATTCAGGATGTGAAGCATTTGGGGGTCAAGTCGGTCTTCAAAAATCTTTCCTATATGCTATTCAACAAGTCGCGCTTAATCAGATTTTACCCACTTTCTGAGGACTGCCAGCTGCACACATTTCAAGACCAATGTGTAAACTAAAATACATATAGAAATGTGGAGTGTGTAGTGTCCCTCTGGGTTAACACTTCTTCTGAAACATAACATATCAACTATGGCTTTTCAATATTGAAAGACCTGATGTTTATGTACACATATTTGTACATCACTGTATTGCTTGCCTCAGAATATGTTGTCTTTCCAGGTTCCAAGTTGGGCTTGTCAGATGTACAGGCGGAACTGGATCGCATATCTAACAAATCAGATCTAGACCTTTCTTCGCCCACCACCACCATGTCCCACATTGAGGCAGAAGATTCCTGAAGGGTTTTTGTCAACAAATCAACTGATGTAAAAAAAATACACCAACTTCACCTCCTTTTTCCTTTAAAGAGAAGTGACACTTCAGATACAGCACAAAAATGGGATCCAAACAACCGTACAAAAACATAATCCTGTGTTTCTTGCATGTTTGCCTGTTTACACATGGTTAAGATGTACAGGGGTGTTGTTGCAACATGGCAGGGAATAATCCAGAAATTGCAATGTCCAGCTGTGTCAGAATTTGGGAATTCAATGTAAGGCTTTTGTTTGTGTTTCATAAAAACTTCACGTATTGGTGTAGTTCTTTCTAATATACAGTATTTGGATAGACCGTGAAAAGCAAAATTCATTTAATTATTCCTCAACATCTGAGGTATATAAATGGTTCTATCATTCAAATCCAGAACATGTATTGTAATGGGATAAACAGGTAATTAAGGGGATGCTTTAAAATGTTCTTTACTGATGCAAATACTCACATATCCTATGATCACATTGGAAGATAAGACTAATATGTGTGAGATACTTGCCTGTTTACTGTCAGTCAAATAGCCTGACTTATTAATTGAGAGGAAAGGCAGGCCTGACTACTGTATGCACTACAATCAGTCATTTATGCACAACTCTCATAAATTAAAGGCAGATTTCATGTATCATGCTTATGGGAAATACAGTGCTGGTTTTGGTTGTCTTGCCATTGCAAATGTCGACTATGGCAGGCTCAGTATGTCGGTTTTGGAAAAGGGGGTTTCCTACTGCTTGAAAATAAATTGCATTCATTTTATACTCCTGCACATGGATGGTGTTTGATATTTGATTGTGTTTCAGAGTCAGAAATGTGTTTCTTGCCAAGTCTATAAAAAAAAAACATGAGGTATTTGTTTTGGTGTTGTGGTGCTACCCAGAAAAAAATAAGGAAGTACTGAAGAAATAGCAGAATGGTAGATGGTAAAAGACAAATATATAAGTAGTATTATCAAGTAAGGATATAAAGGTATAAACATGTATGTACACAATGTGTAAGAACAAAAGACATTGTGCAGTGAGGAAATGGAGGGTGTGGTCAGCAACAATCTCTTCTGCCCACCTCAGGGTCCAGGAGGCCTACAAATCCTGCAGACAGGGCAGATTGCAGTGAACCACCTCCACAGCTAAACATGTGACACACTGCCGCCTGTTTGTCCTTAGCAATGGCAGCAGCGTACCAGATGGTTATGGAGGAGTAGAGGTGCTCCCAGGCTCGTTGGGCCCCCAACTAAAATGGGGCCTCCTGACAATCACTGGTTATGTATTTAATAACAGCAATGACAGCTGTGAGTGCCCCCTTAAAATGATGACTGGTTAATGCAGAAAGTGCAATGACACTGTTATGAGTATTTGCCTCGAGGATGTATTGTTGATTTGTGTCCTATTCCCAATGTATGACGAATTGGGTATAATGGTTGTTAGCCGTTTGCATACTGTGCTACGCTACCCAGAACGACAGTAGGCCTACAGTATTCTGTATTCAGTCTACGGCTGACTTGGCAAAAAAAAAAATCCCATACACTATTACGCTGCATTAGTTGTGAACGTTGTCTTACTGTAATGAAAGAGTATCGCACTACTTCATTGACTTTGTGATAGCGTATTAAATAACATGTTTTATTTCCCTTCGTTTTGTACAGAGGGTCTGGCGCTGGTCTCATTGAAATGGGTTGGTTGTAGGCAGAATCCCTCCTAGCCGAATCGGCGCACAGAGCGAGTGTTCGTGAGCGTTAGTAGTTAGTCCGTTAGTTTCCGGAAGGCTTCGTAACTTCCTTCACGTTAATGTTTGATTAAAGGCAGAGCCAGTCTTTTTAAATTTCAGGAGAATCCACGCCTCCAAGAAGAAAAACGTTTCTTAATACAACACAGCCAGACCCTCTGTTAGTCTGTACAAAACGTGTGAAGTGAAGTATGAGGGGCTGGTTTACCCATAGACAGGGTAAAACGCCAGTGCAGTAGACGCCAGTTTTTTTCCCCTCAGAAGACGGTGATTGGTAGATATTATTGCGGAAGTTGTGCGCTAAACAGTAGTGCGCAACAGGCTTGGCTGGAAACGGCTGGAAAACATTGGTAGTTGTACCAGACATTTGTCTACAGAATATAGCATATCCGAAGGGGCCTTTGTTGACTGGTGAGTAAGGAAACTTAGGATAACAAAATGCAAGTTTTTATTAAAAACATAGTCTACTGGGTGTTTTAAAGTACAATAAAATAGCTATACTTTCGGTTTCAATTCAAGCTTTTCGTACAGGCCAAATACATTCACCCGTAAACCCACGATTCGTTTAGAACATAACATCCCTTTGATTGTGTTTATCTGTATTTTGTTTTTGTAATGTGCTTGTGTTCTTGCTCACAAGCCTTCGCTTTCTGTCTTTTAACTAGCAGTTGCGATGGCGGACCAGGCACCATACCAAGGCACCACGGCCCCAATGCCTTACAAGCCGAAAACATTTGGACGTTTGGGTATTGATGGACTTATTTTCAAAATAGCTGAATTGGTAAGTACCGCAAATGCTTAACAGTAGATTTATTAATTGTTCTAGTTGTTATGCCTGTTTTGGTCTAACGGAGGACTGCCCCGCGTAGTCTACAATTAACGTATAGTAGCCTACAGACTACACCCACTATCTCTCAACAGAAACTTGTGGTGGTTGCTGGTCTCTCTATTCTCTTTGGTCTGTAGACTACTTTTTTTGTAACTTTGCATAGCATGCACAGAAGATGCACAACACAAGAAGTGGTAAAACACACAGTGATATGAAGGAGAGTCTGTTATGTAAATGGACAGGAACCTCTTTTCTGTGGTTTCAAATATAATTGCATTACTATTCGTCGAGCCTGCACGTAGTCAGACTGAGGACTCCTTACCACCTTTTTAATTTTGGTCTGTGTCACACAGAAAAAAATGTACAAAGCCGTACCATGTAGTTTACGAATGATGCTGCATTAACCTACACTCTCAAAGAAGCATATCATGAGCACCGGTAATGCAGTCAGATGGGCCTAAAACAGTGCATTCCTGTGATCTCCTAAACAAGATTAGGGGTTAGCAGTGTTGTCTGTCTTTGCATCGCAAATGTAATTAACAACGAGATGCTGAATTCAGTTACGTGGGTCATTTTTAACGAACAAAGAGAGGCTTTTTATTTGGTTGGATGGACATTTTTATGCCCACTCAGAGATGGCATGAAAAGGCAGGAAACTGGTAAATGACAGAAAATATGTGCGGGTAATTAAATGAGACTCACATTCATTCTCTTTGTCTCAGATCCCAACGTTTAGACAACTGTGCAATTCAAAAGTGTATCACCCATAAATGGTTATTAAATTAAACCAGATCATGCCTTTTCCACTCCTTTTCCTATCCCACTATGTACAGTATTCCTGTGTTTATATGCCATGTATACAAAAAGGCTTTTCACAGGTAATTCAGTGAACAGTCAGCCTTTTATAACTTACTATTTTATCAATGGCTTTTGGACCACATGCGTCTGCTTCTGCTCATCTTGCTTTGAAGAACAGGAAATGTCTTGACATTTAATATATGCATATTCATCATTCATTGCCCTCAGACAGGCTTAATCATTATTATTGCAAAATGGACATCTTGGCTGATAATACAGTATGTATGTATGTACATTCATGAGTTATGTTTCAGGCAGTTGGGTTTCTACCTCATTTCTTTAAATGGACTGGAAATTCCCTGTCCTTTATTGTTTTGGTTTTGCATGCTCTTGATCTCTACTACGTGGTACTTTCCAGCCGGTCTGTAGTCATTTGTTAGACAGCTTTTCCTTCTTTATGGTTTAGATCTGTCCGCTTGTTAGGAACAACGCTTATCTTGTGTTGTAGTAAACAAAGCACGAGTCTCTGGTGGAGTATGCTGGTTAGGCGTTTTGAATGGAAATTTACCCCTTGTGGAGCCCACATATTGAACGGCTCCAGGTGGTCGTGCTATGGCATCTCAGTTTCTGTCACAAACTTGTGCAAGTATTCAAGGCATTGCACAGATTAGTGGTGCATACCCACCATTTACCATGTTGATGAACATCCCTCACACGCTGTGGTGCTCTTAACTTCACAAGGCCTCATAAAAGCTCATGTCTGGCACAGGTGGCTGATGGTAACGAAATAAACGCTGTGGCACTATGCAGTTTCCACCTGCCGGAAAAGTCCAGGACTGCAGGGGCATTTCTGTCCCCATGTGGAAGTCTCTGTGTTTCCCAGCATCAGCAAATTGTTGCATATGACAAACACTTCCTGTAACCCCCTACGTGTAAGGCTTATGCTCTTGTGTGGCAAAACATAGAGTGTGGCTCCCTGTGATTTTGTGATAACCACCCACTAAAGCATTCTATGCCTGTAGCAACTTCATTTACTGGTAGCCTGTACTTTCATAAATGTGAATCGGAAGGGCATGCAGTTCTATATAAACATGAGGGACTTTCTCATAAATGACCACAATCTATCCTGCAGCCAGGAACAGGAGGGTTTCCCATGTCAGATAATAGAAACTGAAACTTGCATGTGTTGGGACAGAGATGTCAAGCATGTGTTGTTGACACGACTGCCTTTAAAACACTTAATTAATTCACAGGTTCTCTCACTTACATTTACATGTTGGACCAGGCAAGAGCACACTACCACAAATTTAACCAAACTAACAGCGTCACTCTGATGTGTGGAAAGAGGGATCTTTTCATTAAAGCAACACAGAGATGCTTTGTTGAGGCCCCTTCTTTTTTATTGCACTCTATTACAGCATTTACGTCAGACGGTCCCTTTTTCTGCCAGCCGTAAATGTTTAAATATAGCTTATGCAAGGGTGTTTTTTAAGATTTGGGGCAGTTGTTACGTTTTTGTTTTTTGTGTTTTGGTTATTCTTCATGGCATCTGGGTACGGCATCTGTGATAAACATGGCTGCCATATGACTATAAAAGTCATCAATTTAAATTCTGCCTGCCCTGTGTATCAGAGGCGAACACCATTATCTGAAGGGCTTTTTATCCCTGCACCCTCTGACCTATTCTACACTACAAGACAAGACAAACCACAAACATGTGGTAGTTAGTCCTGTGTGCAGTGATGTTTACAGAGGGAAATGCCACCTCCTGTTTGATTTCTTTTACTAAGTAAAGCAAAACATCATAGTTTACCTGTAATAAGTAAATATATGGGCGTAGGACAGAAAAAAACACAATTTAAACTTGACTGTTTTCTCCCAGGATAGTTGTTAAATCATCCAAAAAAAATTCTGGCTTGGGATCCTTCACACACAGCAGCAGGAGCAGTACATGTTGCACAGCAACTATAACACTGCCCACGGTCGTACCTGAATTTAAATCACACGAATATCGCCTGATGCTGAAGATGCCAAATATTGTACAAATAGTTCAAACCAGCACAGTTGGCACCAACAATGAAGTCCCAGTTGATTTCACTAAGATCTGATTATTCACCCACTTTGATGATTGGTGTGAACAGTGCACTGCTGTTACACAATTGGGTCATTAAATAAACACATTAATAAGTAGGTGTATAGGCATTCCGGAGTGAGTGTGTATGAGTGAGACTTTTAATATTTGCTGAAATTCCCAAACATCTTGTGTTTTTTTGAGATGTTGAGTTAAAGGGATATTTGCAGATGGTGTCAAGTTCAAACTGCTCCTCCCCCTCTTGACGCTAGACAGCCTTTGGTACAGCATTTGGCAGTCCACTTGTACAGACTTTTCCCTTTAGATCTCAGACAAGGTTAGGTAATGTACAAGACTTCAGACTGTAGTCTGTCTGTGCACTAGAATACTTAATGATACTTTGGTTTGTTTGTAGGAACCTTCTTCTCACTTCCACAGAAGCGAAAAGCTGCTTTGAGCTATACATTGGCTTAAATAGTTATAATATATATATAGTCTCAGCAAGTTTATGCCCCTAGACCTGTCTATGCTAAAGGTCTAAAAAGAGAAATGGATATCACAGTTTTATTACAGTGATCCCCCCCAACTTGACCATTTTTTCTGTGTATGTTCACAGGTTTTCTCATTTCTCGCCTTTCTCCTGGAGGAGATTGTGACCACCTGTAATGCGTGTGGATACCTTTACTTCTTTGAGTTTGTCAGCTGCACTGCCTTCCTCTTTACCCTTCTCCTCGTTATTCTTCTCGCCACGAAGTTGCACAGCAAAGTTGGCATCAATCAGTGGGATCGCCTGGTATGTCAGGACACTTGCACACTATGCCATACACAGCACACTTTTACACTTAAACTACAATATTTTGTTAACGTAACAAGATAATTGAACATACTTGTATTGTGCTTGCATTGTGTACTCGGCTACACTTGTTGGCTAACACTGATGCTCTTTTGTAGGACTTTGTGTATACACTTGGGATTACTATTCTGTTTTTATTGGCCTCTATCCTCTTCCTCAATCCCTCCAACAACAACGGATCTGACATAGAGACAGCGTCTGGGGTAAGAGTTTCTTTAAGTCATAAAGTTGCCTCTGTAGTAAGCATAAATAATATGTTTAAATAAATGAATGTTCAATAAAATATACACTTTATTACACATTATAATACTTATTGTTGGTGTCTTTCCATTACCTACCACTTATCTGTAAGGCCTCATGGTTTTAGCCAGGTCCACACTACAAGATATTAATTTAAAGACACTATATAATTTAATCAGTGTATTATCATCAAAGTTAAACGGTGTCAGTGTTCATGGCAAACCAGGTAATCACAGTGACTCATTGTAGTAATCTTTTTGTCAATGTAGGAGAACTTGCTTTGAAACGTGTTGTCAGGTTACATCATGTTTCATTGCAATTGTGATGTGGGGAAAGACATTCTAGACTTTTTTTTTGGACTGTATGCACACAGGCTTTTGTTTAGCCTGTGCATTATATTTAGATTGCTTTCTGTCGACTATTACATTCATAAGCCTACAAGGCTAAGGTGGTTCTCTCTGCTGGTATCTCATGATTTGGGAGATCATGTAGTGTGTTCACCTAAGTGACAGATCAGTCTTCATGATTTCTCGATGACAAGAACACAAGTCGCTAGTGTAAACACTGTAGAGATCGTGGCAGTGTCAGGAATATCATAATGGTGGGTTAAGTCTTGAAATGTTACCTTGGCCTCATTGAAACTTGAATTGTGTTTTTCAATCATAAGTCACATTGCCAACTTAGCATGAAAACAGGCATACACAGGGCTGCTGAAAAGTATGTCCACCCTTTTCATATCATTATTTAGTCATAAAATATGCTCTGGTCTGCCATAAATGTAAACAAACACAATATGCTGAAGTAAATGGCAAAAAATAAATTGTTGCATTTCTTGTCATGAGGCATGAGCTTTGTGCAAAAGTAAGTGAACATTTGGCATTAAACATTGGTTTAATGCTTTTTAAAATGCAGAAATGAACTCAAGCCAGGGCTTCTGATAACTGTGAATTAGATCTGCACAAAGTTTAGGAGGTATACTAGCCTTTTTTCATTTCAGCCATAGTTTCAGGATGTCTGGTGTGAGTCATTTTATGCATCTCTATAGGTGATGGTCATTAGTCTGTTGGAAGATTGCTAAACTTGGGAATGATTTTTATCTTGAAGTGAAGGCAAGATGTGTAGCACCTGAGACAGCAGCTACAAATGATGATGCTCACCCAACTGCACTTCAGAATTGAAAGGGTGCAATAGTGTCTTGAGTGTGCTCATTGCAGGATTTTAAACAAAGCATCCTATATGCCCAAAACTTGCCAACACACAGCACTGTATGACATCCAAAGGGCATGATTAAAGCACCCACTCTATTTTTAATTGCAGTTGAGGAAGCATCATGATTCATGATTGACATCTCAGGTACTGGGCAACTTGGCCCCACTAAAAGAAAAAAAGTTCAAAGTTTTTTTTAACATTTCTATTGCATAATGACGGTGACCTGTAGAAATTCACCGAAAATTATTCTCACCAGACATCCTAAGAATATGGCTGAACTGAAGTAAGAATGGGCTGGTATACCTCACAAACATTGTGCAGATCTAACTGTTATGTGCCTAAAAAATCTAGTTGTACTCTAGTGTTTTAAAATTAAATTAAATTAAATTTCTATCCTGGGCACAGCCTAGCAACCACCCATTGAAGCTCATTAGCTATTCTCCCAAAACTGGTCGGACAAATTTAATTGCTCTGTCCTTGTAAAGACTCACTGGTTGGGTTTAACCTGCCAATGACGGCAGCGCTGTAACGGTACAGTGATGTAGTGCTGCTATGGTAAACAGGTTTGTTGGTAGATTGGTTGTAGCACTATTGTTTTGCATGCAGAGGCAATTTTAGAGAGCTGTTGATGCCACCCCTTGGATTGCGCCTGGCCTGTCCCATCATGACCAGAGTACACAATTTGATGTGGGTTGGCTTGTCAGGCGTGAGGTCGTCCAATCGTCGCTTTGAACTGAGCAGAGAACAGTTTAGGCAGGCTGCAGTTCAGTTGATATGAAGAGGCCCCAAAGTGTGCCAAAAAGTAGTTTCCTCACACCATTACACCCCTACCAGCAGCCTTAATGTAAGCAAGGATGGACACAAGCTTTTTTCTTGCCTATGCCCATTGAAATGAAATCATTCAGACCATGCTCTATCTGTAATCCAGATATGTGGCTGTGCATGCAAATCCCTGTGACCATGTCTACATGCTTAACTGCATTGAGTCGTAACCATGTGATGGGCAGATTAGATATTTGTGTTGTAAGACTGATGTGCCTAATGAAGTCTGTCTGTGTATGTGTGTGTGTGTGTGTGTGTGTGTGTGTGTGTGTGTGTGTGTGTGTGTGTGTGTTTGTGTGTTTGTGTGTTTGTGTGAGTGTATGGATTTTTAGAATCTATATTTACAATAAATACAACCAATTTATATTGTTCCATGTGCAATTATTAGTGCTTTCAATAGACTAACTGTGCTTTTACAGGTATGTGGGATCATTGCGTCAATGGTATTTCTTGCCAATGCTGTGTACCTCTCTGTGAGAAAACGACGTGAAATCTTTACCTGCTGTGCGGCAAATGGCTCACCACCTGCAAATGGCACAGGCAACAATGCCCCTGAGACAGAGAAACTCAATGGGCAAACTAATCCATGATGGCCACCTGCAGTGACTTTGTCACCTTCATGAACACCTTTGCCTCAGTGACAATGCACAGTAAGTTCTTAAGACTCCTCATTTTGCCTAAAATTATGAAGTCCTAAACTAAATTTACCATTTTGGATGTCTTATTTTTTTCAAAGAAATGAAAAACTAAAGACGTTTTTTTTCTTGGACAAAAAAATGATGCGTTGATAAATTTGTCACATGTTTAAATAGTGATACCTGATGTACTGAAGCAGTTTCTGGATATATTATGCATTCTGCCACATTTCAGAGAGTTAAAGTAATTTAAATGCATTTTAAAGGCCTGAAAGATAAAAATGAAATGTCTGAAATAGGATGCATAGATTCTACATTCTTTTTTTTACTTTGTAATATATAATCACTATTGCCCATGAGTGTTTTTAGTGTCACTCTATTTTTGATGAAATTATTTTATCATAGTACAGAGAACATCAGTGCAAACTGTTGGTTTTAAATTCCACAAGGGGGCAGTCTGACCAAATATTGGCAAAGGTAAATACATCAGCCATTCTTAGTAGGCAAATAATAGCCTACAAAGTTATTGTTTTTTTATGTGATGTACAGTTAATGGGCAAATATTTTTCTTACTGCAAGAATGTTTTCCTGTTGGACAAAACATAAAAAAACTATATCCAGCTTAGTCACTTGTCTGCAAGATGTTACCCGGTGTACTTTTTGTAATATTACACAAGTGCCTTTTTGTGTCATACCAGTATATGTAAATTGTTTTTGTGCCTTATTTGTAAGCCTTGATCTTTCAAAGATGTGATTTTTAAATGTCCTGGCCAACATGTTGTAGATGACTTTATGTAATTTAATTTGATGTGAAAAAGGCAGAGGTTTTAAGACACTGCAAAAAAAAATATCTCAAGGAATGTGCTTTTTTTTTTTTTTTTTTTTTTTTTTTTAAATCATGTAGTGTTTTTTTACCTGCAGAAGGACAATCGCTCTATAAAAGCCTTGTTTCCCAGAGAGCACATTTTAATTATTTGTTTTGATCTTGAAGTGTGGAAGAGCAATATCAGGCCAGGTTTTGTGATGCCCATTAAGGAAAATGGACTGCAATCATGTTGCAACACTCATCACTGTCCCATAAATGTTCTTTGTAAAAAATGCGAGTACATGTTAGTCTGTGCAGTATTGTTACAATTTAGCCCCATTTTATGTATTTATATTGCACTACTGACAGTGTGCCTTACCTGAGCTACCCCTCCTTCACCACCACACACAAACACGCACCTCTCTTTAAACTGTGGGGATGTGGGTTGAGGATGGGGAGGAAACAAAGAATGAGAGACCTGAGCAACAATCTACTACTCAATTATCCATGGCACTGCTCTTACAGCAGCGCAGCCTATAACTAATGTAGCTGGTGATATAGTTTTTTTTTAACGCTACCTTCAACGCAATATAGTCAAGGCCTACAATTTATGCCCTAGGTTAGAAGGGACAGCAAGTCTAATTCATAATAAACCAAAGTTATGTTGGATACAAATATTGTGTGAATTAAGAATTGTATCTGATTCGATCAGATAGAATGACTTGATAAAGTATTTAAGTCTATAATTAATGTAGGAAATGTTCAATTCATCAAATGCACAAAGATTTAAAAAGGGAGGTCCTTGTGCTGTGTTTTTTTCTATCTTGAAAGTGGGACGTGCCTAATGTGTTTGGACTCCATTTGTAAACAAGTGAAGTATGTTATTGGGCTTAGCAATGTGCTAAATCTTTTTTTTTTTTGTGTCGTTAAGTTCTGCTCACATTTTCATGTCATCGCCATGCGTCTCGATCTTTATACTAGAAACTGTCAACAAATTCATTGAAAAGTGTCCTTGACTGTTAAGTGCAGTCAGCTTCTTCATAAAGGGGTTTTTATGCTTGCAATATTGCATTGTGTATTGCATCATCTATACCCTGTGACTTTGCATTTTCAATAAATTCATTTACATATAAACGTCAGACATGGCAGCTTTATTATTTCTGCATTGTTTACCCACCAGGGTTTTCATTTCCCGTTTGATTGTGGTCATGTGGTAAAGCTTTGGTGGAGATTGTCATACTATGTTTTGCCACAAGAGGTCATGTGTATTAATGGTATTCCCCCAGCCATTGTGGTGGGGGTGCTATGTGGATTCCACAGAATTAGATCGTAACATCCATATACAACTAAAGGTTTTTTTTTCCTCTCAGCTTTTTTGTTTATGGTTCTTCACAGATGTTGTCTTTCTAACTGACGTACAATACTCCAACTTCAGTTGGAGTATTGTACAAACAAAAATAGGCTAGAAATATAATCTTTCAACATCATAATGTTATGATAAATAATTTCAACATAATTAATGAACTAAATATATACAGGATAAACTACTAGAACATCACATTCGAAAATAGTCAGCAGTGACAGGTAATTGATTAACTGAGTATAAACTAAAGGTGAGATGTCGTTTAATATCTTGAAAATATCTAAATAATTAGAAAAAGGTATGAACTTAAGCTAATTCATTTCACCACTGAGATACTACAAAAGAAAAGGGCCTTAATGGTGAAGTAGTGTTCTCTCACAGGTGTTACTTCCTGTTTACACTAATCTTTTGTTTTAAAATTGTTTCACCCGACATCTCTGTTAGAGCAGCTTCCTGATGTGGTGGATGGGATGGTGTTGACACATGAGAGTCAGAAAATGAAACGTGCCTGTTAAGAAATATAGCTCAAGATGGCCACTGACTCAACCACTCGGCCCCAAGGGGAGGGAGAGGCAGGGCCGCATGAGTCATAATGTTTCCATGCACTTTTCCGAGCAGCAAAACTCTGCCCTTCCACTCCAAACAAAAACTATTCTGACTTCTCACTTCTTCCACCACTCTGTCACTTCTCACCGCTGTTGCCCCCCTCCACACACACACAGACACTACCCCCTTGCTTTTTCCTTTTCCCCCTGCGTTCTCTCCCTTTTTAAAACCATGTATCAGTACGTTTCTCTTTCTGCACTGTTAATTTGCATCTCTCTACTGCTTCGCTGATAAATTACACATTAACAGCTTTTTGTAGGGCAGCATATGACTAGTTCAGGGGTTCAGATCAAAGCCCTCAAGATATGAGAGCAAATCTATCTTACTTTGCAGACAGAGGTAGCTTTTGTGTTGCACTGTAAGCATGGACATTCACAACCATTTATGGATTTCCCTCTTCATTGCTCTCTTTCTGTCTCGCATACACTCTCTTTTTCTCTAAATAGCTTACAGCACTCCACCCACCAGGCTTTTGCTCTTAACTGACAGACAGAAATGTACCCCATGGTATGGATAAACAGTGCTGTACATGAGTGGAGTGAGCACTGTTCTCTGCGGTGTTGCGCATTAACTATATCAAAACAACTAGCTCTTTTTCAATTAACTGTGTGCTGAATTTAACACAAAAGAACTTGAAGTACTTTTATTGAGATTTTTGAATGACTTTAGACCAACGAAAAACAATTGGAATGGGATTACTGCTTTAGTTGTGATGAGACAGACATAGCCATGAAAACAGATATACAAGATGGAAGTGATGGTTACTTGTTATGAAGAGGGTTTATTTTAAAAGATACATAGCATAAACATACTCACTTTTTTTTTTAAATAGTTAAATGAACTGAATGTGAAGCAATTCTAAACTGAAATGATGAACTATGACTGTGAGTTCATTATTATGTTTTTTTTTCTGTAGAAATTGAAGTTTGAACTGGGTAAGTAGTTATGTAAAGCATGAACCTCGATATCCCTGGTCCTCCACAATGCAGCTCCAGCACTCCACTCCATATAAAGTAAAGGAGGAGGACGGGGGAGTGTGTGGCATCTCAGGGACCCAACTGTGGCTCAGCTCACTACAGCCCTAAGCAAAGGGAGGGACATTTCTGTTCGAGGCATAAGGCACAGTGAAGTGGTGACATAGAGCAGCCTGAGGAGGAGAAGGAACTACCCTACCAGATTGAAAGGTTCAATGACAGGATAGACCTTCTTTCTGCCTAAATATAGCAACACATGCTAAGCACATGATGTAACTGGGATCTCCCCCTTTCCCCAAAGCCATTATTGCAGCTGAATTCCCAGCTGCACAGAGAAGTTTTTCAGCACTAGACAACTGTTCACTCACACTTTTTCACGATTTTATCCATAATGATTATGCATACAGAGATGACAGACAATTATGAAATCGGTCACTTTATTTAAAACACGAACAGCTGCATGTCCAGATCTGGACCAACACAAAGCATACAATAATATAGTCAATTCAGTTTGTATAAAAAATGGCCAAATTTGGCCCACTGCAAAAGCCACCTGACCACTATTTCCAAAACTCACTTCAGTCAAAAAAAAAAAAAAAAAAACTGGTCACACCTTATGAATTCTGTGCTTGTGTAACTAACACTTACTTAGTTTTGTTTAATTTTTTTGTGTTCATTTAGTACAATGATACCTGACTAACCGTAGAAACCAATGCTAATATTCAAATGTCATGTATTTTGATCTAGAATTATCTTACTTATTATATAAATGAACGCCTAACATGGCACAATAGCATGAAGTGAGAGCAGAAATTCATTTCAAAGTCTATACATAAAAAAGGTCAAATAAATATTGTACAATGCAAACAGTTTATCTCTAATAGTTAATTCTCATAAAAATCTTTGTCCTTCCTTAAAGGCACAATTTGAAACAGTGATAAAATATAGCCATGATAGATGCTGACTGAAATAGGCAAAGGTAGCTTTGCATGCAACACTTTTTGGCTCTCAAAACAGTAGAAGTGCTTTCTTTTTATGACTAAAACTTGAGCCATCTGATTTCTTGGAAGTATATCCTTTTTACACAGCTGCACCTAAACAAGAAAGATGAGGGGACAAAGTGACACATTAGTCAGTTAATATTTCTGTGAAGTGTTATTGATGTCTGTATGAGTTCTGCAGCTTAGCCTTAGCATTGCTTAGCCAGTCAGTTAGATACATAAAAGATAAAATATATCTTGCACAGTCAGTTATATTTATGAATCATACCTGCTTGGACATTTAATATTGAATATTTACTATTACTGCATATTATTGCATGGGTCTACAAACTCTGCTCCTCTCTACTCCATTCATTTTGGAATAGTGTTTACACAGACCAAATACAGGTGAGTCTAAGAATGAATGGATTGCTTATAAGAAGCAAGATCATGGTATAGTATGTTTACATTAGATTTGTTTTGTTACATATTATATTTAGTGTTTTTGTTAAGTATTTTTGTTAATACAGTATGGTGTTTTTTAGAGTTATATGTCACTTTGGCATCGCTTTGGCATCTGCCAAATCCCAAAAACTGAAAGTACACAACTCACTAGTAGGTTGGGATCCACAAGTGACTCTGTAAGATGTCCACACATTGTAGGCCAGCAGAATCGTAGCAATGAAGGCGAAGACCTGTAAGAAACCACACGTTCACAGATCACCCTTTACGCATCTCCATTTCCTGTTCAATGAAGCTCAGGGATGAAATAGCACATGGCAATTGTAGTTTTCTCATGCATGCTTTTGCAAAACATTCCAACATAATAAGGATACAAAACTGCAGGTGATGGAAATCGATGTCATTTTTATCCGTTAAACATTTAATCCAGTTAGGGCCGTGAACTACACCAATACAACTGATATGTGATGATATGTGAATGATAAGCAGATGCAGTCTTGATGTAGGCTTCTGTAAAGTCATGATTCTGATGACAACTTATCATTGTTTCTGGCATCCAGTGAAAGATTTAAATAAAAACTCTCAGAGGAACTCACTGATCCTGCAATTAGGGCGTCGACCCCATGACTCTTCACGGCCACAACTATGGCGGCAATGAAGATAAGGATTGTTCCAATCACGTAGTGCAGGAACTCCTGATACAGAACAAAAATAAAAACACTTTACAGAACAGACTTGTAATTGTATGCATGCATACCAACGCCAAAAGGATAAATTGACGCTTATAAAAGAACTTGGGTCATTTAACAGAAAAAAGGTAAAAGGCGAGATTACATATTGCTCTCCATTCATAGTTCACACAGGCAATTTCAGGTGATTTCATAGTTTACAAATTCATGTGAGTCTATGAAGTTAAGGAATTGCTTTTAGGAAGTACGGATCATGGTATTGTATGTTTACATTTAACAGAGACAATTTAAAAGGCAAGACATAGAAAAGCTTTAAGTGCATTGTGTACGTGTGATCAAAGCTCTTGTCAAATTACCGTTAGGGTCCAGTTGATGCAGGGAATTTTGCTTTGAATCCTCAGGATGTGCATGAGGAAGAAGATGGAGAATGCTATGAGGAACCAGAGAGTGACCACCTCAAAGTACCGCAAGGCTGCGTGGTCAGTCCAGTACTTGGATAAGTGTACACATAAGTAGGCAATTAGGAGTGTCACCTGCAGATATAGGAAATACACAAATCAAAAGAACAGAAAACCCATCGTTTTTTGTACACAGGATTTACAGACAACATATAGCACACTGGTTTTAAATGTGAAGACATTACTACTCTTTATGGATGTGTTTCTGGAGTCTTATGAATACAGTCTTCATAGGACGTGTTACAGTGAGAGTTTTCCATGACTCAATGCTAATTTTATTTTATGTACCCTACACGGAGGGACATCAAAATTTGTGAAGACTATGAATTGTATAGATATTAATGAATATTTAAGTCTGAAGTCCGATTAAAATCTGGTAACACTTTATTTTACTGTCCTCTTTACAGTGTATCTACATGTAACATTATGTACTTATACTGTACATACAGAAACACTAATCCTAATCCTTACCCTAACCTTAAGTACAATGTAAATACATCAGCTATGTGTTGTTACACACGCTGTTACACTGTATGCCTACTTTATGATGTTGATACACTGTAATAGGGTCTGTACAAAAAGGGCTAACCAAATATTTACCCTAAACACAGACTTATTAGTGTAATCTTTGATATGTGCAGTGGCACAAAGCTTTCTCAGGCATTTCTGCATGACTGCATGAAAATAACTCCATTTAACCCATACAAATACTTGCCACAAGAAAATGCATTGTGGGTTAAAGGGCTGGGGCCTGACAAAGTTTTTCTTTTTTTTTTTTTCTTTTTTTATTATTTTTTGACTGTTTGTTTATATATCTGTTTTAAAAAAAGAAATAATGGAATACTAAAAAGACAATAATTAGTGGTGTTCTTTCGAATAGGTTTATGACAGGGACATAGCCAGAAATCATAAAATGGATGGGCTAGGAAAAAAATCAGGTGGGCTTAGCCCAAAACACATAGGTTATTTTTATTACTATCAAATCAAACTTATATTACAGAACCTTCTGATTGGATGGGCCCAATTAACAAGTAGGTGGACACAGGCCCAGCCCACCCATGCCTAAGCCAAGGTTTATGCCACAGACAGCATAGCTTTTTCTGCACTTCGCACTGAGAATAACTTAAAAAGAAAGTGCCACGTGGCATGACTTTCCCTTAGATTGTTCATTCTTGCATGCTTTGACAAGAGCAACACCTTTTGCAAGACTTCCTATGCATTAACAAAAACACTTCTTTGCTAGGCAACCTTCAAAACATCTCTACGTCATTCTTGGCATGATAAGTGAAGCAGGATATGAATCAAGTCCTCGTCTTCCTGTTGTTCTTATCATTTGCAAATTCAAACCATGTTACTTGAGTAACACATTCTATGTTCAATTTGAAATACATCTGCCTATATATATGTATGTATATATATGTAACTGTAGACTAGAGAAGACTTATCCTCTCACAAGGGGGCGGCATTTTCCTCTCGCCCTTTATTTCAGCTCAGCTCTCGAAAATATATCGTAGCCGGATTTGAGACTGAGGCTGCGTAGTTGCTGTTAAATAATGCCTCCAAGAATCCAACCGAATTCCAAGCAACTTAAAATGCAAGTCCACAACGAGCAATGCCGTTTAACACTGCAGACGGGAAGATCGCTTACCACTTGTCCGATTTTCAGAAGTCCTGAGACAGAGCGACTGTAACCTAGATTTACGAAGCCTCCGCCAGATGATGACGTTGTGGTGGTAGTAGTTGTAACAACGTGAGACATCCTAGATGGTTAAATTAAACGCTTAAATAAGAATCCGATTTACGTTCACGCCTGTGTCCAGTGCTGAATGCGCTGCTGTTCAATAACGGTTTGCTCTCGAACTTCCTAAAGGGTGTGACCATGCACGCTGTAGGGAGGAGGGGCGCACATAGTTTCTTTTAACAGTTAAATGTTGACTTTGTAAATGGCCCAGAGTAGACTAACTTGGGGGGATGGGAATAGCTTTAAACAACACTGGACAATCCTCGAATTTGTTCATGTGGACTGAATTGGCAGTGTGTTGTATCCAAACCAAACAGTTATCAGGACATGCGCAATGTTGTGTGAATGTAAAAAAAAAAACAGGCTTTGACTGGATAATATCGTTCTAAATACATCCGTCGAATTAGTATTAAAGGTGCAAGTGAATAGAGTGAATGCATAGTTGGTATCAATGAAATAGTATTTTTTTTCTTTGTAGATTAAGACGTTTAGCCTACGTGCCTACAGTATCAATATCCGAAATATGGAGCCTTAAATGGGCCGTGATAGCTACAAATGACTCTTGGGCCAAAATCATAATTTAGTAGCACAGCTTGATGTAGTTAATATCGCTTAAGCTGGTGAAAGGATAATCAAACTTGGTGTACTTACTCACCTTAGGATGAAAGTAAGTATACTCTGCCTTGTGGGGCAAAGGTCATGATCACATGAGGTCATACTATACGATGTTTGTTCTCAAGCAAATTAAAGTATATTTATTAAGGCCAACATAGTTAAACAATGAAGTGATTAGGCATATAATAGGGGAGAGCCGTGACGAATAAAACACTTTTTACTTAACGGTTATTTTCAAAGACAGTGAAGCAAATTAGATTTATTTTGCCATATGATCATCAACATACAAGTGTATTCTATTAGTTACTGGTGTAATTTAACACATCCGATAAGAAATCACGTTCATTTTTAACTTTGAACGCAAGGTGTCGTTTGTTACAATCGTCCCTCATTGTCGGCGCGAATGAAACACGCAATGATTTTTGATCGCAAAAAAACTACCAGTAGGTAATATTTTACTTTCCGATGTCAAAAACAGTCTCGCGGAGATAACATTTGAACGCAGTAACGTCACGGCACGAGATTTCCCGGGGTTGTGAAGTCTTGCATGCTGAATATGCTGACAACATATGATGTTTCAGATGTGTATTGTTTTTGAGAAAATAGCTGTGTTTCTTACGTCCCGTGTTTCATTCGTCACGGCTCTCCTATGTCATACATCATCACATCATAGTAGATGGAAGCACTGGATTAACATGTTGTATAGAAACTGTTGTCATCAGGACAAGTGAACATTAAAGATGCAGTGAAGTAACAGACATAGTGTGAATAAATGCTATCTCTGCTGTGTCTTTACATCAAGAAGTTCATAAGGCAAACGTTTTATATATACACAACACAATTTGTATCATCTTCAACAAGTTTAGTTGCCTATTTGAATTCAGGGCCCTCTTACCAAAGTCAGTCAGCTTTTGCAAGGCAGTGCTGCAAGATGACAGCTCATTAGCAGATGACGCAAGATCTTCACATATGCTTCTGCTTCAAGTGCTTTTTTTTACACTTCTAAGAAACAGCATATTGTCCATACCCAATAAGGTTCAGTTTATATGCAAGAAAAAGAAGAGTTGTTTACCGGATAGACATTTAAGCAATATAACATGAGTGGGAGTAGGGTTGGTAGCGGATATCGCCACACCTGTGGTTCGGCCACTGAGTGCTAATCACAGCTGTGGCAATATCCGCTAACAACTTGTATTATAATGCTTTTGTTGAGCAAAATACACTGGGGTGTTATCTGTCCTGTGTGGCTATGTTTAATGAAGATCGTTTAATCTGCTTTACTGTATATGCCTTATTTGTGTTGCCTATTGCAACCTTGACTTTTGACCCCAAGGCCTTCATTGTCTAATTAGTTCAATGTGATGACAATGTGAGACTGTGATGCAGCGCCATCACTACAGTTGAGGATGTGGTCTGACTGCCATTCCAAGGAGCCTGGCTCTTTGGTGTTGCCGTCGGAGTGCATGTTTGGTACCCTGCAGACCCATATGAAGTACCCCAGAGAGAGCCATATGAGGGACCCCTAAGTTAGGTTGACCTTGATGCAAGAGACCTAAGTGTTTAGTGAAGCATGTAGAATAACGGTGGGAGATGTGTGCCCTGAAGGGTTAACGAAGTGCTCTCACTGCTATTCTAAGAAGCCTGGCTTTTTGGCCATGCGGTTAGCGTACATTTTTTGGTTCCCCGGAGACCGGGAAGGCTGGGTGGGGTGACTGCTTTTGCCCTTCGTTACAGAGACCTTGTAGTGAGTAATTACACTATTACTACACAAGTTTGATAAAGATCTTTCAGCTTGCTTGGGAAATGTGTACTACTACCAAGCTCAGCTAACATGCAGGGATGGGCAAAAAATCTAAATTGCATCAAAATGTATTTCCAAATTAAAATTTCCAAATACCCAACTCAAAAATGTATCAAAATAAGATACACAAATACATGGCCACTAAATGTATCAAAATAAAATACTGTATTTTTGTATTTTCAAAACACCACAAATACATTTTTGTATTTTTTTTCTCTTGTTACATACTTTGTAAACACCTAAGAAATAATAACAAAAAACAACAGTTTAAGTAACATTATGACCTACAATGAAATAAAAATTGACAATTAAAGTAGAATTGAATGATAATGATAAATGGGTACAAGCCCATTTTGCAGCTAACATTTTTACCATTTTCAATCATTGAACATTGCTGCTTGAACACTGGGATGGTCTTGTGGTGTCACTTCAGTTAATGCCTTTCAGCACAACTAGCTTTTTAAACAGTTTGGCATTGAGATGCCGATAACCATAATAACTATTCTATTGGAGCAGGTGAAGGAATGGTGGATATTCTGTACTCAGAGTTTAAAGAAATACTATGCAATGTTGAGTGCTTTTTCTCAATGAAGCTCCCCCTAGTGTCTACAAGTAAACGGACACTGTCGTAAAAATGGACTGTTGTCCCTCCCCCTCAGCCTGTGCGTAAGTCTTCAACTTAGCTGATCAGAGTAACCCGCGAATATGAAACTAGTCATGTTCATAGAAATATATACTAAATATATACTATGTGTGGTCATGTCCAGGTACGTAAAGTCAGAGTTTCCTCAGAATTTAATATGATCTTGCTTCCCCTGGTGCTGGAGACTTTGTAAGTTTGAGGGTGTAGGGATGTACACCCAGATAGTGCAAGCGTGGTCCACAGACAGGGAGGCCGGGAGTGAGAGAGTCTTCACTGGCCTATTCATTTAAGCATCTACCGACTTATGAAGATGATTAATTAACTCAAAAAGTTGCTTTAACAAATCGAGGCATGTGAATTAAATTTAGCTAGCCCCAATCATTATGCTATTTAATCTGCAGCAGCACCTAGTGTTCCTATTATGGCATTACATTACTACATCTGAAAATGATATAATCCTTTTTAAAATTTTATTTAAATAAAATTTAATTTTTCTCATAGTGGAGACACTGACCATTTTCTTTTTTCTGCCACTGTCCATATAAGGGTTCGCCCTGCCTATCACAGAAACATCAGGGCATTCAAATGAGTTAAAACATATACATTAATGATGAATTAGTAAAATTAAAAGTGGTGAGACATGCCATACTTGGCCCATTTTACCTGATGGCCCAATTTACCTGAATTCACCCTATCATCACACTGTAGGACAATTACCTAAGATACTGTACAAGGCTAAAGTAACACGAGTGACCCCAAAAAACAGCAATAATTCTACAAGGACAGAATATTCTAGAAAGACCCAGTGAAATCCTTCTTACAACTGGTGGCACTACAGCTTAGGGCCATACACATAAGACTATTGGGAATAGGAAAAATATACAAAACAATGTGCTATGCTATAAAACGTACAAGCTGGACATGCTAGTTTTAGTATAAATAGAGTCTAATTTACGTTGCCATTAGCCATACACTGGAGACGTGTAAAAATATGTATTGCGTCTTTTGTAATTGTAAAGATAGACATGACTTAAGGACAGTTAAATATTTTGGAAAGTCCAACTCGTTTAAGAAGCTGTAAACATGCAGATTATTTATCATATTTTATTGACATAAATTTGTTATGTATTGTGGTTTGATTGCTAATTTGAATAAGAAAGTGCTTGTGTGTGTGCGTGTGTGTGTGTGTGTGCGTGCGTGCGTGCATTCATGTGTGTGTGTGTGGAGATGTATTAGTGTTTTTTTTTTTAATGAAAACCTTATTGATGAAGAAGTGAGAGTTAGATGTACAAGACCAGGCAAGACCAGATCTACCTTTACATGTATACATTTCCTGTTGAAAAATGAACAGGATGCAGACTTAAAATAGAATATCCTTTTCAGCATGCAGAATATAACACCTTTAAAAGTGGCATTGTGGCACTAAGCAACCAATTGTTCTAACCACTAATTATTATAATAACAAGTAACGGGCCTTTGCCAGGTGTTTGTTTGTTTGTTTGTTAAAATTATTTCAGACATGCCCTACTTACAATTGACAGTGGCAAACTCACACTCTTTGGTAAAGTCCTGACATAGCCCAAAATGCCCCAGGTTTAAGTGGTGTATATGTGTGGAAGCGAGATTTGGAGTGGAGTGGAATCCTCCACATCATTTCACTTGAGGAGCTTTCATTAATTTTGGGGGCTTTTTATGATTGTGGCCTTTAAGTATACAAGACATTGACACTAAACCTACATTTAAATTTAGAGGTGCATATATTTCATTCATATCACAACCAGTCAGCCTGGCACTTATTTGGACACATGGTCAGGTTAGCTGGCCAGGTTAGCTGAGAAGAAGAGGCATTTGGAGTAATTAAAGTCTCATGGTTAGCCCTACAAAAATACATTTATTTTTGAGGTGTTGTGGATAACACAGAACAAAAATGTTGTGTGGTGATGCCACTTTGCATCATAGAAAGTTGTCAGCTGAGGACACAGATATAAGGCTTGTTTCAAAGTGACTGGCTGGCTAGTGGCTGGCTTAAAGCAATACATTCTGAACTTAAATTAGTAACAGTTTTGGACAATCTCGTCCAAACGTCACTGTACCACATGATAGCAGGAATGGTTGATGAATGTTAGTTGGCTAATTATTGCACATTTGTGATCAGTTAGCTTTATGGCTGCATCTCGGAATCCTAGTAAATCAGCTGTTTGTGTCAATGTTGTGAGACATCATGTCAGCCAGACGGTAGACAGCCAGTCGAGTTCAAACAAACTCATTGCATTGGTTATAGGCACTATAACCCTCTGGCCAAATGTGTTGAATTGGGTGAAGCTACTGGTACTTCATTAGGAATGAAACTGTGCTTTCATGTAGATCTTCCAAAAGAGAATCCGCCTCATCATTATCTCAGATTCTGATTTAACTTGACAAAATGATATGAGAACTTTGTCTATGTGTATAAGAACCTTGTCTATGAAATACAAAGTGAACAATCAAATTAGCTAGAATGCCTTGTGAACTCAGCGAGCCCAGAAAAAGGTTGGTGGACAGCTTAGAAATAGAACAGCACACAAACAACACATTTTTAAAATCTTGGTTTAATGCACACACAAAGGAATTCAGTACAATTGAGTCCAAACATGAATGTTTGCTGTTAATGATGCACATATAAATACCTGGTAAGAGGTTTAAGATGGCACATGGCAAAAAAGTGATAAATGTGCCTTCAGTTTTCTGAATTTCTTTTATGTTCATTTATCAAATGAAGAAAAATAGTCACAGTCCATGCAACAGGCTGATGCTTGATTGAACTAGCATGTTTTTCAAACCTGAATGAAAACCTGCTACGAGTAGGCTGTTCACTCCCTTCACACTAATTTGTGTAAAGTGGTATCCCATTTTGTAGGATAAATATTTCTCCCCCTATTACTTCTCCCTGTGTTGCTAAGAGCTATCTTCTTATAAAGGGCACTCAACAGCAAGTGGTAGTGTTAAGGAAGAAATGGGAATGGGTCATAATCACCCAGACACAGAATCATAAATTACAAAAAGATAATGTTTAAGTTACTCACATTATTTTGGGTTGTCCATAATAAACTACAAACACGTATATTTTATACAACATGCAGGTATCAGTAAATAGTGTTAATGGTAAATGTTTTATAAACTATTACACACAAAACTTGATGTTGGAAACTTTGCAAATGGGTTTGTGACCATATTCAGCTCCAGAGTATCCTGTCACTTTTCTAAACAGCAGGCATCCATTCAGTTTACATCAGAATAAATTATATCTGGAAAAAGAATAGCATTTTAAATTCTGCCAGGCACATTATTGGCTTGTCAACCATGCAATTAACATAGACTACACAAACTTACCATTTTCTACTTTGTGTTGTGGTATTGTGTCGGCACCTTTAAAAAATATGTATAAACTTTTAAAATAGCAAAGGTTTTAAGACTTTGTATAGCAGATGGCAGATATATCTGTTTCACATATCACTTACTTGGAATTGGTAAAGTATGGTTGATGTCAGCATAAAGTAGCTCCTGATCACCACCTACTGGACAAAGAGTATAAATCTTTTGTTAAAAAAACATTCAGATTTCCACAAAATATCTGATAATCTAACGGAAATGTTAATGTTACTCACTTGTCTCTGAGCAGTTGGCATAGATGGGACTTTTAGAGTCAGTATCTGTTTAAACATAAAATGTACTGTAAGTTTTTAGACATACTGGTTTGAAAAAACTATGTGAGTGGTGGGCTAATCTGTTTAAAATTAAACTTACCTGTGCCAGGCATGTTTGTTTTCTGTATTTCTCTAAATTAAAAACAAATGTAGCATTACACAAAACTGAACATACTATTATTTGAAGACCGCTCACCATTCATACTCCTATTAGGGCATTGTTGAGTGTTCCTAGTTCATAGCCTGTGCATCGTAGACATCGGCACATAATGTGGAATAACACATCATAATACATTGTAACATCTAAAACTTTCCTCCAGTGGTATTTTATCAAAAAAATAAAATAAAATAAAATCAGTCACCCACCGAATTTGGAAAAGCTGGATGTCCTCTTTCTGAGTAGCTCCTTGATAGAAAACAGAACATAAGGGCCAACCAAACTCAAAAAGCTAAATAAATCAATGTATCTAGTACACACACACACACACGCATGCACGCACACACACACACACACACACAACACACAACACACACACACACACACGCACACACACACACACACACACACACACAACACACACTTACAAACACACACACCTCTCTTCCTCCACAGTAATGCAGCCAGCAGACCAGCTAGCAGCACCAGGCCAGCCAGCACACTCATCCCCACTGTCAGGGACGTGGGCCCTTTGGCAGGGGGGAACACCCTCTCCTGGGAGCCAAACACATTCTCTGCACGGCAGGTGTACACTTCCTCCGAGCTGTCGATGTGTGTGACACTTCTGACCACGTATGGATCCCCTGGGTTATGTTTCACGTCAGTAGGCACTTGGCCCTTGGATGAGAAGAACCAAGTGAGCTTTGGGAGAGGACTGCCTACAGCCAGGCATTCCAGAGTGTGGTTGTCAGGAAAGGGCATCTGGGAGAGGCTAAGGATTCGGGCTGAAGCTGTCGAAATAACAACAGCATGATGACTGTGATGTGATTTACTATGATGTATGCACAGTATATTGTCCACTTGAAACACCCTGAGTATGAGACAGATGGTGTACTATTTCATACACTGTAAAAAGCTGCTTAGAAGACTTAAAAATGTCTTTTTACGTTTTGTTTAATTTGCACCATTTTTCAGGTATCATGAACATACGCATTCATTTTTTAAAGTTGGTTTCAGGCAGCAATTTTTACAGTGTACAGTGCATGGGTAGAGAGGGATGTACTGTTTTACATAATCACCATCAAATTGTCAAACTGTCCTGTATAAAACTGTATTGACATCATCTAGGAAAACAAAGCTTTGACACTTTAACACTTACCTGTGACACTGAGTTTGGTTCCAGGTTTAGCCTGATAGTAGTCATGCTCCAGTTCAACCCGGCAGAAGTATACGCCAGTGTCATTGAGCCACATGTCCCTGACGAGCAGGGAGAGATCCCTGCGACGGGGATCACCACTAAGGGAGAAGCGTCCTGCAGCCACATAGCCAGAGCACCCATCTTCATCACCATCTGTCCCTGTGCTGTTTGTCAGCATACACTGGAAGAAGGGATCACCCCACTTTTTGTCTTTTTTCCACTTCACACGTATCGGACCTGAGTAGGTGTCCTGTTTGGGGTGGGAGAAGGTGCAAGGGAGGATGACTTTGTTCCTCTCCGTGCCGTTCACCTGATCAGGGACCCGCATCTGCCATTCCACCCATGAAGACCCTGAGGGGACTCCTTTACAAACACAGTTTCACCACTTAAAACTGCTATATGTAGGATTGTGGCAAAAAACGGCACTGCAGTGAAATTCAGAATACTGTAAAGAGATGTTTCCCTTCCTCAGGCAAGAGGTGAAACAGAAAATCAAAACATAAACATAATTTTGTAGTAGGCTGTAAGTGAAGTTTTAAAATGCAATAATGTGTAAGTGTAATCAGTATTTCAGTTTGCGTGGGATTTTTTTTTTTTTAATCTCTGGTGACATATCAGGACCATTTCATGATAACCATATATTTTTTATAGCACCTTTAAATTGATTAATTGAATATGTCAATAGTCTATACATTTTTAAAACGGACATCTTAAATGTAAATCAGTACAATGTGTCAAGTAGCAAGCATTATAAAGGAAATGAGCAAAATAAGGCTAGAAATAAATGAAGAACATATGCAGACATACAGTTATCTGTCTTAGATGGAATAATGTAAACTAGTCCATAACTAGGTTGGCTTCACTGACTAACAACATGGTCCCCTGGCACTTTAGGATAATTGGGTTTATCATAGACTTAATCATATAGGACGCAAAGGACCATTGGTCTGAATCCTAGCCATTATAATCATCATGTAAAACCAATTACATAGTATGCCAACCACTACAGAACACATAAATATGTACTAAATGACTCATTTGTGAAGAGAGAGAAAATAGGTTTACCTGTCACAGTAAAGAAGAGTGTAAGGCACAGAGGCGATATCATTTTAAAAATTAGCACAGGTTTGATAAAATGGAAACCAAAACTGTACCAACTGTGACTGAAGTTGAAACATAAATGTGACAGTTGTGAAGTTGGGAGTTGGGAAATAGTCTGTTTAAAGGCTCCTCTGACTTCCTGTTCTGCCCTCAGTTATTTTGAAATTTTGAGAGAGAACTAGGCTCTGTCATGCTACAGTTGCTTATCTGTTTTCAGTTGCTTACCTTTTTCAGCTTTCTGGAGAGTTCTTAGGAAAGTCTTGTCAAAATTTGTAATTCTTAAGAGTGTCATGCTTACAATCATTCAGCCTATGAGACTTTCTGAAGATCCACATTATAGTATTTCATAAGCAGTTGCAGTTGGTCCCAATCCTATTACGAGAAATGTCTTAACTTTCACAGTGTCACCTGTCTCTGATTCACACACGACACATATCCGATGTAGAAGTTACTGCATGAAAACACCTTAGAATGAACATAGTGGGTCGCCTCACTGAAACGTAAGAACTTGCGTAAATTTCAGATTGGCTGTGTAGTTCCCTTTTTTGTAGGGATTTAGCAAGACATTGTGTTGACTTCTACATTTCTGTAGTCTTTAGTTTTTATTACAGCTCCTTAGTCATTGCTCTTTTTTAATATGTTTTACACTTGTTTACATTCCAACAAGTAGACAGAAACATGTGATAAGACATGATAAGACAGCTCAGTGCACCCCCTAGGAGAAGTGCTGAGGGGAGAAATGACTGTCACTGTGGTGACGGTGTGTCTGAATGGTGGTGAGTCAAGTAGAGCACAGTGCACAGAGCTGGCAGACCACAGCAACCTCACACGCTGCTCAGGCCAGAGTGGCACAGCACCGGCGTCATGCACACACATCTTCTCTGCACCACCCTCAGCCTCCTGCTGACACGCACTGCAGGTAAGGTGTCGCCAGTGATGGGCGACCTGGGTTCAGAATCTACAATTCCAGACATTTCCTTACTTAGCTGATTGTAATTCACACAACTCTTTAGCCAGGTAAAAGAGTTAGTTATTGAATTGTATTAGGTAGAGAAAGGTGATTTGGAATGTGTGGTAACAGATTGCAGCTTCTGAATCCAGGTTGCTCTTCACTGAATGTCAAAGTCTTCTAAATTCAGGATTTAATACTTTATTGTCATATAACTTAAAGTTTATTATAATTTCAAGTTGTTACGGATTGCCTTTGACAGGACACAACGGAGCAAACAGCCAAGTTGGTACTTCTGAGTTTTATTTGTTTGAGTTTTAATATTCCCATGAAATCTGACCATATGCACAAGCAGGCTGTGATGTGACTCATATTACACTTTGGTTGACTGCTGTTTGCTTTTTATACACGACACATAACCTAGCTTGTCATCATCTTAAGCGTGGATCTCCTTCCCTTCTGCTGCAGCCTCCGATGCTCTGGACGACGGCTGGTCCATGAACATGCCCAGTGAGATGAGGGCGATCGAGGGCTACCCTGTGGTGCTGCCCTGCTCCTTCACCCACCCCCACCACTCGCACCACTCCTCCATCCAGGTGGTGTGGCGACTGGGCCACGGCATCAGCTCCACCGTCCTCTTCCAGTGCACCAGCCTGAATGACAGCCACCGCTGTCAGGCCCGACCCGCCCAGGACCAGCGCTACCGGCTGGAGGGAAACCCACGTGAGCATGACCTCTCGCTGCGCATCAGCAGCGTTGCACTGCAGGACGGCGGCCGCTACTACTGCCGCCTGGAGGTGCCGGGGCACCCGCCCGCCGTATTTGAAAATAAGATGGGCACACGACTCCGAGTTGAAGGTTTGTCAGTGGAATAATATGTGTAACTGTAAAAAAAACATGTAACATATGTCTCAACATTAAATATATTGTAAATAATAGTGCACAGCAATATTCCAAGGAGGTGGTTTGGGGACTCCAGATAAATTAACTCTAAGTAAGTAGTAAATCTCATAATAGAAGAGTCTTTATCAAAACAAAACCATATGTCTTTTCTATTGGGAGGTTTACCACTTTCTCTGAGTTTACATACTTAGATAAGTCATTGACCCAAAATAAACTCTTTATCTTTGTCTTTCCAACCTACTTTGTGAGCAGCTGCACCTCGCATCCTCAGTTTGTCAGTGGTGCCCAGCGAGGCGACTGGGTACAAAGCCTTGTGTCGTGTTCAAGGATCCCCTTTACCGGATGTGCAGTGGGTGGGGCCCAAGGAGGTGCTGGAGGGAGCTCCCTCATACCCCCTCCAGCATGATGCCCCGAACCAGCACGTCACCTTCAGCCAGCTGCAGGACGTCCAGGCCGGAGGGCAGTACACATGTGCAGCCTCCAACCCACTGGGGAAGGACCAGGCCACCCTTTTCATCCTGCCCTCAGCATATGTGGAGTCCAGCCCGGAGATGAGCCCCTCCCCTCTGCTGCTGCTCTTCTCCATCTCCCTGGGTGCCAAGGTGGCTCTGCTGCTGGGGATGGCTGTGTGGGCAGCCAAGGGACACCTCAGATCATGGCTGGGCTGCACGGCTAGTTAGAATACATGTATGTTAAATAGACACACAGGCCTATGTATGGCCTTACAACTGCCCTTATTCACAAAGATCAGTCTCCTTTTGTTTCTCTCTCAGATGCACAGACATGGACAGAAACAGCTGCTGCTGCACTAGCTGCACGGCCTGTTGACAACTTCCTGGGAATTCTTTAAAAAACGGCATTTAATCAAAAGTTAAATATTTATAATTCCACCAAATTACAGATTATTACAATCACTAGTATAATTTAATGTATTTACAAATAATAGATAGCTATATGTAAAACATGGGTTACAATGTAACTGATTTTTGTTTTTTTTTCCTTTAAAAAAAACCACAGGCTACCTCTTGTGCTAATATTGTGCTTCCTCTTCGTCATTAAGACAAAACAATAAAAATAAACCAAAACACATGACATGCTTTCCACTTCTTGTTCCACTTCTGAGAGGCAGTACTATTACTGACAAGACCAGTGGTTCATGTTCATAGTTGATTACTCTTGTCCATACTGTCTTAGTGTCACAGGAGTAAAGTGTAATTTTATTGTAAAAAGCCATTGCTGTGCTATTGCGACAGTAAAATAAGAATCTAGACCTTTTTTAAATGTCAGGATGTTCTACAGGTTTGGTTTATGTACATTTGATCCATTCAATACTCTTTGCACAACAGAAACACATACAGTACATCGTAAAGAATCACAAAGGAGCATTTTATTTATTTAGTGAAATATAATATACACTTACGTTTGAATGACTAAGTATTGCATATGAAATTGTTTGAAAATAGATTCTGCTTGAGAATTACCTTCTAGTGCAGATTATCAGGGGATTACCAGGAGATGGAATTCCTAAACTCAACAGTGCTGTGTTTAGATTAGCCCACAGAGCCCACTCCACACATTTTAATCATAGACAGTCTCCTTTTGTTTCACACATATTAACTTTGAAATGTTTCTATTGACAATGTTTAATGACCACTTTTTATATCTTTAATTCAGGCCTATAGTTTGTAACGTTCTTGGCTGTGCTTTGTTAAAAAAAAGGGTTTTCCAAATCTACTCTTACATTTTAGACATCTTTAATTCGCTTGTAAAGTGGTGTCTAGAGAAATAAACCTATGTATCAAAAACTCTTTAATGTCAGCTTTACAACAAATATATTTGATTCTCTGTATCATTTTTGTAATCCAAGATGTAAGCATTTAAAATGTGTCCCATATTTTTGGCCCACCTTGTATGTGCATAACAACTTTTAGGCCTATATTGAAACCTTTTTTCCCAAATCCAAAACATTTTTATATAGGTATACATCAAAAATATCCTTATTCTTTGAGTGTAACAACTAAACACAACTATAATAGTTGTAAACAATACACTCACAAATCACAATCAACAAAACGATACCTGTAATTTATGATAACATACTAAATAAATGGTTGAAATCCAAAATAAATGGGCAAAGGCTATAACGTGATTTCACCATTTTACTTCTGTTTATTTACTATTATGACCATATTGCACTAAACTACTTTTAATTGATTTTTTCACAAATGATTGCAGTTATAGTTCCTGAACTTAATTAGATCTTGCCAGATCTTGAGAATCAGATTCTCTTCCTACCAACGTGTCTGTCTACAAGGGAAAGTAGCTGTTCTTTTTGTAACAAACAGGCCTAATGGTGTCACAACAGCTGCGGCTCTTCCAGCTAAAGGTCTTCTGAGAGCTCAGGGACATTGAGGCACAGAATTTCTCCTGGGAGTCTCCTGGCTGCCCATTCTCCCAATTGTTCATGTTCATGGCCTGTTTATTCAACCAGTACCACTCTCCATTAACCAGACGGCGGCGAAGACCAACCCACACGTCCTGTTCTTTCCTTGGGTTGCTTAGTTTTTCGGACAGACTTTGCAGGATGTCTTCAGAGTTGATGCTGATCAGCTCTGCATTCTCCTTCTGGCAGTGGCTGATTGACTCAACCCATGTGCCTGATTGATTAACCACACTGTAGACTTCCTGATCCAACAAACAACCCTGAGGGACTGTTAAAACAACCCCCCCCCCACACACACACACACAAACACACACACACACACATTATCATGAAAGCATAAAGCCATTAATGTGAAATAGCAGGGAAAGTGAAAGTAAATGACTTAATGATGGAGCAAGTCCACACAAATTACCTGGTTTAGTGCTTAGGCTGATAGCTTCACTCCATTTTCCTCCATCTTTGATATACACTGCAATCTTAGTAGATTTATGCCAGATGACATGGTCCTTAACACTGGATAAACTAATCTTTGCCCAGGAATACTTCAGGGAATTGATCACCGTCCAGTTAGCCCTTGAACCAATAGGGTCTTTTCCAAGATGCACTTCGTTCTTTTTTGAGTCTGGAACTATGACTAATGCCATGGAGGGCTTGTTGAAAGTGAGCAGGCAAGCTGCAAAGTGTGAATTAGGTACAAGCTCTGTGATGTGTCCTGGTTGGATCAGCATAACAGAGGAATCCCTTGAAGTCTTGAGATACTGACTTTGCAAATCATGGATGAAATGGGAAAAGGAAATTGGTGGAGCGCTTTCTGTAGTTGACTGAGATTCAACTTCTAAAGTGACGCTGTGGTCAGATGTGACGGCTAGCATTTTTTTGTGAAAGGGATTTGGAAGTAGAAAGGTGGTCCCCCAGGTGTTGCTGGGTCGCAACTGAATCACCATCTTTTCACAAGTGCAAGAGTTTGTGTTTGCGCAAGGGTGTGTTAGCAGCACTGCTACCTTCTGTTCTGCTTCGATCTTTACCGGCTGGAAATCAGAGATGTTCAACTGGAAAACCTGAAAAGGTTGAAGCTCCTTTTGCTCTAGAGCTTGCTTCAAGGTACTGACTTTGACAACATTTCTCATCCCTGAATTAATTATGACTATTTTCCCCCTTGCACCATGGAAATCCTTATATCCCAACCCATTCCCACTGCTTCCATATGAAGTTAATTTAGGAGTGTGGTACAAAGATCCTAGATTTCTTACTGGTTGAAGCACCAGTGTTTGCTTGCTGTCCAGTCTGTAGCTCTTGGACAAAGCAATTATGTCTTTGGTGCCTCTGATGATTACTGACTTCTGTGACAGTGCGTACCTATGCAGTTCAACAGAGTCATGTAATGACACAATTTCCATGGCTGCAGCGTGCAGAACCTTTGACCATATCACTACCAACTCAACAGTGACAGTGACAAGAGTGTTATTGAAGAGAGCCATCAGGATGAGAGTGTGATCGTGATTCACTGGGTCATAGAAGGCCACATTTTCAGGAAAGGCAGTTATGAACTCCCTGCCGCTGTCTTCTCTGGACAGGATGCCTGTGTACATCATTTGAGTTTTGATAAGTTTGGTGTACTTTTCTGCTAGCAATTATGCTGTTTTGTGTCAGAATAATAACAACAACAATAATAACAATAATAATAAGAACAATAATAATAATAAGAAGAAGAAGAAGAAGAAGAACAAGAACAAGAAGAAGAAGAAGAAGAAGAAGAAGAAGAAGAACAAGAACAAGAACAAGAACAAGAACAATAGGAGGAAGCTACATATTTTATGTGTATTTTTGTTACATTAAATAATTTCAAGTTCATTGCGAAAATTGGTCTTACCAGGAAGGCATATCACACACATTAAAATGAGAGGTACCACCCTCATGTTTCCACCTGAAAGGAGAAATGTGCCATTTGTAATTTGGAAAGTTTCCGTGTGGCTCTCAATGTTTGGTTTAATAATGCAAAAGCACCCCATTATATGTGACTTTCATGCCTTTAATAAAGGTGGTCTTTTGCCTTGTCGCCATTTGCTACTCACTGGGATAAGTGATCAGTTTAATAATAAAAAATATATAATGGCATTTGTTCAGTTATATTACATTACATCTACCAAAGTATTTTATCCAAAGCAATATCCAATGGGGGGCAGCAACAATAGGTGCAATAATGAGGTGTAAGTTCACAGGGGTTAGTGAGTTAAAGTTGTGAGAATAGATGTGGGTTTGCAGTTTTTTTTGCATGAATTTTCTTTTCCTCAAATGTTACATGCAATTACAAAGCTCTATGTTGTGTAATGAGCAATGTTGCAAAAACAAAAAACATTAATCAAGACAGAATTTGGCTTATAAAGTACACATGTACACTTTACATCATGAGTAATTTTCTCTTAAAATGAAATAACTTAAAATGAAATACTGATGGGAGGTATTTATTATTAATAAAATAGTTAAATAGGTCTTTGTGCATAGATTATAAATTATAATGTCAGTGGTAATTGGTCTGCCATATTTACTCACAGATCCCTCTCACCTCAACAATAACACATTTACATTCAGTATGACTAATGTTGAGTACTGTCAAAATAAACTGTAACTAATGTATCACTTTTCTCTATACTAATTGAACACTAGTTAACAGAGAAAAGGAAACAAGCATTAGAAAAAGGCACATCCATAGAGGACAGCAGTACAGGTATTAAAAACTGTGTTGAATGTGTGAGAGCTGTATTCATACATCTTCAGCGTCACTGCTTTAAAAAGTCCTGCAGAGGTATGCAAGACTTGTCTACTGCTGTTCATGATTCACAAAGGGAATTTGAGTCTAGTCATACCAGACTACATAAACTCTGAGAGTGATGAATTTTGTGGTAAAAAAATTGCGTTTAGTGTAAACTCAAGGTACATTTAAGATTTTAAAACCCAAATTGAAATCTCCAAAGATGCATGTCAATGACTCTGGTTCCTAATATGTGGCTGGTGTGACACCCAAATCAGCAAAGAAAAGTCTGCAAATGACCTGCTTTGCATCACATGGGTGAAGTACTCTTGTAAATGGGTGTCATAGGGACTGCACCCTCTTCAAAGTCTTTGATGGAAATTTGGGTTTCACTAATGTCATAAAACAAAGCTTTTAACAGCTTAATATATATATATATATATATATATATATATATATATATATATATATATATATATATATATATATATATATATATATATATAAAAAACAAATTCACCATACAGTATCTCAAAAAAGTGAGCACATCTTTCACATTTTAGCAGAAAATATATTTTATGTTTTCAAGGGACAATAGAACTGAAACTTGGACATTTTATTGAAGTCAGTGTGCAGCTTGTGTAGAAGAATGGACATTTTTGTATAAATAGCAGGCAACAAAAGTGAGTGATGACTGTACATATCATTCACCCATGCAAAGCCACTTGTCCAATTTATTATGTTTGTGTTTTGGCCTGCTTGACTGGATCATACACAGTTGTGTATCATGTATTAGGGCTATTAATTTCAGTGTTTTGGCTACAATTTTCTTGTACTAGCCACTGAATGTCCAACACAGCTTCTTGCAGCAAAAACTGTCTGCTTGGAGAAATACAATTGCTGCTCTCTGCAATGACTTAGGCTTTAAAAGATCAGTAACATAATGAGACTGAGCTACAGCAGTGTGTCCAGTGTCATAAAGGGGGTTTCAAAGACAGGTTTCACTCGAAACAGGCCTTGCCAAAGTCAAAGAAGTTGGGTCAGATCCAGAAGTTGGCTTCAAAAAACAAATGCCTGTGTGCTGCCAGCATTGCTGTAGAGGTTGCAGAACCAGGATGTCAGCCTGGTGGTCAGTGCTCAAATTATACACGGTGGTCTACATGAGGTAGATCGTGGTCCCAGAGAGATGCCTCTTGCAAAGCTTGCTCACTAAAAAAAATCGGTCAAACAAGTTTGACAGCCTTTCGTCTTGTGCCGCTCTGCCCATAGCCATGATAACGCCAGGTTGATAGGATTTACAATGTACATGTACATTGTTGGACATAACATGACTAACAACATAACTACAATGATGGGCATAACACGAGTAAACATTTGCTCACAACAAAGCTGCTACGCAGGTAAGATACGCAACAGCAAACTACTCTAAAAAGACTACTCCAAAACAGATCTGTTTCATTGCTCTAGTATTGTTCCTTGAAACACATTTTTTTAATATGAAGGGTGTACTCACTGTTGTGAGATACTGTATGTTTTGTGATGCACTAGATAATCAGATATGAGGAAGTGCTTCTTATGTGCACAGAGCCTTCAAACTTTGGACATTAAGTGGACAATTTTGCCATTGCAAGATGACTTCATGAAGTCTCATGTAAGTTGGCACCCATCAAACTCACAAGATATATAGAAAATAAATCTCTACACTGTCTTATATTGATGACATTCCAAGGAAACCTGGTATTTTGACATCCAATTAAAACAAATGTTTGTAAGCTACCATTTTCCGCATTATAACTTGCGAAATGCATGTCATATGCATTACAGGAACTACACAGAAATGTGAATTTTACAATGTCACTGGATTAATTATTCTGTGATTTCCAAAAGTGATTATCACCCATCCTACTACTACACTACTGGGATTTAATAGGATATTATTAGACAATATGCTAAATCCTGGTAGTTATTACACAACCACTTCTATGAGAAAAGTGTAATTAGATTTCCAAACATTTATTTAGATCAAAGGCAATCATTCTGTGGATGAACACAAAAGACACTGATTGTGATAGGCCATGTCAAAAAAGAAACAGTTTGCTGAAACATATGGAAGAACATAAATAAAGCAAAGCCTCTTCTGACTTTAGGGAAGGAAAATCAGTAGGAACATCAGCTAAACATAGCCCTTACACATGCTCTTACCTGTAGGCACTTTTGCAGTCTCTCTCTCTCTCTCTCTCTCTCTCTGTAGCCACTAGTCACTAGTACCACCAGTGGGCAGAAGTACCTTTTTCTTACACCTCACATTTGCCATTCAAAATATTTAATTTCCTTCTGCTTTGCATAAGACTGTGAAAACAACACGTGACAAATGTCCTGCTGCTGCATAAACCATAAAGCCCTTGACAGCAGACTCCAGGAGTAGCACCTCCCACTGTTACCCTGTCACAGAACACATCTTAAAAAATGTTGTAATCTCTTCAGGATTTCCACATGTGATTCCTGGATTTTATTGGTCAGTCACCATCATACTCTTGAATCTTTAACATAAACAGTGAATGTAAACTTATTGACTTTAGAGATGTGGTACACAAAAGCCTCATCACTGCTAGCGGACTTTCCCAAAATGTACTGTCCACCTGCTCTGTTCCCACCCGAGTCAGCCCTTAGGGGCTCCTTATAACAATTCACATGTGATGAATGGTTTTAAAAGCAGTCCTCTCATTAAGTCAGGTGTCCTGAAAGACAAGAAGTCTTGTTCCCCACTGATGCTCACATGGCCTAATTGATGTCATACTGGCTGAACAACAATGTTCCCCCTTTACTGTGTGGCTTAGGCCGTGTCCAAAATGTTTACTCGTTCCTCATGTAGTGCACTACATAGGGTATGAGTTACATTGTTTTGTTACAAACTTAAATTGTTTTGTTACTACATACTGCACAAATGAACAAATGAATATTTCAGACTCAGGCTTACTCTTGTCCACCTCCACGCCCCTTGTTTTTACGTAGTTCTCTGGGGCGCCCTGCATGTCTGCCAACAGCCATGCCACGGCCTGCTGACCCACCACCACCACCTCCTCCTCGTTTTCTCCGCTGCCCATGCCTCTGGCTGGCCATTTCTTCCTTGGCCGCCTGAGCCCAGAGGGCATCAAAGCTGCCCGGTGCTTGGTAGCCTGGCTGGTTGGTGTCCAGCGGGTCTTTGGAAAGGAGCACCCATATAGCTGGTACATTCCTGTTCACGGTCAAACTGTACAAGCCAGCATCAGGCGCCAAGGGCTCCCACACCTCCTGAACAGTACGGTAGTGCAGTCGGGTGTACTGATGCAGGCCACGCACTCGGCGTTTCAGGATCTCCACACAAGTAATGGCTTTAGACACACTTGGTCCCACTCCAGAGAACATGATCTGCCGACATACCTGCTCTGCATGCCGCTTCGGTTCAACGTCCTCTCCATCTCCTTCGCCCTCTACAGAGGCTGGCTTGTCCTCCATGCGACCTAACGCAAACCGCATTAGATTGCGAATCTTGCTACCATCTTTGACTCGAACTTCTGGTGTTTCACTGGGTAGACCGGTGAACGGGCAGCTACATGGCTGCTCTACAGTTCGTGCTTTACTGTAGTTCTCCATATCTTTTACTCCTGTCGACAAGAGTGGGGCGTAAAGATCAGCAATACCCAACGTCTTTATTTTTACTTTGATATAAACTTGCTGTCATAAAACAACATAACCTACAAACTGAAAAATTCATGTGTGTTTGAGTTTTCCTACTTACTTTACAACTTGATTACAATTATGTGAGCCTACCACTGCGTGCAATGTATTTCCCTGCCAATCGTGTCCACAGCACGTTTCTTTACGCAGCTAGGCTAGTCTGACAATATTTTGTTAACAGCCATGTTAGGATAACTGGTTTTGTTCTCGTTTCGTAACATAAATACATTATGTATCCAAAGAATGTAGACGTGCAGGTGTTACGGGAGAAACTTACATTCTGCGCTGAAATTTCAAGTTGTTAAAGATTCTCTATCACAGAATGTATCAAGAGGGTCTGCCTGCAGACATACGGGCCGAGTGGTGGAGCTCAGCACAGTATTACGTAAAGAACTTCCTGTCAAGTTCTATCAAAATAAAAGTTTGTGTCGGTGCTACCCTCTATGGCGCTACCAGAGAACGCTGCCTGATAGACATCTGGTGCTACTCTAAAAGTGAAACTTACTAAGACGACTGAAAACGAATCTGAGTATTAAAAGACACGGGTTTATTATTGGCAGAGGGTCACACAAATGATAATATAGATAAGAACAATACAAATTTTGGCTTACTTGGTTTATTTTATGAAGTAGGCTATACTTCAGTATAGTAAGTATACTTCATAAGTGTAAGTATAGAAAGTATACTACAGGCCATGTACTGTTAGTGTACTAGAAAGTATACTAATTTAATACTTTTTTATATTAAATTGGAACATTTTAAGTTTATAAAACTATTCTTTAAGTATATTTTAAAGTTAATTTTAAGTTTACAAAAGTACACTTTAAAATATACAAGATGTACACTCATCTATATACTATCAATATACTTGGTATATCCCTCTAGTATACTTAAAGTATACCACAAGTACACTTATTTATATACTGCCATTGTACTATGTACTTCAAGTTCCTATTTTTAGTTTATTATAACATAAATGAGTAATAAAATAAATGAAGTGATTCCGATTTGTCATTGTGATCACACAGCACACCACAGCACACACAGCCTCTGCTTTTAACCCATCACACATGTGACCATGCTCAGGGTACCTCAGTCACAGGGGAGGATGGAGGAGAGAGCTGGTCATTCACTCCCTCCACCCACCTGTCGGTATTAGGAATGGAACCTGTGACCTTTTGGCTGCAGGTCCAGCTCCTTAGCCGCTAGCCCACGACTGCCCAATGGCATATTACTTGTAGCTTACTATTTATATACTTGAGATATACTCCTTAAAGTACTCTTAAAGTTTACTCAAACTGTATGTACACAAGAGTGTGATGCATTTACAAAATCAGAAGACATAATGTTGAAAACAAGTTTGATATATTTTCACACATACAAACAAAAACAATGACCACCCTTAGCAAAAAGAAGTTTATTAAAGTTTACTATAAGTATACTTATTTTATACTAAAACTGAGGAAGTATACTTGAAGTTGACTTTTATAAACTATATTTTATATACTTATAGAATAGCATAGTAAAGTATACTTGGCTTATACTGAAACTTATAAACAAAGTCTAAGACTAAGTACATTTATATTTATTCAATTTACTATCTAATGCCAGATATAGAATAGCATAGTAAAGTATACTTTGCTTATACTGAAACTTAGCCTATAAACAAAGTCTAAGACTAAGTACATTTAAACTTATTCAATTGACTAAAAGTATATGTTTTCATTTTAAAGTATAAGTGTAAGTCTTACTATAATGTACTTAGTCTTAGACTTTGTTTATAAGTTTCAGTATAAGTCAAGTATACTTTACTTTTTTTTGCTAAGGGTATACATAGGCTATAACTTTAAATGACCGACATAGAATAGCGTTGACCACAGCTCATTTTAAACTATTTAAACTATATTATTTTCCTCGTTTAGTCAATGCATTTAATTTAATCCAATTTAATTTAATCGAAAAGATGCCTAATTTGAGTAGCAGGTAGTGGCTTAGGCCTAATACAGCAAATTTAATAGCGAATAGGCTACTATAAGGCTATATGAGTCGTCGTATTTTACTGTAGAATGTCCTAGTTGCGACATAGGCTTATATAAGCCAGGGTTTCTTTCTTTCTACAGAATTTGCACACCTATCTTACAAGCTTTCATAAGTTTCGTTTTCCATATTGGTGTTTTACAACTTGATTAGTGTCACACACTTTCGGTTTCCATTTACACAAATATAAACCTGCAAAACAGCGCACCAACAGGACATCTCGAGAACAGGGCAGCGGTGAAGCTAAACGCATCGTGTCCCGTGAACTCCAGGTCATTTTTCTTCTTTTTCCAGCTATTGGTAAGATATTTTCTACACTTAAGTTATGTTTATTATTAATGATTATTATTAATTACTATTATTTATGTTTTTTTAACCCCAGTGTAATATTGGTTTAGTCTACAAAACGCTGCAGGATTGCATAGAAAATACAAAACAAACTAACTACAGTGTATTAAACAACTGACCGAATGATTTTTGCAATAATTGGGATACGACTGCATGTAACATGTTTTGGGAATGGGTTAAAAGGAGGGATGTAGGCTATTTGTATTTTATGCTTGATTTTGTTCAGAGACAGAGGTTTGATATGGGACAATTAAAGTAGCCTACGACAGGTTGCATTATATAGCCTAAATGAATCTATTGACGCAAATAATATTTTGCTGGAATTTTGCTGCTATGCGTCAACCGCTTTTGTGTTTTCGGAAGAACATTTGAGGAACTTCCTTGAATAAATAGGCTACACAAATAGCCTAATAATAATTTTAAAAAAATCAGAAATGGCCATACTGAATAAAACGTCGTTCATGCATAACACACATTGAGGTGCTTGTGGTGTATACAGCATTGTTTGCTAATTATTAATTGTTTATCTTGTGGTTTCATGGTGAAGTTTTAGCATAGAAAAAAATTACACCGCGTTTGGAAATATGTTGGTCTTCAGTGTGGGTATATAATTGATGGGAAAATATGACGTCATGATGTTGACTTTCTGAGGCGTTGAATTTTATTGCAGGTCAGTATCCGTGATTAAACGATAGGCTGTTACGTTTTCTGTGAAACTGTAGGCCTATGTGGTGTGAGGAGTGGACATGTGTAGGCTATAAAGTAGGCCGATTTTTTGTTATTTACAAGCAGCTGAAGTTGAGATACAAGCAGAATATGTAGAGGCTATTTTTGGCATAAAACACTGATGAGTCCTCATAACTTTACCTTCAGTGAGCAACTGTGAAGTCGCAAAAGTCAAGTTTTAACACAAATTGTTGGCTGATTATGTGTGAGGTTTTACTTCTGCACTACTTTACAAATGAATTTTAATGAACTAGAGTAAGGGCAACATGACATAAAAATGGACCCCAAGAAGCCATGTCTAGTAGTTTGTAATGTTATGAGTCACAGACGTCTCAATTGCATTGCCCTATATGGACAAAATCACAAAATCTAAAAATATAATTGCTGACATGTATTCATCAATAGCCTTAGAGGGTTACATTCATATCAAGTTTTTTGTACCTGGGCAGCAGGTATTTAGGTGTGATCAGCCACAGTGTTAGGGGGAAGAAAAAAACGTACAGGATGGTGGATGGTTACACATAATGTGTGGCAGAAGTATTTAAATTTAAATATTATTTTTTTAAAACTAAACTACTCAAATTATTATGAGGCCTACCAGTTCTGCCTGCAAATTTACTTAAAAATTAAAAGAGATGACACAGTGTACACTTTTATACCGACATAAACATTAACCACACAGAGATTCAAATCACACAGACTTTGATCGAGGCTAACAGAACCAGGGCATCAGCCAAATACAACACCATAAAATGTAGCATGAAATATGGATATTACAGGTAGCCCGCTTGGGAAATTTTACACTTACTCTGCATCATTCACTCAACACAGACACAAAGCAATTTGGCTTTTGCAGCCTACTGATGTGCAACACCTGACTGATAACATAGAAACCTTTGTCATGAGTCATAGAGTGTTTCACAGATGGTTTATACACGATGACAAGATGGTATGAGGTGTTATTACAAAACTGTATTACTTAAGTAAGTAATAGTTGTCCTTTTTTATTTATTTATTTTTTGACAGTATTGCTGAAAACAGGAAGACTGTCACCATGGGAGTCCGAGGATTAATGTCTTACATTGGGGAAAACCAGCAGTTTCTCAAAGATTGCAATTTTAAAGGTAGCAAGTTAATTATTGATGGATGTAATCTGTGCTGTAGTCTTTACACAGGCCCAAATTTTGATATAAAGCATGGTGGGGATTATTACGCTTTTGAAATAGTGGTCAAGGAGTTTTTTCGGGCTTTGAAAAACTGCAACATACAGCCTTTTGTAGTCCTTGATGGAGGAAGTGACCACACCGACAAAAAACTGGAAACTCTGAAAAAACGTGCTCAAGACAGGATTAAAAATGGCAGGGATATAGTTTTGGGACGCAGACACGGTGACGGTGTTAAGCCAGTACTCTTGAAAAGTGTTTTCAAAGAGATCCTCACTTGTCTGAAGGTACCATTTGTTCAGTGCATGGAAGAGGCCGACTGGGAAACTGCAGCATTGGCCAATCAGTGGAATTGTCCAGTCTTGTCTGATGACAGTGATTTCTTCATCTTTGGGCTGAAAGCAGGGTTTCTACCCATTAGATATTTCCAGTGGCAAAAGGGTTCCACCCAGAAGTTCATCCCAGCCAAAAAATTCACCATCTCAAACTTCTGTAAATATTTCAACATGAAGACAGAGCTTGTCCCTCTCTTTGCTGCCTTAGCAGGAAATGACTATATTAAGTTACAGAGGATGAGTGTGTCATTCAACTGGGAGAAGTTCTCCAGCCTCAGTGGATTCCATGCGCACATAGATGGTATTCTCTGGTGGTTGTCTGACTTCCAAAGTCCAAAAAAAGCTATCAGGGCTCTGCTTGACTCCTTTCAAGATCAGAAGACCAAAAGTTCAGTCAAGAATGCTCTTACACCATGCTTGAAAGAATATCAACTGACAAAGAGCAACCTTGCCCAGTTCTTTCTAAACGGTCTCGCACCCAGCAGACTTCCACCGGAACTGGAGATTCTCCCCTCCTGGATGCGAATGCCACTGTCTGACGGAAGCATGAGTTCCATTGTCATTGATGCTCTGGTTTTGCAGAGAGTTCGATTAGGCCCTCAAATTGAGAACTTTGACCTGCCCAGCAGCAATGTGATCTCCCGGCCTATTCGGCAGGTGATGTATGGCCTGCTGTTGGCTGAACAGAAGCAGAGAGATGACAGGAGGCCCACGGTGGCCCAAGTGAAACCAGATGAGTGCTATGTGGAAGAGTACGACAGGGAGGGCTTGAGTCTGACCAGTATATGGGTAAAGGCTGCCTGTCCTTTTAGTGGGAAGAATTTACATTTGGAAACCCTGAACCAGGTACAGTATTTCATAATAATCTATCTTTCCTACATATAATTTATTAGGCTGCTAAGTTCCAGTCAACGGCAATATTTTTAAAAAGTTCTCTGTATATTTATTCCAGGCACCACATGGGACACGACTGCAAGTTTTCTGTGATACACTTGGTATGACCAAGCCCATTCCAACATCCATTGCAGCCAAATTCCAGCTGGCTGTCTATGTCACTTGTTACTGGCTGAACAAAGCAGACCCCCAGCCACGTATGGAGCACCTGTGGGCTCTGCTGCTGGGATTTGTGTTTGGAGAGCTGTCTGGCAGACACAAGGGCAAGAAAGGTAAACTTTTACAATGGCTTGTGAGAAAATGCATAAAATAGTGCTTTTGCTTGAAACTCTTTATACATTATTTACACAGAGGTGAACCAGACACTTGTGAGAGCAACACTAATGAAAACTCATTTTTTTTAATAAAGGGAAGGGTGCATAGGGAGTGACACATCAAGTTAGGATCACAATTAAATCACAATATGGTCACAATTAAATAGCTGTTAACAGTTAATTGCATTCAATAGACATTGTGACATGATGGAGGGGAAGGTCCCTCTAAAATGGGTGATTTTGATTCTGCAGGCATAGCTCTGGTGTGGAATAGGCTGAACAACCTGCGGCAGTCCTGTATGGTCGGACGCCCTGACCTGGAGCTAGCCCACACTTACAGCCAGTGGCAAGCCTGCCTCTACGCCAGTTACAAACTCAACAGATTGCTGTGCCTTGCACTGCCTCAACCAGAACTTGCACGGTATGTTTACTTCCCTGTGTGATCCTTACCCCACTGGAGACTATCCAAGTAAGGTGAAGGTTTCCAAAGTTAAGCTAAACAGCAAAGACCTTTTGGTAAAGAGTAAAGGCAGGACAAAGGTTTACAAAGGCTTCTAGTCTTTTACTCCTGTCCACTCCCATTCCCAGTGTATACACAACATAGACAAATAAAAGGATCTGAGGACATTGTCAAAGATGACAATCATACATTGGCAACTCTAGCAACGCATGACCTTTTAAGGCTAAGACTTAAGAAACTTTGATTTAGGGGTAAACAGACTGCACCCTTGTGAATATCATGTTTGATTGTAGGTTACGTTTCTTAAATTGTAACTATGAAGTACATACTTTAACAATTAAACTGAAGTCATGTTAAGCACATTACTTACTCTTATAAATATTATTTCTGTAATAATGACAGTGAGGCAGACATACAATCTTTTCTGATCATGTTAAATATAATGAAACATACTGTATACATAAAGTCCTGTACACTGTAAAAAAGAATAAATCGAGCTTACTTGGAAACTCATTGCCTCAAATGAGTTAAGTTACATGTATACATAACGAAGTAGGAGAGTTACATTTACTACACTCATTTAAGGCAACGAGTTTCTCTCAATATTTGAAGTACGCGGGACTATTTATGTGTAGTTTCGTCTACCTTTTTACCCCTGAAGTGTCACAAAATCAGGGCAAAAAGTAATCCACTTGCCTTAGGAATGCAATTAGCAATGTTATTAAAATGTGATCAGCAAAAGCATTGCCTCTGGTGTTGCCCTCTCTTCCTTAGGCTGTACTGTGGACCCCTGGTGCACCAGGCTGCTCGGAGGTTCAGGAGAGGCATGAGACCAGAGTCCTTCCTTAGTGCGGGGCCCATTCCCATGCAGCTCTTCAGAGACCTCCAGGACGGCGTGTTGGACTCCCTGGATGCTGATGTTCGAGACAGGTTACAGAATGCTTCACGACAAAATGGTCCAAGGGAGAGAAGAACAAAGTCCGTTGGGAGCGTGGAAGAATTGGCAATGCAATTTCAGCACTTTGAAGTGGAGGACGAGGATGAAGACTACGCTGGAAGGGGTGGCAAGAGTAAGACTGATGATGAGGATGGACTCTATGGAGCTGCCTGCCATATCCGCACCCGACAAAAGAAAAAAAGCAGGAATCCGGATCCACTGAACAAACGTGACAGAGTGGGCTGGGTTTGAGGAAAAACGAGAACTAATTGTACAATACTTTTAAAAGCACTTTGTTATTTCTGTGGGGGTAATAATTTCATTCCTAAAAATGTTTATTTTTAAAGAGCACTTTGTTAATTTTGTAAGAATAATATATAACTGATGACATTTTTTTTTTTTTTTTTTTCGACAGTTTTTCAAATGTCTTTTAAATGCTGTTTTACTTATGTTAATCATACTCACCTAGCGACCTAATTTGTAATGTTTGCACTAGCATGACCCTGTGATTGAGTAACCATCACTAGGGTTGTGGGTGTGCTCTGACTGCCATACTAATGAGCATGGCTCTTTGGCGTTGCAGTCAACGCACATGTTTGGTACCCTGGAGACCCAGGTTTGAAGTTGGGTAGGGTGACTTCTCCTTCCCTTCACTACAGACCCCTTTACTTATTATTTTTATAATTTTTACCATTTTTACCAAGTTATTTTTATTTTACCATAGACTGTATAATATTTACCATGAAAATTGGTCTGGCTTGTGGATTGTGCTTGGTCTAAAAGCACCAAGATTTTAATCATGCTCACCTAGCTGCCTAATTTGTAATTTTTGCACTAGTATGACCCCTTCACCAAATATGTCATTAGACTGTATAATATTCACAATGAAATTGGTCTGGTTTGTGGATTGTGCTTGGTCTATTACAAAAAGAAATATCTCTTTGTGATAAACAGATCAAACTGGTAATTTATTCTTTAGGTTTGGTAAGTTGTTTTGAAATAATTTCCGTGTGTGTGTATGTGTGCATGTGTTTTTACAATGTTTTTGGGGAACAGGGAAAGAGGAACAGGGAAGTATTCCCTTTCCTATTTTTGTATTTGAATATGATCTGACTGTGTTTTGCTGTCTTGGTGTTGGCAAAGAATTAAATCTAAACCATTTACCATTTTAGGGTTTATTACAAAATTTGAATATACAAGTTTATTTTCAATTAGCCACACAGAGAATTGTTTTCACATGTGCAAAACACAATGAAAAATAAATAAACAAAAGATAAAAAAAAACAATCTTTACAATCATCATTCCTTATTGGTTGTTGGCTTAAGGGGACAAGACTGCAAAGCTGAACTTAACCAGTTCACGTTGACACTAGGTTCTGAGTTGTACAACAAAAAAGGGTGCCAGTGGCAGAAGCAAAAAACAAACAAGCAAAAACAAACAAACAAAAAAACAAAAAAGTACCTTATGAACTTTCTCCCAAAGTTAGAATTCACACTTCATACATACTCTCAGAACATGACCATCTACTCATTCGAGTAGGTGCCAAATCTACAGTAGCCAGTACAGTAAGTATAGAGTGCACCTACAGCATTTAACAGTGTCTGCTAATTTAAAAAGATAACGAAACAAACACCATATGTTTGGGGAAATTGGTGCACAGGCCCTAAGCAAAAACTAGCCAAATTGTGGACATTGTGAAGAACGGGGTTCGGCCAGTCAACTTTCCCATACTTTCTCATAAAGACAACCACCTTTTGTGTAGACTGATTTTTATATTTCACCAACTTTAAGACACTAAACTTCCTCCGGTGTTTTCAGTTGTTAGTCTAACAACACTACTGAAACTGGAAGGCAAGGAACAGATGTCACTGAAAAACAAAACAAAACAAGCAAACAAAAAATACACTCAGTGTATCAGTGACATTTTACTTTGGAAAATATATTCTGCCATGAAAATAATCAGGGGGAAAAAAATACAGACTACACAAAGTGTCTTATTTTGAAAGCACAGAAACCTGCCCCAAAAAGCTCTGCTTTAGCACGGTGAGCCGGAATGCAAAAAAATGATTGTTTCACTTGTTCCACAAAACTAATGGTCAGTTGGTGTGTGCTTGCAGTTCTCTGATGTGGAAGAAAGTCAACAGTAGCTGTCAGAACCCTTGTAGTATCTCATAAATAAAAAAGTTCAATCAGACAGTGTGAAAAAACAAACAGTCTTGAAGCAGCACACCAAAGCTTTTTTTTGTTTTGTTTTTGAAAAGGGTGGGGGTGGGGGGTGGGGTAGCCGAGAGGGAGGGAGAGGCAGTAGCCGGATCAGGGACTCAAACCAGTGCACAACCACAGTCTGTCAATTGGGGGAAGTAAGCGACGTTCTTGCCCCTGCCTGGACGCCAACCTTGTAACCCACTTCATTTCTCACTGTCCTTAAAGTCCACTGCTGTCAGCCTGCAGACACACACCCACGCACGCACACACACACACACACACACACACACACACACGCAGCACACAAACCACTGACAATCCAGAGGAAGAAAAAATGGCGTCCAGGGGCCACTATCCACCACGGTCCTCTGTGTGCGACGCAACGTGCGTCATACTTCATGGAAGGAATCAGTAGTGTCAGTCCTGTCCCAGCCCCTCCTCTTCTCTCCTCGCAACCTCTCCAGCCTCTTGATCAGCTCAGACACCACACACACCGACGATGTCAGGCCCAGTAGAAAGAGCAGGTCTGTACGCAGACACACACACACACACCACACACACACACACACACACACACACACACACACATTGGATGACACAAATGCAAGATTATTTTACATGATGAACAACAACTACACAGAATCATAGATTTCAGAGGCATCGGTTACCAGTTCTTATTTGTACTATGTCAGGTAAGATTGACTTTGACTTTGATAAAGAGAGTAGAAACTCTCAAAAAAGGCATCTAAGATGCCACACCACCCTTGTAGAGAGAGCTCACACACTCTATAGTAGTGTTCTCATTATGGCAAAAGTATTACTGTATTTTGTTATAAAAAATATGTCTAAATAATCTTGAAGTCCATACTACAATAGCAATATGGAAAATGCATAAAACATTATTAAACAATACAATAATGGGTCACTGAATATAGAACTAATGAAATTATTGACAATAAAATAACATAAATATAGAAAATAAAAAGCATGTATTATGTCAGTGCAAGGCAATCAAAAACAAACTAGGCAAAACAAAAACTTTTTTCAGTGAGTAATAACAGTTGCCAAGGTGTCTTGTTATGGAAGGCTGGTGCATCTTACCCAGGACACTGAGGCTCTCCGTCTGGAAGACCTTCTGGAGAGGGGGGAAGTAGATGACCAGAAGCTGGCCCATGATGGAGCCCAGTACAGCGTAACAGAACATGGGGTTACTGCACAGGCCCATCTCGTGTACCATACGTGTCTACAAACAGTGAAGTGGGTTGTGGGCAGGTTTATTCACTTGAGTATGTTAAATCAAAGCAAGCAGTCAAGTAAACCTCCTAATAGAGGGGTCTTATGGCTTTATTCTGCTCCTGCTGGGCTTTACTGGACCCTGCTATGCTGAGGCTGTGTATTTGTCCCCTTGTCTATTCCTCCAGTGGCCTGCAGGTGGGGATGTGGAGTTGGCTAGCAGCTTGGGTTCGTCTCCTTTTCTCCACTTGGCAGGCAGCCCCCTCCCTTTTTCCCTCCCATTGGAGGATATTTTTATTCTGCCAGTTGTTACTTTAATTTTGGTAAGCACATACTGCCTTTTAATGACTAATTAAAATTGAAATTAAAAATATTTTCCTTTTATTAATTAGTTACATTTCCTATGGTGTTTTCTACAAATTTAAATCACCCTCAATCCAATTTCCAATTTGTGCCAATAACAAAAGTACAGCTTGCACATCACAAACATGACAGGCTGCGTGGTGCTTTAACCAGAAATTTGACAATCCAATTTCTGACGAAACAATATTTGCCACACCACATTTCCCGTCACTGTATGAACTGGAATGTGGATAAGCTTGACATGCTGGTTGTATGATGGCGTGCAAGCTTTTTTTCCCTGCACAGGCATGTACATGTGTGTAAACAATAGGTGTCTTTGCATATTTATAGACAATGATGTAAACAAGACAGCTAAAACCTCAGCATGTCTGCCCAGGTATACTAATGCATAACTTTGAGCACAGTTGTGGTATTTTGTTTGTGGGGGGTGTATCCGGCTTTATGCGCATTTGTGTGAGTGTCTGTATACCTGTGAGCGTGAGCTGAGGGCGTTGAACATGTCGAAGAAGACAAAGCAGGTGAAGGTCATGGTGGTGTCCCTGGGTGTGATCACATTGTCCTGCAGCTGATAGGGGACACACAGTGTCATGTAGGTGCCAGACACTTGTCAACATCAACTCTAAATGGAATCGTTCCAGGCTAAACAATGAAGTCAGAACTGAACATTCTAAATTCGCAATACTACACACATCCATTGGGGTGTTGGCTGCAAAAGTGAGCAACTTGCAATTGACTCCTGTGTCCCCAGTTAGTTCATATTGACATTGACACAAGGAATTGGTCAAAATGGCTGTGAGAAAATCTATGAGTGATGTCACAGAGGGTTTGTTCACTTCTCTTATATACTGTCTATGGTCAACTCCTACTTGACAAGAAACACTGGTATATTTTAGTCAGTGTCCCACACTCAGACACCCAATACTAAAATTAGATCAGGGCCATCACTAGACCTGGGCTTTCTGGCCAATAGCCCTGGATGTTTCATCCTAGCCACAAATCGATCGCAGGATTTAAACTTTTTTCTTACTCAACAAACCTATAGAACTATAGCATAAAGATAGCACATACCATTTTAATATCAACTGCAAGTTCATGGCTTTCTGGCAATTGCAGGATATTAGGGGTTGTATGTGTGTGTGCGTGCGTTTGTTGGGTGGGGGTGAACCAGACCTGCTAAGCTCTGAATGTCTCAACATTGTAACACCACCTCTGCACAAGCCCGACCAGAGAGTGGCCCACGTTTTAGCATGCACAGGCAATGATTTTAAAACGTTTGCATTTACACATAGTGTGTGTGTGTATAAGTGGCTTTCCCTGCAGATCTCGGCTTGTGTAACTTAGACCGAAGATCTTACTTCAGTGAAACACTTGCACTTTACCTCTCTCCAGAAAACAAACAGGGTGCCGCACACGATGATGAAGGATGACACCAGGATCTTGACGATGAGGCTGCGCGTGATGATGCTGTCACGCACATTCCGCGGAGGCTTCCTGATCACATCCGGGTCCACTGGCTCCACCCCCAAACTGAGAGCAGAAAAAAAAAATTGTACAGAGTTATGATCATATTAATGCAATAATTTAGCCTCTGCCTCTACATCTAAACACTGCTTAAATCTGTAATATCTTTTCAATTCACAATATACATCTTATGTCTACACTAAGAAACCTATTTATGCTATAGATATCCTAACCGTATTCTGAGACTGTCTGTCTGAAATGGAGTACTTGTGCACTTGCACTTTCTATTTTGAGTACAAAGGTATGCTCACACAATCGATCACGGTGACATTAGGTGTAAGAGACAGCACTAACTGCCAAATTTCACACAGTGCGCATCCAAGAATTAAGTGCATACAGTGAACTGTTAAAAAAAATTAACTGTTGGAAGAGCAAGTTTGAGACACACTGTGTATTAATTCACTAAAAGGATATATGACTTTAGGGAAGCTAATAGTGCTCGTTTGGTGCCCTGAGTGCTGTGTTACCTCTGTGCAGGGGGTCCGTCCATAATAATGTTGATCCAGAGGATCTGCATGGCGTTCAGGGGGTTGGGGAAGTTCATGAGAGTGGCCAGGGAGATGAGGGTGAGGGCAGCAATACTCCTAAAATGGTCGAGAAGAGGAAGAGGAGGAGACAGTCGACATTCAAAATGAATACAGTCAGTGCAGTGCAGGATTTGGCCACAAGGGAGCACTACACATCAAACATGATCTGAGAGTGCACTCCAGTACAGTGTGTGAGCACTGTGAAGTATCTGCTACATAAATGACCATAAAGTAGGTTTACAAGGTTGACAAACATTTAATAGCAATGATACAAAGTATACAAAGATGGTTTATTGGATGGGGGGAGCACGGCATGTACATCCAGCAGTGCAGGGGTAGGGATGGGGCAATGTGTGCGCGGGTGAGGTGGCTTGTTGGGGTAAGGTGGGGATGGGGGGTGGGGGGGTCCCAGATTGTTGTGGTGGTGGTGGCCTCCAGTAACAAGGGGTGTGTCCTGTGTGTGCCGGGGGGGGGAAGGATGGGGCAAGAACCGTGTCCTGTGTGCTGTGTGCTGTGTGTGTGTGTGTGAGTCGGGGCAGGGCATGAGGGCTGTGTCCTCTGACAACTAAACAATGACAAACAATTACAGGTGAGAAACAAATGACACTAGACACCAAGTCTGTTAATGTTAGATTTCGGTCTTCCTCTGTTTTACCAGTGGCTTAAGGAAAATTGTCTGACTCCAATCAGATTCCAGGCTGAAATACAGGTTGTTAAATATGCAAATAGAACCACACAGGTGTTTTGCCTGCATTCTAGCAGCATGTTAGCAGATGTTTTGGTCACGTAACAGCATGACAAAAGCCAAAAGCACTTACGTGCTGAGCTGGAACCGTACAAAGTTCTTGATGTTATTATATATGCCCTTCCCCTCCTCTATGGCAGACCTGGGGCAGGGAGACAGAGAAAAGAATACATCATCTCTTAAGCTATTGCCTGGAGACAGTGAAACAGTCTCTGGGCAAAACCAAAAATAAACGCCTGGAGGTTTTTCCGTAGCTTAGCGGTTCAATCTTCCTCACATGATGGTCTGAAAGTCGTCGTCCACGAGGATCATATCGGCCGCCTCCTTGCACACGTCTGTGCCCGTCTGTCCCATGGCAACTCCGATGTCTGCTGCCTTTAAGGCCACGGCATCGTTTACCCCGTCCCCGGTCATGGCTACCACTGCTCCAATGTTCTGTAGTGACTGTGGGGGCCAATCACACATCATCCATAAGGCAGACAGACAAGGTGAAAGTAATGCTTCCTGGAAAAGCATGGACACTATGCTGGGTAAAGGGATGTTCACACCAGGAACAGTAACTGTAACTGTTGTTGATCGTTATAACAGGTGGACGGCAGAGTTCAGACCACTACAACAATCGGGCTGAACGATATTCAGATAGTTTTCAGAGCAATTTGAAGAACAATAAGAACACTGCAGCAAATCGGAATCCATTTTTTTTTTACAGGGTGTCAGCTTCTATTAGTTGTTTAGTTCATGGAAAGAATCTTTGCATCATTCTTCAGTGTGGGCTCTAACGTCACCATAGCTATAGTATACCAATATCATTATAATTCTTGATGTGAACAGGCCTTAATGTAATTTCTTGAAAAGGCCACCATGGCACCTATTGACCCTTACCTTGACTATCTTGAGTTTGTGTCTAGGGCTGGCTCTGTAGAACACCACTATCTGTGGGACAAAATATGAAGTCAAGCACAAAATCTGTTGAAATTTTACAAACTCACTGTAACTCTGTACATCTGTTTACACAGACCCATTTCTTATTGTCATTACTGATTGATGATGTACCATGTATAAAAATGTAGGTATACGAATTACTATTGAGCATGATAATGTTCAATGTGACTACAATTTAGCTTAACTTGAAGTCTTGTGAAAACCACAACCGTTTTATAACCTCTCCAACTTTTCACAAACTCTTCCTTTTGTCACAACTACAGTCAGCATTTAGCTTCATGCTGCACACAACAGGCAAGCTGGTGGTACACTTCAGACATGAGTAACTAGGCATGAGAGTGGGAGAAGTGTGTGGGGAGGTGGGACGGTGGCGTACTCTGGGCACTATCTGAGAGAGCTGCTGAAGGTCCATCTGGTCCACCTCCTCTCCTGACAGGGACTGGGAACCCTTGGTGTACAGACCCAGCCGACTCGCTGCCAAACAAGCACACACAAGGACAAGAGCCATTACACAGGACAGCCACTCAAAATGCACCATTATGCAGCTTAGAACATGCACAGCGTATGACCAGAGCATCGACATCTGCCTCTAACAGACTGACAGGGACTGTGGCAAAGGCTTAGAGAGTTTTATAGGAGGGAGGGAGAGAGAAATAGAGAGACAGAAATAGTGAGAAAAAGAGAGAAGAAAAGAGAGAATAAAGAGAGAGAGTGAGAGAGAGAAAAAAGAGAGAGAGAGACAGAGCGAGAGATACAGATACAGAGACAGAGAGAAAGAGAGAGAAAGAATGCACACATATTGATCACAACACACACAGTGTTGGTAACAGAGTTTACCAATAGATACAGCGGTCTCCTGGGAGTCTCCTGTGATCATCTTGACAGCCACGCCAGCGTTGAGGAGGGTGGCCACTGCATCCTTCACCCCTGACCGTGGGGGGTCCAGCATGCCCACCAGGCCCAGGAAGGTCAGGCCTCCCATCTCAGTGCCTGATGCAAAAGCCAGCACTGCAGACAGAGAAAGGAACTCAGTCAGTAACACCCATGACATCCAGAATCAATCTAGTCAAAGGTGACGTGTTGGAGATTGGCTTAAGACAAGCAACTCCTACCTCACAGTAGAAGGCTCAGTGGAATACTGAACAGAAATAATTTGACATCAATTTCACCGCCACGGGTGAATGAATGTCACAAAAAACTGGGCCACTGTTGTCAGTGATGAAGAGTATATTCTGGTATACTGGGGTTTTAGGTCAATATTACAACTGAAAGGACATATGGTGCCTTCTAAAAAGGTATTTGTAGTTGTTTTTTTAGCTAATGTATTTTAATATTCTATACAACATACAGTTAGCATTTATAAACTGGAAGTAATGTTTCAAATCTGGGCAAATGAGATGCTAGGCTTTAAACGATCAATATTTACCATTTATATTACCGTAATGCAGTTCTGCATTTTCTAAGGTGAGCTGGATGTCACATACCCCGCAGGCCAGCTGTGCCCATGTAGCTCTTCTGTTGCTGGAACAGCTCCCTCTGCTGGTTGGTGAGTGGTAGTGTTACGCTTTTGCTGTGGTAGCCACTGCAGAAGCGGATCACCTGCTCGAAGGCCCCCTTCATGAAGTAGGTCCCGGGCTTGTCCTGAGTAGCAGGCAACAAGACACGAATGTTTGATTAGTAGGAATTTAGATAATCTGCACTGAAATGATCAATGTTTTTGTAACAAAAGAAAAGAAAAGCATGCATCAACTTTTCAAGTTTCAAGTTTCTTCTCGGGACACACAGATACACAAATCACGTCCCTTACCAATGAATATCATACCGATTCTCTGTATTCTCTGTCTCTCAAACACACACACACACACACACACACACACACACACACACAGACAAACACACACACAGACACACACACACACACAAAATCAGAGTTTTGCTGCCCAGAGTGTTGCCATGAGAGCTGAATGACCATGTTAGGCCCTCTCACCTGCTGTGTGCGGTGGACACAGTGGACGGCCATCCACTTCTGCTCCGAGGTGAAGGGATGCTCCTCCAGCCGCATATACTCCTGCTGGACCCCCTCCAGACCCATCTGTAGGGTACACAGAAATAAACACACACACACTTTTAATCCCACATTCCTCCTCTTTTTTCTATATTTTTGACCGCAGTCATGACGGGTAATTCAGTGGAGACAATACAAAACACACATTGTCTGTGTGGGTGATAGTGAACATGACTGCATTTCATGAATACCCCCACAGGTAAGAGGCTTTACATTTGTGCTGGATAATTAACGAAGGACATCATAACACAGCAGGCTTCTCTTTCCAATCCCTGCTGAGAGAAGGTCATCTGGCTATCATACACACTTGAAGGAAAAATCTGGTGTAAATCAATCCATAATTCTGTTGTTCAAAGTCACAGAGTGCTGTTGATAGGGAAATGAACGAGGAAAATTTGATGCACAATAAACCGAATAATAAAACGGCAGCTAACGCTAACTGAATAGTGCGTAAAAACTACGTTTCAGTTTAATTTCCTTCTACCCCATTAAGTTAATGTTAGAAGCCGGTTTGGTATTCAGTCAGTGTTGCATCATAGAAGTTTCTTGGTCTTTTTCCTACAGACAGAACGTGGTGACCTCGAACAACAGTACTGTGGATTAAATCACACCAGATTTCTCCTTTAAAGAACCCACTGCCGCTGTCACAAGCCAACATGCCAAAGTAACTGCTCAACTGCCAAGTCCTCTGCTTACTTTCATTCACATAGTGAAGACCGCTCAACAAGTCCACCCCTGACCACTGTCAGCTCTTAGCCCACTTCCAGTGCTACCTCTCACTACAAGCACTGCTTGGACAGCACCCACTGGTAGCGTCCCTGCCAGCCTTGTGCCATCATGCTGCCACTTCCCCTGCGACCAGCCATCTGCCTGCTGCTGTTTTCCTTCCTTCCTTCCTGCCCCCACTCCCTCCACCCCTCCTCCAGGAGCTGTGCTGCTGACTCATACCGTCTGGAGCGCCGCGGTGAGCCTCTCCTCTGGGGAGAGAAACGCCCGCCACTCCACATCAGCTGCGTCAACTCCGCACCCGGAGCCGGCTGGCCGCCCCAGCAGCAGCAGGCTCATTACCAGCTGTCCCCCACCGGCAGCAGCAGCAGCACCACACACACACACACAGACAGACACACATGTCCACACACACGCACGCACACACGCATGCGTACACACACACACAAACAGCACGCCCACGCAATCTATTGGCCTGCCACCACAGCGCATGTCGCTTAAATGTGGCCGATTCACAGCAGGCTGGGCTAAAGGGTACGGCAGGGGAGGCAGGTGAGGGTGGTGAGGTGGTCGGCATAATGAGGCCTTTGCCTCCTGTGACTGATGCGATGGGATCTGCTTTAATGTGGCCCGTGCCACGATGCTGCAGGGGAATTCAGTCAGTCAGCTGAATGCTGAGTGATCTGGAGAGGATAAACTGCTCTAGACCTACACTGGTCCACAGACCTACGGCCAGAACACTACATGTGAAGACAGACCAGATGGACAGATAGTTGGCATAGCTATCCTTTTAATTTGGACATGTGCTCAATTAAAAACATAATTATTTCATTTAATTATTAAATATAGACTACAGTAGTCTAGACAAGACAAGTAATTATTCTTTTTTTTCCAGCAGATGTAGGTTGCAATGTGTGCAATGTTAAAGCAACACCAATGTTAATGGCATCAATGTGAAATTAGGCAGGTTAGGCAACAATGAATTCAAAAATACCGTCATGCGCTGTGTACCACTACCAGTCTAAGCTCTGTGCAGGCTGTCAGTTTGTCATGAACTCAACTACATAATGACATCAGCTCTGCTGCATTGATATATGATGCCTGCACTGCTGTGACATTAAGAGTCTTCCAGCAGCAGCAGCGGTGGTGACAAAAGCATGGCAGCAGGAGCGCTGTGCCCTGTGCTCACCACCCAAGGTGATCCTGACAGCTCCGTTTATCCATCGCGTGGGAGGGAATTGCTTGAGATGCTGCCAGAGTCTGTGTGTGTGTACTGTATGTGTGTATACGTGTGTACAGTATGTGCATGTGTGTGTCTTGTGTGTGTGTGTGTGTGTGTGTGTCTGTGGCTTTACTGTGTCTGTGCATTTCATTGCAGGTGTGCGTTTACATGGTGTGGGTTAGAAATACGAGAATGTATGTATGTATGCATTGACGTATGATTATTTTCTAGCGTTACATGTACAATATGTACTATACCCAATGTCCTTGTGATATCTGACAATCAATATGAAGGATGTTTGCCTATGGGGTGGATCATCTCAAAGTATGCTTGCTTTTTTTTTTTTTTTGAGCATCTTTTACTGTAACTGTGTAAGACAATATGTGTGTGTGTGTGTGTGTAATTGGCTTCTCTCAGGTGTCCGACTCGGGTCACATGCCTGAGGAAAAAATCGCAGACATGCCATGAACGTCTCCGTCACACCTTTTTTACTCAGCAGGAGAGGTTAGTTTGCACAGTAATCAGTGGGTCAAAAAGAACTACAGCTGCCACTTCACTTAAGCTTCCTAACTCACTATTCAAGCTCACGTGGCTGATCAAGTACTGAGGCTACAAAGTCTTACAAAGGTCCCTCATAAAAACACACTCCACCTGACATTTAGTCATTTTCTGCCCCAGTTTGACATGTATTTAAACGCTTGTACTCACTGGACAATGTCAATCAGGCTGTACTGTGTACAGTGAAAGTCTTGGCAATTTTCATTTTGCACTTTGCCAATAACTTGCATCAGATACAATAATTTTAGATGATTTGTGAAATATCTCAATTTTAGTACTTGTGAACACTTGAACATAATATAACGAGCCCTCTAGCATCTAGCGGCCCTCTCTTTTATTTTATTCTGCTGTTATGTGCCGTACAAGTGTAGCAATGTAGTACAGATTAGTGCAGCATAATTAACAGGCAGCCTGCGAGTGGACTGCTGCTCTGCCAGAGCTCCAGTGGTGGGTGGCTGGGTGTGGAGAGGAGAGGAGGGGGGTGGGGTAGGGTGGGGTGGCGTACCTTCATGCCCAGGGCGATGAGGGCTCCCTCAGTGGGTTTCCCCATCAGCGTGCCGTTCCTGATGACCGCATCGTTACACAGAATGCCAGCCTGTGATGCCGCCGGGGGGAAATCAGAAAAGAGAGAGGCCAAGGAGAAACATTACTCTTTGAAGTCACCGTGCAGCCATCCGATGTAGACCATCCCTCTCCTGTGTGTGTATGTGTATGTGTGCCAAGTGTGAGTGTGTGTGTGTGTGTGTGTGTGTGTGTGTGTGTGTGTGTCCATGGAGAGGGGATTGGGCGTGTATAAATGGGCCAAAAGTACAAAGTACTCCCTGTGCGACATCAGGCAATGTCCACCTCCCCATTCATCACTCACCTCGACCACCTTGCGGATGGAGATATTGGAGAAGCCGTGCACCAGCTCCCCGCTGAGCATCACCTCTCCTGCGTTGTTGTAGCCCACGCCCGTCACCTGAGGGACACACAGCACAGCACCACGGCTAAGACGCTCACTCTACAGTATTCACCTAGTGGCTTTCAGCACAGCCATCATGGCTGGAAAAAAACAACACAGCCTTCACCAAGTTACTAGCTCTTGGGAAATAACCAGACATGGGAAAAGAAACAGGTCCAGAGAGTTTAGAGTCAGAGTCCTTAGTATGTAAGTGTTCCAGACATTTCGGGGAAAAAAAAGAACTTAATGCTGATGCTAATTAGCAAACCAGCAGACAAATGAGATACTCAGGGAAAAAGTCGATTTAAATGCTTCAGAAGACCCAATGCATGGTGGGACTTTCTCCTGTTTATCACACAGCAGATAAAAAAAATCTGAAAACCCTTGCTGCTTGTTGCTGGCTGGGCCTTCCTCGCTCATGGTGAGGAGCTACTGGTTAAAATGAAGTTCTCATTGGCGCTGCCTTTACTCTCTGCTGCTGCATCACTCACTATTCGCCTAAAATACACTTCTTGTCTTTTTTCAGCCCGCCTAGCTGGTGACGCACCCCCAGTCACTTGTCTTGTTGCTGTGAATCACCAACCAGTAATAACAATGATTGGCAGCTCGCTGCAATACTCTCTGAAGCCTGGGGTTCGCGCCTCTGGAAATAAACCAGAAACTGACACTGTGCTTTTTTTTCAGTTAAAATAGAGGTAAGAGAAAAGCCTGTGTACATGCATCTATACACAAATTTACAAACACACACACAGAATTATAATCATTTATGTTACAACCCCTCATCCCCCCCCTTCAACACACACACACACATCTGCATAGTCTAAATCACTAACACCACCCCCCAAAAACACACACGCACACGCACACGCACAATCAAAATTACTCCCCCCAAAACAGACACACACACCCACAAAGTCATGGCATGTCCTGCCAACCCGATCTGGTCATGCTCCCAGACTGCTCTATCACGCCTGTGCCCTCGTGTTGTAAATTAGACAGTGGCACAGCCGGAGGATGCCCAGACCTGTTGGGCTGTCCCAACACTGCACCGAGGGAGGACAGTGTGTGATTGAAGGCCCTGCGGAACCTCCTCCTTGACAGAGCGCTCACACCATTCAGGAGGGGAGACTGCAGATGCGGATGTGAAAGGGCAGCATCGTGTTGACAAAGGGAAGAGGAGGGGAGAGAGAGAGAGAGAGAGAGAGAGAAGCAGAGAGAGACAGAGAGCGAGTAGAAGCAGGGTGTGGTGAGGACAGAGGCAAATAAAGTATGGAGAGTGTAAAATGGTGGGAGGGAAGCGTGTAAACAGTGGATGAGTGCCCAGACAAGCAGAAGGAAGGAGAAGGAACCAAACTCTTTGAGGACATTACCTAGGTTCCTTATTTTAAAGGCCAGTGTAATTTGGGAGCATGGGAATTTTAACCCTGGCCCTGACACTGAAACCAGCAGCTCTTTCAAAGGTCAAAGGTCAAGCCGCCTGATTCCTAGCATGTGAGTTGACTGTGTGGTCTTACTTCTGCATGGAGGCCATCGGAGGTGAAAAGCTGTGTGACAGTCATCTCGTTCTTGGTCAGGGTGCCCGTCTTGTCTGAACAGATGACATTGCAGCAGCCTACAACACACACACACACACACACACACACACACACACACACACACACAGTCAAAGACAAAAGATGGCAATTAATGACAGGAAGCTAATAACAACACGGTATTCATTCGAGGTTTGCGTCAGCAAAGGTTGCTTTGAAAAATGCAGACTCTAAACTTCTGAGACGTGACTGTGAGAAGTGTGATTCACCACAGAGAATCTGCTGTGTCCAAAAAAAAACCTATTCAGCACATACACAAACACACAGACACATTGATTCACACATACACAGCCACACACACAGCCACACACACACACCTGCAAGGGCAGCCACTGTGGATGCAGAGCAGATGGGGAAAGCAAAATATACTCATGCCCACACACTCTTTCTCTCTGACAAACACACACACATTTTTCAATATGTATCTGAAACAAACGTCAACTACCTATACTCTCTTCAACCTACTTTCCCTCACCCACCCCACACAGTCAAATAGACAGCGGGAGAAATACAGATTTTTCTAACAAATTCAGGGAAGCCTGGTACCAGTAATCTGATTTATCATTTACATTTACTTTTTATTGACTGAAACTGAAACACACAGCGAATACAGCAATCACTGCTATGTAAGTGTTGGCCAGAGAAAGTCTATCTCTCTTGTAAAGCAGAGGCTTCTGTGAACGCTGGCCCTTTACAGTGTTTTTGTCCAGCCCTCTAAACCCCCTTTCCCCATCTCCCTCCCTCCCTCCCATCTCCTCTCCCTCCCTCCCATCTCCTCTCCCTCCCCTGTCGGGTCTCACATGACATGTGGCTCTGTAATGGGATTGATCAGAATGATGGGCTGGCGGGCTCCCGGTCACCTGATCCACTCCGCTAGCAGCTAATGAAGGGTGAAATTTTCCAATCACTGCAATTTCTCTTGACCAACCCACCCCCCTGCCCCCCAACCACACACACCCACCCACACCCACACACACAGGCTCAGTGAAGGCCTTCCCTAGTTGATGATGGGTTAGTGTGTAGTGGCACAGGAGCGGTCTCTCAGTACCGTCTAAATACATTCAGTCAGCTGTGAGATGAAGCCTTCCTCTGGGTGCGCTCAGGACGGACTCCTGCCCTCCTGCTGCCCCAGCGCCGTGCCTGATGAGGCACACAAATCATGGGGGCGTACAGGACACTGGCACCAGTTCCACTGACTAGAGTGGCGGAGGAAAAATGGGTAGTGGGGGGTGAAGGGGCTGGGGTGGCTGAATCACTCTTTTCCTCCAGAGTAAATGAACCAGTGGAATAAAGCACTGTGGCTTACAACAGTCAAGACCGTCTAAGGGATTTCTGGTAGATATTTATGTCCACTGAAAGTGTTAGCAAGGCACATCCAAACCAGTGTCCTTTAGAGAGAGAGAGAAAAAAAGAGAGAAAAAGAGAGACAAGAGATAGAGGGGGGGAGAGAAAGAGAGACAGACAAAGACAGACAGAAAGAAGAGAGTAAGATAGACAGAAAGACAAGAGATAGAGATAAAGAAATAAAGAACGAGGCACAACATACTCAGTGTTTCAACGATGGGCAGCTTCTTGACGATGGCCCGCTTCTTGACCATCCTCATCACTCCCAAGGCCAGAGTCACCGTCACGACAATGGGCAGGCCCTCTGGGATCGCAGCCACTGCCAGGCTGGAGCAGATACATCAAAAGGCAAGGAGCGAGAGAGAGAGCGAGAGAGAGAGAGCGAGAGAGAGATGAGAGTGTAATCTAAGATGTTTGTAAGAAGCTAACCACACCCAGAGTGCCTACAGCTTATCACAACCACAGAAAGATGATCTGCAACAGAGTAGGCGCTTGGCACACTAAGTGCAGCATTACAAACATAGAAGATGTAACTTTAACAGCACAAAAACACACAGAAGGAAGACTAGCCCATCAAGTTTACTGGAGGACAAAGTGCTGCACACATAAAATAAACTTAGGCTCAGCCTGATGGAGAACATCAAATAAAACACAATACTGAGCACACAGTCATCTGGCGTTTTTCCCACACATACACACTTGCCACATCTCACACAGCGGCAGGCACAGTCAACCCATCCTTATAACCCATGGCAAGTGCTGCCACAGAGCATGACTGCTCAAACACGGCGTGTGTGTGAGTGTATGTGCATGCATGTGAATGTGTGTGCTTATGAGACTGTGCTTGTGCATGCGTGTGTGTGTGTGTGTGTTTTCTTGTGTTCCAAGTTGGTCCAACAGTGACTCTTGCACCAACTTGAGGAGGCTCTGGCGTATCTGTATCCGTGTCTTACGCCACGTCATGTTTACCTGACGCCGATGGTGAACATGTCCAGGATGTGCTTGCCCTGCAGCCACCCCACCAGCATGATGACTCCTGCCAGAGACAGACGGGCAGAAGACGGAATTGGATCATTAGCTCCAGGAGCAGGGATGCAGCGATATGTCAGAGCTATTTTACATGGGCAACATAATGCAGCCACAGACAAAGCACTGCAATGCATGTATGGTATAGACAACATTAAAGATGCTAGGATGTATGCATGTATGTAGGATTGTGAAAAAACTCAAAACATGTATCATAGTCATAATACTGCAAAGCATTATACTGTAAGTGTTGTTCTCTTCTAGATGCAAGTCACACAATTAAAATGTGAAACGAATTTGCAGGCTGTAAATTAAGTTTAAAATGCTAATATCACTGGCTGTACCACTGTCATCAGTAAAATCCATCCAAATCTTACAATTTTCCTTAATATCTTGTGACATAATAGGATGATTTTGTGATTCCTTGCTGCATATTTTTTACATATTGCACCCTAACGTGTTCTTGTGCAAAGGGTGACAGCTCACCTATGATGCCGAAGGAGTAGAGGGAGAGCTGCTTTCCCAGCAGGTCCATGCTCTTCTGCAGAGGGGTTTTAGGGGACTGAGGTACAGAGGAGAGAATAAAGGGACAAGGTGACTGTGAATCATTCCTAAAGCCTTCATTACAACTAAGCAAAAATAATAATTAAAAATATATAGCTGCAAGCAGCGATGAGGAGGCTAAGCATTCTCATTTTCAAATGTGGTAATAATATAATCAAGTTGCCATGATGATTTTGCATGTCTTGTTCTTGACACCCTTTGCGCTATGAACCCACTTCAAAATTATGTTTTTAATAAAAGCACCTCAGGAGTAATACATTTTTTCTCTATAACAGTGTCCCCTAATGGCCAAAAGGCACCATTTTTTTATGCCTTTTCCTTATTGGGTCCCAAGTGCCTTTGTCAAGTTTGGTTAGCATATGTCAAAACCATGATGAGATATGCCCACACTTGTTTGGTGGCTTTGCTGCCAAATTGAATTGGCTTTGACACATGAACACTTTCACTCAACATGTTGCAACGTTATATTATAATGTGCATATAATTTGTGACCTCTGTATGTGTATTTTATGACCTGTGAAAATGTAGTTTTACTTTTGCTATTTTTGAAAATTGTAAAAAAATGTGTCGGGTGGAAACTAACATCATAAGGTTCCAAGGATTCCACTGATACGAAGTTTTTGTAAATTGGATGTATGGATCAAAAGTTAAGCACGTTAACACATGCCCAACTTTGCATGTGCTCCATTGACATGAAACTTGTTGCAATTTATCTTGGAGCTATACTTAGCAAGGGTGAAAAGGTTCCAAAAATTAATGCATGTGGTTCTATGGGCTGCCATAGACTCCCATGGTGGAAGAATTATAATAATAAAAAGAAAAGCTAGAAACACTTAGGGTGCCTTTGCAGCTTCTCTGCTTGACCCCCCAAGCCCCCCCCAGGGTGTCTACAGGTTTGACCAAGTGAAATTTAAGACCTTTTTAAGACTTTTTAATGCCATTTTAAAAAAAATTTAAGACCAACTCGGGAAGAAATAAAGCACAAAAATCAATTGAAAGTGCACAAGGCATAAGGTGCGGTGTGCTGGTTGTACTGGTATGAAACTACAGTCTAATAGTCCTGACGCTGTTTAGCAGTCTGACTGCCTGGGGGAAGAAGCTCTTCCCCATCCTGGAAGTGCGGGCAGTGACATGCAAGCAACATGGAAGAAACGGAATGTAGTCCCCAGAAATTTAAGACATTTGGCTTCAGAATTTAAGACTTTTTAAGACTTTTTAAGGCCTTATTTTAGAAAAACGAAATTTAATGCCATTTAAGACTTTTTAAGGCCCCGCGGCCACCCTGCCCCCCCCTCCACACACACACACACACACACACACACACACCACACCCCCCGACCCCTCCCCCACAAAAAAAGGGGATTTTGGATTAATATGGTCACTGTTCAAAATCTCCATTGCTTTATTACTTTCTTTGTTACACCCAATCAGGCAGAACCTTTACCTCCTCAGCCTGCATCATCTTGAAGACCTCTCCAAACTCTGAATTTTCCCCCGTACCGATGACAATACCCTGCATAGCAAAAGAACAATCGCAAATCAATGTATGATAATACACTATACAAATATGCAATTATAGGACATATTATTATAAATATGACAAACACAGATTAGAAATATGAATCATTCATGATCTCAGATATAGTTTTACAGATATCTTATCTGTACTATTTTTTTTTACCGGTGTTTTTTTACTATATGTTTCGGTATTGTTTTTTTTTGGCATGGACGCATGGTGATTCTACACTTTAAATACAGTAAATGCTGATTAACTGATTGCCTATCCAAAGAGACATGACTAAGCTCCACAGTACCTTGGCCTTCCCACATCGCACCAGAGTGCCCATAAAGGCCACATTGCTCCGGGACGTGATGTCCCCATTGGTGGCGGTGGGCTGCGGAGCAGTGGACTTGGAGCAGGGGGTGGTCTCTCCCGTCAGACTGGACTCGTCCACAGACAGGTCAGTGGCCTGCGGAAGGGGGGTTTCAAGAGGCTGGGATCACTGAGTGGTTATATGCAAACACACACACACACACAGCTATTTTTGGAACTTGTGATTAGATGCAATAGAAGCATGTGACTACTTCTAAAGTGCAGGAGCAAAACATAGTTAGAGGCCTTTATAGAGTGAAATTGACTGAGTGTGTGTCTGTCAGCACATAGAGGGAAGCACACAGTAGGAAGACAGAGTGTGTGTGTGTGTGTGTGTGTGTGTGTGTGTGTGTGTGTGTGTGTGTGTGTGTGTGTTTTTTTCTGCCTGTGCGGGTGTGTGCACCTCAAACAGGCGTAGGTCAGCTGGCACTCTCTCCCCAGTTGAGAGGCAGACTGTGTCTCCGGGAACCAGTTCCCGCGCTAGCAAGTGCTCCAGGTGCCCTTCCCGTATACTGGCGAGAGAGAGAGAGAGAGAGAGGGAGAGAGGGAGAGAGGGAGAGAGAGAGAGAGAGAGAGAGAGAGAGAGAGAGAGAGAGAGAGAGAGAGAGAGCGAGAGTGCAGGGAAAAGGGAGAGGGAGAGAAAGGGGGAGAAATAGAGAAAGGGATTAAAAGATGGGTAGAGAAACAGAGAAAGAAAGGGAGAGAGAAAAGAGGGGAAGAGGTATAGAAGGGGGTGCAAGAAATCAATAGAGAAAAAAAAACCAATGCAAAATGATGTAATGGCGAAGGGAGCCCATGAGAAAGTGGGAGAGAGAGAGAAAGGATAAAGGGCAGCAGAAAGAATGTGAGAGAAAAATAGAGTGAGCGTGTGATAAGAGCAAGCAAGGGAAAGAGTAAGAATCAAAAGAGGGAAAAAAGAGAGTGAAAGAGAAAGAGAGTATGTGTCAGTGTGTGTGTGAGAGAGAGAGTGAGAGAGAGAGAGAGAGAGAGAGAGAGAGAGAGGGAAAGAGAGAGCTTGTGAAAGGAGGCCAACAGAAGCGTGTGAATTGGCAGACCTTGAGGCCGTCTGCTGAAATGTGGGTTAGGCTGAGGTGAGCTCAGCAAACTTGTAGTGTGAATGTATGCTATGGCGTGGCCACAGGAACAAAACCAAAAAAAAAAAAAATTCCTCCCCAACTTTGTTACAGCAAGTCCCACAGCATGGCTCAGAATCACTCCATGCCATCACAGCTTGGCAGTCGAGGCACATCGCGGGTCTCTGGGTTGGCAGGAAGGATGGTGCCAGTGCTCAAGTCGGGGAGCTCACTGCTGGAGGACAGGGTGGGGTAGCGGATGCAAAGACTGATAGGGTTTGGCTGGGGAGGGGTGAGGGTGAGGCTGAGGGGTGAGGGGTGAGGGTGAGGGCTGCTTGCGCACGAGTGGCAGGGTGTGGGTAGGGTTTTTGGGCCGTGACTAGGGCGTCTATTTGAAGTGCAAATGTGAAGCTATCGGTCATGTTTGAAATGGAAATTGCACAGAAACTCCCCAGCTCTGTCTCCCTCTCTCCCACGAGTTCATAATCACGAGACCACAGCATTATTTGCAGAAGAGTTTCATGAGGAGTGGAAGAGACAGAGATGGAGCATGGAGACAGCATGGAAACTTTCCCAGCTGATGCTTGACATGTTTAATCTGTTAGAGACAAGGTTGACAACACTAAGTGGTTGTGTGTGTGTGTGTGTGTGTGTGTGTGTGTGTGTGGGGGGGGGCATTGAAAGTGAAGAGTCTGGCAGTGTGTGTGCCATTTCCACTTGCACATGCATGTTGTTTTAGGCACCATATGTACATGTACATTGGACCCTATAGATTGTGGATTTGTAAAAGGTTTGGCAAATAAACTGCATGTGTAAAGAGAGGAGAGAGACCGTGAAAAGCGAGAAGAGAAGAGATTAATTTCCATTTATAAAAGTTAATTTACCAGTGACATTCTGGAGGTACAAGTTTACCCAACTCCTCCAGTGACTTCTCAGAACGGTACTCCTAAAATGAAGACACACTGACAGTGAGAAAGAGAGGCAGGGAGAGACAGACTGACTGCAACAAAAACAAATGAGAAGATTAGGAACATCAGAAATATTCAGAAAAGCTAAGTTGAAAAACAAAGAAAAACACATCGGAGGCACAGCCCAGCCCTTCCCTGTGGGGTTAGGCCACAGACAGAGATAGACAAGCATACAAAAATCTCAGCATGCACTGAATCCACACACACACACACACACACACACACACCCACCCACCCAGACAGACAGACAGACAGACAGACAGACAGACAGACAGACAGACAGACAGACAGAGCAGGCGTTCGCACTAAAGCCTTTTTCCAATTTCCTCCTCATTTTCTCCATCTCACTAAAGCTCTTCATTTAGTGAAGAGCACCCCCCCCTCACAGAATAGCAATTTTCTTTCTTTATTAACAAAAGATACACGCCAATTAAATGGTGACCTCCACTCTCACTACCTGACAGAATCAGTCATGAAAATAGATCAATCCAGTGAAAGACCACATTACCTGTACAAAGGCAACCGTCACCACAATAATAATGGCCTGTAAAGGAGAGAGACAGATAAAAATTATGTCAAATCTTTGTTGCTGAACTGAACTGAATGAATCATTTGCATCATCACTGAAATGCACAATTTTCTCCTTTGTGCCTTTGTTTTACTGATTGATGTAAGGAAAGAAACAAATGGGAGGTGATGTTTGTACCACTGTGATACTGACGGCATCATCGAACTGTCGCATCAACACGCTGATAACAGCAGAGGCCAGCAGCAGCATGATAAGAGGGTCCTTAAACTGTAGACAGGAGAGATGGGGGGAGTGAGAGAGAGAAAGAGAGAGAGAGAAAGGGGGGGGGGCACAAAGAAAGTGTGCAAGTGTGTGGGTGAAGGAGAGGGAGGTAGAGCAAGAGAGAGGAGAAAAGGGAGGGAGAGGGATAGTTTACGTGAGAGAGATGACAGGGCAGAGAGTGTGAAAAGAAAAGAAAAAAAAAGAGTAGGAAACAACAGTAGGGAATATCACACAAGGGTCTCACTTCAGAGTCCAACAGGCCAAGCAATTCCGTACACAATGTCACATGGAAACATCCAACAGGGCAGAGAGAGAGAGAGAGAGAGAGAGAGAGAGACAGACAGACACATACACACACACACACACGAACACACAAACACACAAACCCAAACACAGCGGCATTCACTCACTCTGCAGCACAGACAGGCAGTGGCACAGCAACAAACCTCAAGGTCAGTGTTTGTGCTAATGTCTGCAGGGGAACAACAGTGATAACTGCGTTTCTCAACGGAGAAGCAAGATGGTTTGGTTAAAAGCGTTTGCTTGTTGACTGGATGAAAAGGTAATAATAGCATCCGTGTATCGTCTCAGTGGCAGCCATCTCACTTTGGGCAAAACAGAAGGCAAGAAACAGCACAATAAATCTGTGTCGTTGTGAAAATGCCAACGAGAAGGTCACACAGGGAAGAAAGACTGAGCTAGAACAGCACACAAAAATTCACTGCCATGTTAGAGTTGCAGCATTTTAACAGCTGTGGACACAGGATGGTTTTTAAGCTTTCTCTTGCAGGAAATGCATTTGTTTTCTGTCTGCCACATCCTGTCATGTCTGTGTGGAATGACCACAACATTTCAGCGCGCTCATGGAGCAGACTATCTGGTATGCCGTGTATGAGGGAAATAAACAGGGCACCATGCCACACCACAATCAACACGGCACAGAAAGAACGTGGTCTGACATGGGCTGTCGTGGCTGTGCCTGTGACCCAGCATTTGTACTGTACACACATGAAGACCAGGAACATTCTAGAAACAATGCTCTCACACTCTCAAACACACACGTACGCATGCACACACATGCAAGCATGCATGCACACACACACGCGCACATGCACACACACGCGCGCACGCACACACACACACACAACGCACTTGCCTATTGATGAAAACAAGGTTGGGGAACAGAATGCCCTTAAGTGACTGTGAGCTGCAGGGTCATACAGAGCGGTGAGCACCTTTGGGTGCATGGCTAAGCACAGAATCATACCTCGTCACCGTGTGCCTCTCCCCATCATCAACACAATGATAAAAAGGACAAGGGCTGTGGAGGAAATGCAGCAGCTCCTGACTACTAATGCCTCCCCCAGCCTCAGAAGGGCAGAGTACGTGAGGAAACAACACAGATAGAGAGAGTGGGGGAAAGAAGAAATGAAAAAAAAAAAAAAAAAAAAGACTGGAGGAAAGGAAAGAAGGAAAGAAAAAAAGGAAGAAAAAAAGAAAGAAAGAATGGCTGTTCGGAGAAAATAAGATTTACATAGCAAAAGGGTAACAGTTACTTTTCCCCATGTGCTTTACTGCATTATGTGTGTGTGCGTGTGTGTGTGTGTGTGTGTGTACATGTGCGTGTGCATGTGTCTGTGTTGCGGGATCTGAGAATCACAGACTGCCGTGTCCCTGGTAACTTGCAATTAGAGGATCTGTGTGGCTGAGACGTGATTATTTCCTTTGACTGAGTAATTGAGCGGGCCTCTTCGCAGACAAAATGATAAGTGCAATGTAATTAGTGTGCTGGATACAGGGAGATTAAAAATAAGACCTGATAACAGGCATTTGCCTGGAGCAAAGTCAGTGACCCCCCCTCCCTAACGGCACTTGGGAGCACATAGGTTGGCTGCATGTGCGCAACCAGCACTAGTGTCCCATTTGGTTATTTTGCTGGGGTTAGAACAACCTGCTTGAGTATTTTCAATGCCCTGCCTAGACTAAACATACAAGTGTCTGAATTTGAAAAGCTAATTTTTACATGACAGTGGGGAGATTTTCACATGATACTGCACCATGAAAGGCCTGGCTGCATCTGAAGTGACAGATTAAAGACCAGTGCTATTGGCCGTGGAGTAGAAGCACTCCTTCTGACAGCAATCTACATGCACACGGACATACACACATTCTCCATCTCTAGCATGGAGGCACAGAACCCAACTCCTGAGCGCTCCGTGCCTGGCTGCTATGCAACACTACCTGACCTGACACGAAGCAGCTGTTCGAACAGGAAAGACATAACCAGGAAGAGGGTAATTGAAAGCCGGCCGGCTCACAGGGTTTGACAAGGGTTGGCTAAGTGCAACCTGCAGCAGCAAGGAGAACACTAGAGCGGAGCGAATTGGGTCAGAGTTGGATGGGGGGGGGGGGGCAACGATGACAATCTTTACTCCACCATCATCTATCCACATTCGGTGTAAGACCAGGATTTCATAAACTAGAGATTAGATTTGGTCATTGATGAATCTGCAGCCAACATGCACTAAAGGAAGGAAGAAAAAAAAAAACAACAACAACAACAATTGGCAAAGCAGACTAGCATTTTAATGGGTTCGGTGTTCAGGTGATCAAGCTGTGGTCTAATGCGGCGGCGCCTGTGCAGAGGCACGCACCAGTGGCAGTCAGAGCTAGTGGGGCTCAGAGCTCCACAGGTGGCTACAGCAGACTGCACAGGAAATGAGCTGGGGGAGTCAAGGAAAGAGAAGGGGGATGAACACGTCTATAGACTAGCAGAGTAGAGCAAGAGAAGACTAGAGAAAGAGGAGGAGGTGGAGGAGGGTAGCGGGAGAGGACAGCTGGGTTAGAAGGGTTGGGGGGGGGGGGGGGGGGGGGGGGGGTGAAGGAATGGATGGGTAACAAGGCAAAGCTAAAAGATGAGAATGGGGGGGGGGAGATGAGCTGAGAAGAAAGACTAACCCAGTGACTACAAAAGGCATGGGACTAAAACAGAAGCAGTTGTGTAGCGAAATGTTTGTTCAGAAGACTGGTCTGTTCTGTTTTTTTTTTTCCTCCAATAAGTGCAGTGCTTTTGCGTCAGGTGTAACCAGGGGAAGCTAACTGTTGCAGCTTAGGCTCAGCCACCTGGTAGCAGAGAAGTGTAAAAGGAGATGACTTTACAAGAAAGGAGGAGTGGTGACCAAAACCCAAACCTGGGTGAGTATCTGAGCTGAGGTAAACAGCTCCCACTCAGCTATAATTAGCCCACAGAACCATGGGCCTTTGGGTGCCTAATGAGGAGGCTGGCCGAGATTTCACCATCCTCCTACAGGACACACTGGACAATTTTAAACATATTTTCGCACGTCCGTCTGTCAAACAAGGCCTAAGGCTGTCCCTTTGTCTGTGCCACTGCCCGTGATAGGCCTGGTAAAAAATATCCACAAATGCCTCAGTGGAAAAACTGAAGGGAAAAAAAAGCTGCTTGCATGCATGCACCAGTGCTCTGTTAAAGGCCTTCCCACCTGTAAGATGTACTTTTTCCACAGCGGCTCATCTTCGTTGATGTCAAACTCGTTCCAGCCATGGTAGGCACGGCGACGGGTCACCTCCTCGTGAGTCAGGCCAAACTGCAGGTCAGCCTAAAGAGAAAGAGACAGACAGAGAGGCAAACAGAGAGAGAAAGAGAGAGAGAGAGAGAGAGAGAGAGAGGTGAGCTGCTGACCATGAGACTCTAACAGCATGTTAAAAAAGAGCCGGAGGACAGCAGTGGCAATTTGTTTGCAAATGGGTTGTGACTTACGACTCACTGAGGTGGAACAATGGCAGTAGCTGTTGTTTGTTCTGTTTTTTTTTCCTGTTTCCATCCTCTGACCCCCACCCTACCCAACAAAGCCTATCGATGTTAAGTGTGGGACATTTTGTTTGTTCGGGTGAGAGAGGGTGAGAGAGAGAGAGACAGAAGGAATGGTTGATACAGACACTGGAAAGCTTTGTTGAAGTCAGCTCTGTACTGGTAACTGCCAAGCAAGTGTGACTTGATAGGTACATTCCAATTCTCTCTTAGCATGCTTCCCCTGTCCTCATTCTTCTATTGTGTGCAACGGAAATCATTTTCAGACAGCCTTTCACCAAACACTCCTGTAAGAATCGAAGACGCAGGCCAAGGGCAGGGCCTATAAAGCACAGGAGCACCCTACGCAAAAAATGCCAAAGATATTCTTCCTGTTTCTTCACCCCTCCGAACCTACACTTTAAAAATAAGACTGTAGCGAACAGCGGGAGCAGTCACCCCACCTGGCCTCAAACCCGGGTCTCCTGCTTACCAAACATGCACTCTGACCGCAAAACTTAAGAGCCAGGCTCGTCATGGCAGTCAAAGCAGATACTCAACTCTGTAGGCACTCCATCAGATAGACATAGAGGTGTATGACTGAAAATAAACAAACACATGACTATAAAGAACAATGGACAGTGGACGGGACTAACCTGGATGATCATCTCTTTACTATGCATATTTTGGCTCCAGTAAGTGGTCACTTTGCAGACACTACCTTTTGCAATACTTGCACAATAAGTTTTGCTTAATTTCTTTAGAGGGGAAGTACATGGCACAACGACATACCGATCATGTTTTTTAGTGATAGCATCACACAATGAAAGAATCCTCATAGGCATACATCATCATATAATATTTCAAGTATGCCAATTTAAAGTCATAGATGACTGTGTTCCCTAGGATTGTGTTTAAAATCTTTTACCTGAATCTTTAAAACCATATCATGAGAACAGTGAGCTCTGAAAAGAATTTGTGAATGAAGAAATCTGTTATGTTACAACAAATGTAATAGCTTCCCACAAATGTCTGTGTTGCCCAACACTTAAACAGATATACAGTCACTCAGCGAAGCACTGCAGTGGGACTCACTTCGGTATGACAACTTTATTAGTCATGAGGAGGTGTTTTTGCCCTATGGACCAGCAAACCCTCTGGGAGCGAAGACTCTATGAGATTAGATAACCAAGATCAGGAACGTATACAAAGTGGTGATCAGGTAGGGGTAGTACATGGTCAGTAACCACCAATGCCTCTCCTGCTTCTTCTGGCACCTGACTAAGCCATAATGAAATATACAACAACTCAGCATATGACTGGCATCTGATGGGTAGAGCTGGTTGGCCTACTTCTGGCTAAAGACTGGGGCCAAACATGGGGCATGGAGGTGTTATAAGACATGGGGAGAATGTACTCATGTAAATTCAAGTCACCCAGTAATCAGCCTGGGAAAATGGTGCGTATACTTCCCATGTTTAAATAATGTTGACAAGGAAATGCCTCACTCATTGGCTAAAGCTAACCATTCCAGTCCTGACTCGAGGGCCCACAAAACACCTTATAGGAAGACAAAAAACATACTGGACAGTTCAGCACTGCCATCCTCAGGGAGGCACCTTAGCAGACCTTAGCAGCACTGTTGACAAACTGATGGGACAAATACAGAAGTCTTCTCTGGAAAGGCAAGTATAGCTATCCATCATCTGAAAAAAATGCTTGGATCTGACCTGAGACATCAAGATAAAGATCTTTTATACCTGAAGCCTGTTTTGCTGTATAGTGCAGAAATATGCAAAGAGATGAGTATCCATCACAATCACAAAGGGAATCCAGAACATTTACCAACACCTCCATCAAACTCTTGCAAATACACTGGGCAAATGTTATCAGCAATCAGGGGGAGTGGCAGTAAACAAGATAGCAACTTGCAAAGAAGGAAATCATCCAAGGACACTAGAGGTGAACTGGTTTCACCCCCCCCAAGCCTGTATTCAGCACATATGTCCCTCCTTTTGTTATCCATGACGGGAGAGGAAAAGGGAGAGACCAAGAAACACCTGGCTGGCATCTTGACCTGGAGGCAGACATAATGAGGACCAGTCATGCTGGCCAGATACCTGAAGAAATTGGCAAAAGACCAGGATGCAGGGGAAGACTTCATTGGCAGACTGATCACACCAGATTGATACAAAGGGCTCCTACAGGGCAGTCATGGACTAGAGGTGAAGGAGTTGGATCCGTAGCTGGATGGTCGTAGTTTCAATTCCCCATGCCGGCAGGTGGGTAGGGGGAGTGAATGACCACTGCCTTCATTTACCCTTCCCTTTATGACTAAGGTGGCTTCTAACCCCCCATGGTGCCCTGGTGCTGCATGACTGGCTGCCCACTGCTCTGGGTGTTTACCCATCTGTGTTCGTTTTATGGCTGGGAGAAATGCAGCAGACATATTTTGTCAGAGGGATCCCATCTGATATCATAAAGAATGTACATTTTTGCCCTATTCTATTGTGTAAGACTTTGGAATTAATGTCACACAGGTAGGCTGATTTATTGATTCAAATAGACAATGCAGCATCTGTGCTATTAATATTTGACATAACAGACAAAATTCTGATGGTGTGTTGTGACACTAAATGCAGGCCTGTGTCAATCTAGGTAAAACATAATGGCAACAATGGCAATGGTTATGTTGCCTCTCCATTAACAATTGCATACAGTTGAATCAATGCTTTGATTGATCTTTAAGTACTTTATATCTTATATACGGGAATAAGAGATCGAGTAAAAGGTTAGGCTGCTTCGTCATCATCAGTAATTGAGGTCTCAAAAAAAGTCATGCATGAATGAGCAACCACATATAATCTCCAATAGATGCATGCCATTCATTGCTACAGTCCCATCTTATGTCCTTTCTGGTTTCAGTCATGCTTTCATTATAGGGGGGGGGGGGTCAAGTACATAACAAGCGACTGATAAATTATCTATTGATATATAGCCGCTATCAGCCAGTTTAGGGGCAAAGGGCCAAATGCCTCTGATGTGAAGGGCTACACTTGTGAGGGATGGGCCCTCTCTAAAAACAATCCCACAGTGTGAGGGCTGTGAGGCCGATGAGCTTGCCTGGCCATGAGCATTACAGATCTGCTGGCAGGGCATCATTTGAGACTAAGGTCAGTGCAGCGCTGAGCCCCTATCTGTTTGACTAGTGTGGATCACATTACACCCAAACTCACCCTTTGCTCTATCAGTGAACCTATACCTATAACTTTTTTTTTCTGGGAGTGCAGTAGCCCCTAACTGAAAATTTTAGGAGTACAACCAGAAAATTTAGGGGCACATGTTTTAAATCGACTTTCAACAGAATATTCACATTTTGTTGCATTTTCACTGTGTTACTGATAAAAACCTTGATCATAGCGAAATTACAATGTGCTGCTAATAAACTGCACATGCCGTCATTACTGGACTATATGTTGCATTTAGTTTCCCACCATTTTTTGTTCATAGTTTAGTTTGAGGGGATAGATACAGTAAAGAATTTGTTTTAAAAGAAGAGGCATGCTGGTATTTCTAGGCATGCATGAATTTGGCTTCTGCATGTAAGTGTGACTATGTGTGGGCTACATGTAATTGAAAATACATAGGCATCCATATTCCCTATTGTCTGAATGTGTAAATGTGTATTTTTATTTATTTTATTTTTTTCATTAGACTTAGCTGATGCTCTTATCCAGAGCGACTGACACTTATTTAGGTACAGGGTTTTAGTTACAGTTCCTAGAGCAATGTGGGCTTAGATGCCTTGTTCAAGGACACTTCAGTCATGGATGGTGTAGAATAATTGAAATGTCCCAAACCTATGAAAAATTTCTTAAATTTTCAAACATGGTAACCGGGCCATAAGCAGGATAACAGCCTTCAAAGCGTGCATCTAACGGAATTTATCACCTCCACTTGTAAATACAGTTAAGTATAATATAATATTCCTCAATCACAGGAACATAGCACACTACTTCCTGCAGAGCTATTGAGGCCACACCCCCTACATGTATTGTGTTTTCCTCCATAACATGCATAATGATTTCTAGAATTCTGAACTACTAAAGCTACTTTTCTGAGCCCACAATACAAATACTAGTCAATGTTCATGCTTTCGTTGTTCAGTTATTTTACTGAACAACGAAAGCATGAACATTGACTAGTATTGTAGGAAAGAAAGCAAGAAATAATTCTATGCCTGCAACTACCAAACGTTTCAAAGTTATTATGACTATCTACTGGCAAATGTTAAATGTAGCCTACTGTCCCACACCTGAATTCAGGATTGTTCGATGTAAGAATTAACCATTCATTAAGCTGTACTTACAAATAAATCTGAGTCATGTTTTTTAATTGCATCCTTTTGCAACAATCACTACGTGCACATGGTACGATCGCATTGAATTTCTTTGGGTGGTCTGTCCCAAAATCCAAGTGCACATAGAGTTTGTGTAATCAGATAATGGTCAGAGATCTGGCCGATTCCGCTATGCTAGGTGGCGCTGTAGTCCTTTCAGCAAGTGCTGTTAGAACTACTTCCAGTTGTTGGCTACTAAATAAAAAAATAAATAAATAAACTTTCTGATGGCCTACAAACACAGATGGCATTGCAGGAGTTTGGCATAGCAGCATTTGCGTACATGTTGTGCATTCTGCTGTGTTTGGAAGTCTGTATGAACGAACAAACAACGGTTTTGGTTTTGTTGATACATGCGCAGTACGGAATCCGATATGATACCGTGCACAAGACAGCACCAAGCGGATTAACATTTGCTTAAGCCAGGGGTTCCTATCGGATTCACGAATCCAATTCCTGAATTCCATATGATTCAAATCCGTTTAGTGCACGCAGTGAATGTCTGCTTATGGCAAAATAAAATGTTTGTAATAATGTTGGTATATGACTCGTATTTCTTAATGATCATATAATCATCCCAAACCTACAGTTAATTTCCATAAATTCTCGTGGAAAGTTATACATTTGGAATATTTCCAAATCTGGAAATTTACTTTAATTTTTCTGGGAATTTTCTGCCCCTTTGCAACCCTAGGGCAGACAATCTAAACTCTGCTGAGAGGCTGTTTCACATGAAGACTGAGTGTGTGGGATGGGCTGATGCACAAGCTATGGCAGAGGCAGGACAGCGTGTCTGAGGGTGATAAAGTTACGTCTGTCTGCATGTTATTTATCCACTGCAGCGGCCATCTCTGGTGATGAGGACGAAAGGGGGGAGGGGGGGGGGGCTGTGCTAATGGTGCCTCTCTCTGCAGCAGATGGCCTTGTCACAGGCACGCTGGAGGCCAGTGCCCAGTCAAACTAATGTGTGACAGGGCACTGTGAGCTCCCCAGGATGGACCGCAGGGATGAATTGCGCCCACCCATCCACCACCCCCCCCCGGCCTTGCCTCCTTCGCTCTCCATCTCTTCATCATTTGCGGATCGTCTTGAGTGTCTGTCACCGGACTCTTCCTGACACAGCCTGCCATTCGGGGCTCAGCACAGCACCAAGGGCTCCTCGTCCACACAGACTTTTACACGAGGAGACACCCCTGCAAGGTCACTCATGTAACAAGTTATAAAAAGATATAATTTTTCACATGCTGTTCCAGGGGCCGAAAAATAAGCTCTCTCTGTCTGTATGGAACTAAATACATTCATGACTAAAATATCTTCTGCAAATGGAAAAACAAATCCTGCATTGAGTTGTACACTTTTGTGACATGACATTAACCCAAATATCGCATTGAATCTCAAACTGAGATACCACTCGATCCCAGCACCTCACTCTAATAGCTATATTTGGGTAGCCCAAGAACAAAGAAATTCCTGAGAAAATGGGCTGTCTAATAAGCCACTAAAATATCGGCATGGTCCAACTGTACTTAACCAATCACAAACCTCTGGCCTCCGGGCCAATTAGTTTGTGTGGGTGGTAGCACTCAAGAAATCACCCAGGTCACTAAGAGCAGCTTCAAGCTTGACTACATGGCCCAGAGTGCACGTGGATTTCCTGAGTCGACACACTGGATTACTTTAGCGGCAAAGACCTATGGGTGTGTGCAGCATCGGTAGCCGTTGCCCCTCCCGTTGCTAATCAGTAAAGCCATCCAATCTGAGTCGTCTTATTAGGCCTGATGGTGGTGAGGTATCTACAACCTGGCAGGGAGGACAGGGGGAGAAGACTGTGAAGTGGTGATGTGTGATGTGTTTTTGCATGGGCATGGCCAATCTGTCTTATTAGCTCCAGCCTCTGCTGCCAAAGCTGTGTGGTTAAGTAAATCCAGATGACTCAAACAGAATCTCAGGGAAACAGTTTTACTTTGTGAGACTAGACATGCCTGCACTTACCCTACATTCTTTTTCTCTCATTCCTGCGGGATAGATGGTGAAGAGAGGAGAGAGTCTTTGGAGAATCTCCACTATTTTGACCTACCGTAGATTGTTAACATTCCCAATAAAGTAACCTGTGACAGTGAGACTATATGATAGGATTTGCCATCACAGCAACAAAGCCTTACCTGCAGGGTGCATGCAACTTCGTTCACTGGTAATTCGCTGGCTCTTTTGGAGGTCAGTACTGGCACCATGGTCTCATCTTCACGATCTGGGGGACTCTCAACAAGCTGTTCAAACCAATATCAGAAGAGAAAGAAAGAAAACATATTTACCGAGGGACGGGCTTAAATCGGACAAACATTGATATGATGAACTGCATTCATCATACAGTGGACAACAATCTGAGAGATTATCCCTTTTTAACGATCAGGCCATAATCCCTGCTGTGCATGGATTGGGTGGAATGACATTACAATGATAAAACCTGGATTAGGCAGGGTCTAAAAGTTAGAGCACACAGAAAAAAGACGACTGTTCTGCTGCGATGGCTTGTTCACTCCACTCTTCGACAGAAGTGCTGCCATTATACTGTTCTGTCTGCCATCACCATCCCCCCTAGCAACTAAGGACCTAAATGACAACCAGACAGCCATGGCAAACCTATGAAACCGTTTATTCTTCGTCTTTATGGAATCAGGACCTGCAGTTGAGTGAGAAGAGAGCCCCAGAGATTACTACAGAGTCTGAGAGTCCAGATAGACGATAGAGTAAAATCAGAGGCCCCAGAGTGGCACATTGATTGGGCCTCATTAGACTGTCGTGCAAATGGCACTGCAGCTTGTGGAGAGATGCTTCATGAAAGTGATCATGATGGCGGTTAAAAGCATTTCTACTTGAAATGAGTGCTGATCAGTAAGGTTGGAGGCACAGGAAGTTGGCTTTGGGATCATAGCTGTGGTGTGTGTGTGTGTGTGTGTGTGTGTGTGTGTGTGTGTGTGTGTGTGTGTGTGACATGGTGAGCCTTATGATTTCATCTAAGGGGCTGAAGTATGTATGGAAACACTCACACAAATGTATAAGTCATGCACAAAACACACACACTCATCTCTGTCAAACACACCATTTTATATTTTCGATTTTATAGTGCGTTTATTTTTTACTTTATTTTCCTTCTTCACGATCAAGCTATGTTCTCGCTCACAAACACTTACACATTCCCATGGACAGGCAGACACCCTCAAGCTCCATTGCCTGTTTGGCACTGCTGAGCAGTAAACGTGGTTGAGGTTTAGTAAGTGCCAATGAAAAGTAGGCTATATAAAATGAATGTGCCTTGTGACCATACAAACTTCACTTGTGTTGCCTAGGGTGTGTATCTGTGTGTGCCTGACTACAGTGCCTGTGATTCATAATGAACTGAGAGCATAGGCACAGGAACAGGGCACGAGGTGCATCAAAGGATTTCTTACACAGACAATTTTTTAAGCTTCTAGGCTGTTGTTGCTAACAGGTGTATAGTCTCTGTGTTGTTCACATCTAGAGTACTAGACCATGCAAATGTTAATGCAAACTGGTAAGCAAGCCCCAAGGACAGGCCAATTTGAATAAAAGCAAAACAAAATACTATTAACATTGCCCTTTTGATAGAAATGAATGAATGATGAAAACAAAGACATCTTGGCACAAAATGAATGTGGCTCTTAAACTAGACAAAACGATCAAACAAACATCAAATAGATCCCTGCATGGCCAAAGCCGACACTGTGTTGTCAGGACAATTAACCACAATCCACAAAGGGCCAAACCACTGTGTGTGGTTCAGCAACTGAAAGAATTATAAATCCAGCGCAACCCACTGACCCCCAAAAAAACATATCCGGCATCATGACTACACAGTATGTAGGCAGGGAACTCTCAACACTGACAGCCATGCAGTCTAATGATCACTACACCAGCACTGACTACAGTTAAATGAATGCACAGAATTGATCAGTATTGGTGCTGCTCACTGTACACCAAATAATCCATGATCACAGCAAAAAGCCATAGAAATACAAGTACCTTTTCACCTTCTCCACTGCACAGACTGCAAGCTAAAAGTGATACTGGGTAATACAGGAAACAGGATAAAGATGACTTTTCTAACTAGGCTACAGCTTACCACCTATCAATTCCTTGGCTTTCAAACAGTGGTAAATGGTTGAACTACTAAAGCATCAATGCATTGAAAGTAAGTGATGCTTGTAAATCATTTCAGCTCAGGCAATCGATTTTTCTCTTTGGGGCAGTTGATGCACAAATCAAACTCATAAAGGGGAATCATCACACTGAAATCTACATGGAATGAAAGCATAAGCACTCCACAGGAAAACCCAAGAAAATCAATAGGCAGGATAGCCGCAAGTAACAGAGGACTTTCTAAATAAAATCCATACAAACCACTGACAGACCCACTCCGCTCAACAAGCTTAGTGGAGATGAAACTAGGCTAGTGCTACTTATGGGAATGCCAAAGGGTACATACCAGATAGACCAGTGCTCGTCCTTTCTAAAAATGACTCCACCCACTCTTATCCTTCCGCCACATCTCACTTGCCCTCTTTCCCCATTTACCTGTTCTTTTGTGCTGCCTTCTCTCTTTTTTCTTTCTCTTTCATTCCAACTTCCTCCTCTTTTTTTTCTGAGCGCAAACATTTAGAGAAGGTGAGTGAGTTGCATAAGAGGTGGGGTTAGTCTCCACTGGAGAGGATTCTGGCTAATGAAGAGTGGCAGGTGCTTAGGCCTGTAGCAGATGAACTCATCTTTACCTTGCAAAGCCCTGAACTGATGAATGAAGTGGGAGAGCTCACACACGGTGGTCGTGTATTCTGAGAGGACAGGCACCAGGAGAGAAACACAATCTTGTTCTCTCAAAGAGGACATGTTGCAGGTTCAGCTCAGTATGGCTAAACACACCATTTCTGAGAGGGGCCTTTCTGAAATGGCGACATTCACAAACTAGGCTACTAATCCAAGTTCTCCAAATTTTGGCAGATGGATATGTGCTTTTCCTGTTAGAAAGTTTATCTTTCATCAGTTTTTTTTCTCCAAAAGCCAAATTTGAGGTGGTCATGTGACACATTTAGGCAGTACACAGGCTGCTTTTTAAATGATCATTCATTTTCACAAATGAGGAGGCCAACATAGAAAATGAAAGGGAATGCCCTCAGTGTAATTTTCTACAGCTGCTTAACGATGGTTTGCTTGACACCTAAAGTCAGCTGGTACTTGAAAGTCATAATCTCTGAACAAAAGCTATGATCACAGCACAGTTAAACCCAAGCAAATTTAAACACAGCTAAGAGGTCAAACATACATGTCCATACAAAAACACACTACGTACATAACTACACACGTTATATTTACTGGTACGCTGAAAAGCAGCACTGCATGGTCCTGCCCCACTCATTTGTAGCGCTGGGCAATTAATCGATCGTGATCGGTGATCATAATAAAATCGAGGTCAATCAAGATGATCAGCTTTGGCCATATTTAATCGGACATGGCTTGAAGTTATTCCCTGAAGCTGATGTCGTTGTTGGAAAAAAAAAAGTTATACGATGTCAGTTGTGTGGTAATGGTTTGGTTATGGCCAAAGTGACATGGAGCAAATAAAGCCAGTAGCCTATGTGAGATATATGTTGGTAGTCAGGTTTTAATCAACATGCTTTCAAACTGGCAGTTTTAGGGGAATAATCATGATTTAAAAATCGTTATTGGTCAACATGACAAAATATATTGTGATCTTTTTTGCCATATCACCCAGCCCTACTCACATGTATTTACAACAATTAGATTTGAAGGATAATGCAGGGTTTTGTACACAGTCACACAGTCACATCAGTCACACAGATCACAGTTTTCTTTTACCATTTCTCTTTGGCATGTCAAAAACAGTTTGTATCTCTCCAGAAACATAATCAACATCATTGCAAGTATTTCTGCCCAGCCATGACAACATGATAATGAAGGCAGAGATTCTATCAGAAGGTCAAGCCCACCCAACGTGACCTTGAGTGAACATTAATGCTGACAGACTTACATCTACTGCTTGAGGGCAATCAGCAAGCAGGCGTATCAGCCTACTGATAAGACGGAAACAAAAGTTGCTTTAACAACATTGTGTGGCAAATTCTCATCTCTACCGCCCCCATGCCATTCTTTCCTCAATAGTGAAAACTATGTGCTGGTTAGCTCCCTGACAACACCAACCGCCCTCCCCCTCCCCGCCCATATCACATTGACCTGCGGCCTGATGAGGAATGAGTGCAAGTCCGACCTGAATGTGTGGCTCTTGTGTGGTGGAAACAGGCTCGGGTAAGGTCCAAAGGCCACTGGCGCACACAGTCACCACCAACTCTTGCCCTCGAAGGATTCACAGTCCATCACACGCGCTGAAAGTAGTCATGGCCATCTATGTTTACTCTTAGCCTGCCCAGGGAAGGTTCAAGGTCAGCACGGGCCTCCAAGTGATAGACCTCCACTGCCAGAGTGGCCTCAGTCAGTGGGCTGTGTAGTTACAATGTGCATTGCAACGAGAAATTCTGTTGGTAATGTGTTGTTTTGTATGTCTGGATGATAACACACTTGTTTAACCTATTTGTTCTGTTTGCCTATAAGCATTTTAATTGCCTCTCAAGAGGATTCTTGTTCTCATTCCATGACAGCTCATCACATGCTGTCCCCTTTCATGACTATTCACCACCACTGTTAACTCCAAGTATTCCCATTGGTTTCAAATTTTACATTTGTACATACATGAAGTAGGGGCGACGCTCCATATCCATGCACCATCTTGAACTACGGTGGAGGATGAGGGACATACATGGCTCTAAATTTCACATTTTCGCTGTGACATGATAAACTCACAACAGCTAATGGGTATCATATCGTCGCTTCTTGGCCACAACAAGTTTGAAGAAGAAAACATGGAGGACCACACGTATGCAAAATCCAAATTTTAGGAGCAGGAGTGTTGTTCTTTGCCCAGGAAAAGAAAAATGATATTGAAAAGTATCAGAAAAGTAAAGTTAACATTGGAGTTGCCTTCTATGACCTAATGAACATTGGAGTTGCCTTCTAAGACCTAATGAAGGAAAAGGGACTGAAAGAGATGCCGAATATGCTTGCTTCCTTTTGGATAGGTAGGTTACTAGAACATATATGACAGTCTGAATTCAAAATATTTATCAATGTTTGTGACATTTAATAGCCCTGTAGTACACGATGATCTGAAGTAGTAAATTACATCTTAGCTTTTTGAAGCATGAAGGCAACCGTAGCTGTATTGCGTACCCCAAAATGCGTGGCACAAGAGAATCAGCTAGATGGTAGAAATTCTACATAGGGGCAGGATTGGGGAAATGTTTTTTTAGTACTGTGTAGAACAGCTCTTTCTAAAACTGCAATTTCTACAAACTAGGGCAATTCAGCTATGTTCCATTCAGCTCTTTCGCGTTTGCCTTTTTTTTTAGTTTTCCCATTAAGAAGGAAACCATCCACATGCATTTTAAACGCAAATCTAAGGTATTCAGGTGCCACTTTTCTTAAATAAGATGGACTGGCCTACAGACTAATATTCAAATGATCATAGTAAATGAGTTTAGGGTTTGTACCATTTTCCTTTATTCAATTCTGCATGTCAAATTAATTTAAATTACCCTTTAGAAGGTGTTGGTAATCAGGAGGAATGGAGGCCTGTGAACAAGCTGAAACAGGAGTTAGAGTAATCAACAGCTAAAGCAGAGATGAGGGACTAGTCTGTAATGAAGGCTGAACAGAGAACTGCATTCTCGCTCTCGTTCTCTCTTTCTTTCTCTCTCTCTCTCTCTCTCTCTCTCTCTCTCTCTCTCTCTCTCTTCATCTCTCTTTCCGTCTCCAAAATGAGGAGGCCAACGAAGACAACAGAGGCAGATGCCATCCATGTACATGTACCTTTGCAGCTGTGAAAGGACGCTCTCCATCCTTGACATCTAAGCTAAGCAGAAACCCAAAAGCCATTACCAACATCTGAACCAAACAAAAAAAGGAGCTGCCGTTTTTGTGCAAAGGCCAACTTAAAAGACACAACAGGCCAGCATTTATTCGACAAGCGCTTTGGGAGACATTTCAAAAGTAACCCATGGAAAAATGCTTTTCTCAGGTACAAAAGCTCCTCGAGTAAAGAGCAGCAGAATTAAAGCAGAATTAAACATGTGTTGGACAGCCAACATGACAGATGTCTTTTGAACGTGTTTGCACCTGAAAAGGAAGACTTCTGAGACATCACACTTCAGAACAGCTGCTCTCGCAGATATTTTTCTCTGCCAATTCTGTCTCCAGCCACCAACTCTCAGGTTTCTTCAACATAATCCTCCTTCTCAACACTCACTCTCACAGCCTTAGTAACCTACAATCCATCAGAAGTGAAGTGCTATTTTGTCTTTTCTTTCTGACGGCTCCCTATTTCACATGACCTCCACTCAGCCTCGCACACAATGGCCAATGCAGTGATCAATCTGACTCTCTCTAACAGAGATCTCACTGGCCTGGTCGTTATCCTGATGCAGCATGGACAATTTAGATGGACAAATCATGGAGGCATTATAAGAAACCTGGAGAGAGTGTCAAAGTCCAACCCACTTTTGTTTCAATTCATGTCTATGGCCCATGCAAGGCTAGAAAAAGTGAACTGAAATTTCTATTTTCAAAATAAATTTCATGGGGCTCATTCTGGTACGTTTTAATTTAGCCAAGATAACAGACATGACATAGAGCACAGCGCTGTGACTCTCAGGGGAAAAAGGACTTTCAAGGGTCTTCACTATGAATATGGCCACAAGAAAATGGCTTGCCAATTGGCTGAAATTAACCAACTCAGTTTTAACGCCCTGGGACAAACAGCCAGCAGGTGTGTAAGGAGGAGCAGACACACCACTCTGCCGCAGAACACTAGAAACCCGCGGCACTCCCTTCCACACACACCTTCCCTTTCCCCTCTCCACTACCAGCCCCCAACACATCCAGGTTATTTAAGTGGCTTATCACTCACGAGACCCTAAACAGGACAGACTGGCCAGGGAGACTGCCGTTCTGACCGAGTGCTAGTGCCGCATTCCTGGGGGACCGCTTTGGAATCCGGCCACCCTCCAACCGTGTTCTCTCTTTCCGGAAACTTCCAGCCTCTCTGGTGGTGGGTCACAGTACAATGGGAGGGAAATATTTAAATAGAAATTAGATAGACAGCAGGTCTCTGTCAGTTTAGGAGAAGAGGGAAATAGGACACTGTTAATACAGCCAGCACTAGAACACCCACATTCACATGCGCACACAAACACAAACAGACTCACACCCACACACACACAGTCCCACAGAATGCAATCAAAATAGGCAATCCAATTTTTTTGTGTCAGATAACAGTTGGAGCAACACCGAGGGGATTGCTGCGCAGGGCCATGTAGGCTCACTATAGCATAACTGAGGTGCAGTAATCCTGGGGAATGTGGTTGACTGCGAGTCCCAACTGAGCAGTGCTGCTTCGCTCCCACTGCCACTGCAGAGGGGGAAGGCAGGTGCTTCAGAGCCAACCTGTGCAATGTAAGCTAGCTGCGACCTTATTTTAAAACATCCGATTCAGCTTTAGAGGTCTACAGAGGAATCAAATACTTATAAAATGCCAGATGTACATTTTAATACAGAATTGTGGGCAAAACAACCACAAACTCAACCTCTCAAAAAGAGGGCGAAAAGGATGCCAATGCATTTTAATTTAAATCAAGTTGGTAAGTGCCCGTTACCGGTTTATTTTTACTGCCCGGTTAGTGCATTTGACCTCACATTCCCCAGAGCCAGTCCACGGGATATCACCATTACTGACATACCATACATCAGCTGAAAACTGGAGGACAGACAGCCTCTGCCCAAAGCAAAACAAGACAGACCTCTCTGTTGGATTCAAGAAACAAACACTATTTTTGTTCAGTCACCGAGGATGTACAACTCATTAACTGAGAGTGCTGCACAATGCCATTTCTGTTATTTACATACAGTAAGATTATGGATTTGCCTCATGCAGAAGTAAGCATTTAGCTTAACACAATTGCCGTCATGACTGTAAGTTCTGAACCAACCGGTCCTTCACACTACCAACATTTAGAAAGTTAGTCAACTTTCTAAAGAGAACTTTATTTAGGTCTACACACTTTTCCTTTCAGTTATAAAATTGCAAACACCAGCAAGTGTAAATTTCAGCTGTTCTATAAGGTGATGCTTTATGCCACCATATCTAAGCACATACAGACTTGTAGCCATCTGTGACAATGAGTCAGAGTATGTGGTTATGCCTGTGACAGTAAGAAATCATTTAAACAAAAGTGGCCAGGCAAGGAAAGACAACCCAAGGTGTGGCAGAGGTGACGCACACAGATGGAGGCCACTGCATGACACCACAAGCACAAATAAGTATTAATAACCTAAGTGGTGAGCTAAAATGTGGGGAACAGTGATGCTCATGTCCCTCAGGCAAATCTTTTCTTAATTATGTTTTGCAGGTAAATTGTTTTCATAACATATACTCCCATAAACATATACCCGACTCCCTCCCTTAAAATGTATTGTAATAGCATGTGGTCATGTGAGTGGCAGATAAACAGAACTGTTACTCACCATGCCATGCCAATGCCCTTCCTATTACATGGTGGTGTGAAAATGCACAACATTTACGGCATGATGCTGCCAAATTTACTGTCAAAATACATCTACCAGCAAGCCGGTTAAGCTGTAGGCTATGTGATTTTGTGTGCTGTTGTTGGTGCCATGTTGCCATAGAATGCCTGCTGCCACTAAATGGGTGATGGACCTGTCTATCAAGACATTTTCTGCTAAGATGTGATCATGGCATGTGACTAAATACAGATAAGAGAGCAAAAAAAAAACTAAAGTAATTTGAGCAGCACTGACAATGCCTCACATGCTGAGCACTGCTTCTACAGACGTGTAGGAGATCGCAAACATGCAGTAGCAGAGGCAATCAACAGCAGACAGACACACTCAATTAACACTTGCAGAATCACACGGCAATTTGTCAGCTTGCAAAGATATGCTGTTAAAACAAGATATGCTAAAGATACAACACCACTCGGGGTGCCAAAGCAGCCACTGAAGAATTAAGAGAATCACTGGCACATGGGCTTCTAACATGAAGCCAAAGGACAGTTGTGACTAAAAAAGAAAAACAGAAAAAGGTGTTATAAAAATTGAATTTTTCTCACATCCATCACTTGATAAGCATCTGAGAGATGGGACTGGACTATGAGCAGTAAAAATTATTACCAGATTTGAGTATCATAATGTGTTCTGTCAACATTACAAGCAAAAATCTGTGGCAGACAGTGGCAGAACCTTGTGTTGTGTTTCCACTTAGCGAAGGTGTCTACACCTTTTGCTTAGCCTACATTTTGTGCATATGGTAATGTGTCCTTTACACTACAACAATTTTCCTTAAATAAAATAAAATTGGAATAGCCTGAGTTTTACTTGTAGTAACACCATATAGCAAACATTAATGACATGTAATTGTAACACCCGTGGCATACTGCCAGGTGCTTATCAAATGAACAGCTTGGGCCAAGTCTTACATTTAGGGAAAAAAGGGAAAAAAAGAGGTAAGTCAATTAGGCAACATGTAGGCTAAGCTTAAAAGCAGGGGTGTGAGGTCAACAAGGATCCTAAATCCAAAAAGCTTTAACCATGAAAGATTTTTTTCAAGCTTTCAACAAAACCAGGCTCCTATCTTCAATTATCCTTCCACAGCAAAGAAGCAGCAAACAGGCGTGAGGGTGTGGGAAACCTATGGGCCGCAATTCCAAACACTATTTTTGAAGGCATGGCAGCCATTTCTTTTGTAAAAAAAAAAAAAAGCCATTAAGATCTTAAGTGAAGTAAGGAGGACATAAATAGACTCCAAACGGGTGGAAAGAGCGGCTTCAGTGAATGGGGTGGGCCTGAATCTGGTTTATATAAAAAAAAATCTCAAGGAATCTCGAGTCAGTAAAAAGGCGAGGGCACAGAAACACATCATCTCTGAAAGATAGCAGTGAGATGTCAGTCCACAAGCACACTAGAGTATGTGAGAAAGAGAGAAAAGTGAACCGAGACAGATGAGAGAGAGAATGAGAGCGGGACGTTGGGGGTGCACTAAGGGTGGAATATAGGCTAGAGAGAAGGAAGGTGAAACCTGGTGTCTATGTGTGAGAGATAGATGGAAATCACACAAAGAATGACAAAAATGGGAAAACAGAAAGAAGGGCCACTTAGTGATTAATAGAGAGATATAGATGAAAAAGAAGAAGCAGAAAGATGGATGTATAGACAGAAGAAGGGAAAGAGATGGGACAGATCGAGACAGACCGAGATTGTCCTCTGGGAATCACTGAGAGAGAGAGAGAGAGAGATTGTGTTAGAGACATACAGAGGGAGAGGGAGGGAGGGAGAGAGACGGAGAGAGAGGGAGAGGGAGAGAGAGAGAGCAGTTGGAGGCAGTAATAAGAGATGTCAGCCAGGCTTGCAGTGTCTGCTAGCCACACATCACACCCTCTCGCAAAGGAAGCCTGCCAATAGCAAAAACAGAGTCCTCCTATTCTCTCCATCATGTGCCCACTCCTCCAGTTAGGGGCATACGCACACACTTCAACAAATACAAGCACTTAAATTAACAGTCATTTTTTTAAGTTTTATAGTCAAATACCCAAAACACACATACTAGAGATGGTTAGATCCTTTTTTCACACAGCACTTTCCACACTAGAAGTGGCCATCATATGAATAAGTCAAACATTTAGGTTAGTCACACCTATGTATGTTTCTACATAGCAGTTTCACCTACATACCAGGTCAAGCAGCCAGACTAATGCCTTACCATTTTGTGCATGATGCCATCCAGGCTCTCTGCAGTGGGTGAACGACTCAGAGAAACAAATCTCCGGCGTAAAAAGTGCATAGCCTTGTTAAAGACGGCCCATTACCCTACCTCCCAGTGGGGGGTGGATCTACACGCGGAAGGGTAATCAAATTGGGAGATGATTATGCTTTGTATGCCTAGTTCAACAGCACAAGAGAGTTACAGTTGACAGCCTGTGCATTAAATAAGGACAAGTAGCCTCACTGGTAAATACCATGAACTCCTCCCACAACTGTAGACTACATCACCACTTGGGCCTTGTTTTCAGGACACAACACTAGGTTTGGGCGGTATTTAGAAGATACCGTATACCAGGGTATTCTTAAATACCGAAGGTATGATTTTTAATACCGTGGCCGTGACAGGTCACAGTGACACATACTGAATTAGTTTGCACACATTGTCATAGTGGAGACAGAGTATGCTCTGAATGAGACAAAAGAAGAATTTTCTTGCATTGCAGATAAAAGTTATAATAAGGAAACAACACTCCAATATATTAAATACTTTAAGACTACTTAATAGACCCTACCTGTCTGATTTATGGAGATGATATTGGCCATACCTACTGACATAACATATATGTACATTTAAAAATAAATAAAATTATAAAAACCACCATACCGGGATACTATGTCAGAAAAATATTGGGGTATGAAAAATTGGATACTGCCCAAGCCTTCGCAACACCACATATTGACAGAAAAATCAACTTTGACTGGAGGCATGTTCAATGTGACATATGTATGCAGGTCATCCAGACAGGTGACCACTGTCTGTTCTGTAAACTGGATAGCACAGGTGTGATTGCCTGGCTGCTGTGGAGCTGAACAACTCAACAGCATTAGCCATCTACAGTCACCTATGAGACACTTTTAGAATCTCTTTACCGCACCACAATCGGCACAGACTGAGGTTACAGTTCAGACAAAACAACTAACTATAACTCAATGGCCCACAGACAAAATTGTCCAGCCACCCTTTCTAGCTGTAATGCATATTGTAAACGTATTTGTAAGTAGTTGGGCATAATTAATTTAAAGAGACAGTGAGGTAATACTGTGGCAGTTCGCATTTGTCAACAACAACGGAAAAGTAGGTTATATGTACTGTACATTTTCATGACAACTGTGTCTTAGTTAACTTTAACCTAGAGCTCCAATCTACCAGTAGTGAGCTGGCTTGCCTGTGAGAAAGCCTTAGACAGACAAATTGCTCAGGTCAGTAACAGTTCAAAGTAATACCTTACCCAGTAATTAGGCTAAGAACGTGGTATGTACAGCGAAAGTATTTTTACAGAACCATACCAGACAAGTTACCCCAACTTCAAATTCAGTGTCAGCGGGCAGGGATGCATTATGGAGTAGCGTCAGTGCTGGCTAGTAGCCGTGTCCCACTTGTCATGAAGCCGGCTAACGATTAGACTAGACCCCAGGCAATAAAGTGAGGCATGTTAGTTAGCTGACGACAGCTAACGTCTAGCTAGCACGCTAGCTATAAATTTTAACATTGGAATAGGGCGCCGACTATGTCGGCGGTAAGTAAGATCAACTGAAAACACGGATTCGTTTCATGTGACTGTGGTTTACGTTACCACCATGTACGGGTAGTCAGGGTTCAAGTGATCTCGGTTTTAAGATAACAAGCACTAACACACCAATCAATGACAGCCCAGCAACACGCAGGAACACGCTAAGCCCTTTTTTGAAAGAATACAGTTGAAATAATATTACCACTAGTGACAAATATATGAGATTGGTTCAACTGATGTCGTAAAGACATGCTTACAACACGCATTTCTGTCAGAACAGCCGAACCAAGGCTAGCAGAAAGCTCTAGAAAGCTTGTGTAAAAGCATTCATATCTGGAAGTTCGGAAATTTCTAAACTTACCAGCGGATCCCTTTTCTTCAGCATCTTCCGTGAAATCCACCGTAGCCACTGACGGCACACGATGAGGTCAACACGTTTGAGGCGTAAATGGGCGGGACAAGGTCGCGAACAAAAACATGAAAAATATTTCAGAAACACGTGAAATATCGAATGTTTTTCATTCGCTAGTTAAGAGCCATATTCGAATGGGCATACTCGGGCATTCACGTAAGTCTTTGCAGATTTTGTAAAACTGATCTCAAGTATGATATAGACATATAGACCAAACATATAACTGCAAAGGAAACTACAACCATCCCGTAGCAGTGCACAAAGGTAACAATTTGACACCAAAGCCGTGTCCTGCTTTTGCACTACCAGCTGCGAGTTCTGCTGAGGCCACATGCAGCTATGCGTTGCCACCTGGTGGACCGAATCAAAACCATGGCATCTCCGAGGCATACAGGTCGCAGCGGGGCGTACTTGAAATTAACAGATACATTACTTTGAATGTACTGGCAATTAAAAAAAAACGTTCATTGTAAAATAAAAAAATAGAAATTATTCATTGTCAAAAGTTATTAAGAAAACTTCATTGGAAAGATAGATGGCTGAAGTAATACATTTCAATGCTTTATGATGCCGCAAAACTCTTTTCTGATTTTATACACTATAATTAACACATAGTTGCAGCTTTTTATACATTTGCTTTGCTTGTTTTGTAGAATATCTAATTCGTATTTATTCCGTAACATGTCTCTGACGGTCTCTGACATTAAGCCGGAAATAGGGAATCTGCACAAGGAAGTAAACAGGAAGTTGTTTCTTTTAGCTTTAGCAACCAAGGTTAGGCAAATAAAGAAAAACAGAGAATCGACTTGTTTGTCATGACACTTTTGCTTTAGTTAGTTTAGTCAGGTTTTGTACAGTCATGGTAGATCAGTCAAAACATTGGCATGACAATCTCTAACAGAAGCTTATACAAGGTAAACGTCGAAAAAATAGCGTCACTGGCATAACGTGACACTAACTAGCTTGCTCAATAATAATAGCTTGACAGTTATTTGTTAGCTTGTCGGCCAGAGACAGTGCCCAGTGCACTGCAACGCCAAGCAGGTAAACAGTCATTTGCATGTCATCACACTGCACTGAACGGGTTTAATGAAATGTCAAAAGTCGACTTTTTACGGATTGTGATAAGTATTGTTTGTGATTCATTGTTCTCGTTTTGGTGTTAATGGGCAGTACGTTTTGTTTTGTCCCTTGCTAAGCCTCCATTTTGCTCATTCCGTTGCTTTCTGTCTTGTGAAAGCACCTTAGATAAATGAATATCGGTTATGTCACGTTATTGTTAAATGTCTAGTCCTAATCGTCTGCATTTTGCTGACTCATAGTTTTCTCGTATCAAACATGATGCATTAGTGTTGTGAAAATGTAATGTAGCTTGTGTGAGATCTAATTTTTGCCAACTATGTAGAGCCTTTAGTTCTACATGGTATGGAAAACAGTCGTAAAGAATCCTTCTGCTGGTGTCCTTTTATTAAGTAATGTATGCGTTATGAATATTCTACTCTTCACTAGGGCTACAGCTGATCATCGGAGGCCCAAATACTGCAAAGGCACAATGGGGAATCAACTCGCTGGGATTGCTCCCTCTCAAATTCTGTCGGTAGACAGCTATTTCTCAGACATTCATGACTTTGAATACGATAAGAGCTTGGGCAGTACAAGGTTCTTCAAAGTAGCCAGAGCAAAACACAGAGAGGGTCTGGTGGTGGTTAAGGTCTTTGCCATCCAGGATCCTTCTTTGCCTCTCACCAGCTACAAGCAAGAGTTGGAAGAGCTTAAAATCAGACTGGCCTCTTGTCAGAACTGTCTGCCCTTTCAGAAGGCCACCTTGACAGAAAAGGCTGCCATTCTTTTCCGCCAGTATGTCCGTGATAATCTCTACGACCGCATCAGCACACGGCCATTTCTGAACAACGTAGAGAAGAGGTGGATTGCTTTCCAGATTCTCAATGCTGTGGACCAGGCCCACAAGTCTGGTGTTCGTCATGGTGACATAAAAACTGAGAATGTGATGGTGACCAGCTGGAACTGGGTGCTACTGACTGACTTTGCCAGCTTCAAGCCCACGTACCTGCCAGAGGACAACCCAGCGGACTTTAATTACTTCTTTGACACGTCCAGGAGAAGGACCTGCTACATCGCCCCAGAGAGGTTTGTTGATGGAAGCATGTTTGCCACAGAGAGCGATCAAACCACCCCACTAGTGGATCTCACCAGCAACAGCCAAAGGACAAGAGGAGAGCTCAAGCAGCCCATGGATATATTTTCAGCAGGTTTGTGACTTATTGTTGCATTAGAAAAGTGAACTATAATTATGCTGTATAGAATTTATTGTCCCCTCAGCATATATTGACCTAACATACAGAGGAGGACAAACCAGCTTGATCAAGTAAAAGTCCTGCCATACATTATTTCTCCCTGTGCTTTTAATACAGATGACTTCACTAATTAGCTTATCTATCTGGCTAAAGAATTGTATTAATTTTTATCAGCTGGTTCAGTTAATTGGGTAGAATACATATGTGATAGGACCCTATATTTCTCAACCTGAAATGTCTACCTCTGCTGACATGAAATTGGATTGACAATTGATGAGCTGTTGCGTTTTACTAATCAATCTATCTGTTTGAACAATTTGTATTTTTCAGGTTGTGTGATAGCAGAGCTATTTACAGAGGGTGTCCCACTGTTTGACCTCTCACAGTTGTTAGCCTACCGCAAAGGACTTTTCCAGACAGAGCAAGTTCTAATGAAAATTGAGGATCACTATATAAGAGAACTGGTAATATTTCAATTGCTTATTAAACACACCGACTGCATATAAAAGCCTTTTCCTACCACCCAAAAGGTTTTGTAAGTTTAATAAATGTGGCCTGACGGTGAAGTTATCAGACTTGTGACCGCAGGAGCACAAGTTCGAATCCATGAACTGCCAGTAGTGCTACTGAGGTACCCTAAGCATGGCACCGTCCCCACACACTGCTCCACTGGCACCGTTGTCATGGCTGCCCCCTGCTCGTGTGTGATGGGTTAAATGCAGAGTTAATTATGTTGTGTACTCTGTGTGCTGTGCCCTGGAATCACAATAGCACTGGTTGTTGTTGTTTGTAAATGCTAGTGTGTACACAACTTAGTGTTTGAGCTTATTTTCTCTAGCACATCATATAGGCTACTTGAAAAAGTAATTCTTACTTGTGGGCATTTGAAGAGAAACATTTGGTGGGCATTTGAAGAGCATATGGGTAACACATTTCTATAGAGTACAATATTTTAAAAAATTCTGAGAGTACTTTTACTAATAATTGTGGATATATTTGATATTGTAGCCTGTGACACTAATGTCATTGATGGTAAATCACCACAGGTAGCACAGATGGTCCAGCGTGAGCCAGAGAAGCGACTGACTGCCGAAGAGTACTTGAAGCAGCAGAGAGGCAAGGCCTTTCCCGACATCTTCTACACCTTCCTGCAGCCTTACATGGCCCAATTCGCCAAGGAGACCTTCCAGTCAGCCGACGAGCGCGTGCTGGTCATCCGCAAGGACCTGGAGAACATCCTGCACAACCTCTGCGGCAGCAGTGGCATGTCGGAGAGGGCCGACAAACAGGAGAAGGCCTCCCAGGAGCTGGGCAACACCAAAGAGCACGGCCTGGTCATCCTGGTGTCGGTCATCACCTCCTGCCTGCAGACGTTGCGCTCCTGCGACTCCAAGCTGGCCGCGCTTGAGCTGATCCTGCACCTGGCCGTCCGTCTGAGCTCAGAGATCCTGCTAGACCGCATCACGCCCTACCTGCTGCACTTCTGCAATGACCCTGTGCCCAGGGTGAGAGCTGAGGCTGTGCGCACGCTGGCCAAGGTGCTGGCACTGGTAAAGGAGGTGCCCCGTAACGACGTGAACATCTACCCTGAGTACATCCTGCCCGGCATCGCACATCTGGCGCAGGACGAAGCCACTATCGTCAGGCTTGCTTATGCAGGTGCACAATCTGTGCTACATGATTGACAAATGCGGTGGAGTCACATGGAGCTGTATTAATAGAGTGAAATGCAGTTGTGTTTGTCTGTTCCTTGTTATAGATGTCCACTGTAAAATTACATGTTGGTAGTGTTAAGTATGTGAACAAATATAACAAGACAATTGTTGGATAACAAAATAAAGCAGGTAAACTAGACATTAAATGTGTAATTTAAAGTAGATTTCTTCTCTTTTAAGTCAACATCCTTTTAAACTGTATTAATCATGTAGTACGGGAGTGCTGATTCAATAATTGCCTGTTTTTCATCCTCTTCCAGAGAACATTGCACATTTGGCTGAGACTGCACTGCGTTTCCTCGAGCTGGTGCAGGAGAACAACCTAAATGCAGAGCACGATCTAAATGGGGAAGACGTGGAGGAGACCTTGCACCCAAATGATAATTATGACTCTGGTAAGTTACATTTCAGCAGCTTTCTGGTCACGAATTAATTCAATTTCACCAAAACACATCTGCATGCATTTTAGTTTAATAAGGTTGCGGTTTTGTCTTAAGTGCAACCGTTTAAAGTGATTTACAGGGTGATGTACATGTGTACTTTTATCTGCACTTCTCCTGACACCATGACACTCACTGTCTTTGGTAGGTCTGTCTGTCTGTTTATTTTGGGCTTTTTTGCCTTTAATTGGATAGGACAGTACTAGAGAGTGACGGAAAATGAGTGATGGAGACAGACAGGGTATGATTGAGAAATGACCTTAGGTCAAACTCATACCTGGGTTCCTTTTGGGATGCCTTAGACATCTGCGCCCCTGTGCCCCCGTGGTATTTTTATCTCTTCACCCAGACTTTTTTTCTGTCTCTTTCTGGTCTCTTTCTTTGTCTGTCTGCATCTGTCTTCCCCCACTCCTTTTTCCCACCAACCCCATCCAGAGTTGCAGGCCCTGCATGAGATGGTGCAGCAGAAGGTGGTGACCCTGCTGAGCGACCCCGAGAACATCGTGAAGCAGACGCTGATGGAGAACGGCATCACGCGCCTCTGTGTCTTCTTCGGCCGCCAGAAAGCCAACGATGTGCTGCTGTCGCACATGATCACCTTCCTCAACGACAAGAACGACTGGCACCTGCGAGGAGCCTTCTTCGACAGCATCGTGGGTGAGCACTCCAACATCTGCATTAAGGAGATGGCTGCCCTGTTTAGCTGATGTATTTATGTGTATGTTCACACAACAAAACAAAGAGGAGCCTTAGCTAAATGTATATGCATGTTTTGGTGGTTTGTTGGTGGAAGTTATGTGCTCAGTCTCTTTTAGTTGTTGTTGTTGTTCTGCTTATTGATGTAATTTTTATAAATTCAGTTTTTAGGACAAGCAGACCAGATTTACACAGATTGTCTTGAATATTGCATAAACTAACACACCCACACATTTTGGCAAGAGAGGAACTCTAGGAGGCAAGCTTGGGCAGGCCTTTCTTGTTGGATAAAAAATGCTGAGTATCAATGAACTCTCTCCGTGAACTGCAACAAAGTACCATAAACCCTGTGCAATGAAAACAAGATGCTATAAGAGAAACAATGGATTAACTGCAAGTTGGATATAAATGCTGCTGTGGAATTGCAGTTGAATACAAATGCTACTGTTAAGAATATAATCTTTCTGTGAATCATATTTCCAGTTCTACCCACCCTCTGTTAAAAAAATAACCCATTTCTTACTCTGTCCTGTCCTGTTTTGTCAGTAAGACTTCCTTTTACGGTCTGCTACTTATTAAGTATTTACCTAATAATGAAATGGTATTTACTGGTAAGTACCTTACAATATGTATGAATTAACCATTTAAATTTGTAGGTTAATAGTTACTTAATAGTGAACTGTAAAAGGAAGTGTCATCATTTTGTCTTTAACGTCTTGCCACATGATGAACTTTTTCATGCCTTGTTCCACTTTGCTGCTGTCCTGCTGCTCGTTCAGACTCCTCCCCTCTTTCTTTCCCTCTTCTGTTCTCTCCATCTCTCCTCCCCCTTGTCCTGCTCTGCTTTCTCTGACATCCTCTGTGGAGGAGATCTATTTTTAAGAGGACCGAACGTTTACAGGAGTACAGTACATCTCACACCGGCTCCCTGTGTCATTTACTCAAGGTCTAGCCTTACACATTCTGCTCTACTTCCTTCCCCTCTCTCAACTGACCCTTTGTTAGCTTTGCTCCCCTGACTTTTGCCCTAATTGTTCTGTGGAAAAAAGGCTCATAGGGGCTTGATATTTCTACTCTAGGCAGAGCTCCTTAAAGGATTCACAGGACTCAGATATGCTACAGTACCCAACCTAGTGCACAGTGCTTTAGGCTATACGTCTGACTCCCAATGCGTCCCTTCTCTCTCTCTCCCCACAGGTGTGGCGGCCTATGTGGGTTGGCAGAGCTCATCCATCCTGAAGCCCCTGCTGCAGCAAGGCCTAAGCGACGCTGAAGAGTTTGTCATCTACAAAGCCCTCAATGCCCTCACCTGCATGTGCCAGCTGGGCCTGCTGCAAAAGCCCCACATCTACGAGTTTGTCAGTGATATCGGTGAGGAAGAGGGAGGAGCAGGATCAGTGTTGGCCTTTTCAGTACTTTGTTGTTACCCTGAGTGAATGCACCAGCCATAGGATTGACATCAGTTGCATGCAGAGGTGGACAAACAGGCTTGAGAAAGTAAAAGTGCTGTCTTATATTCCTGTGCTTTTAACACAGGTGAATTCACTAATTAGCTCATCTACCTCGCTGAATAGTTGTACTAATTAGGATCAGCTGGTTTCAGTGAATAGGACAATATATTCAGTGAATAGAACAAATGTGAGGCAAGACTTTAACTTTCTTAACCTAGGATGTCTGCCTCTGGTTGCATATTTGATTGTTGATTGCTAAATGACTACACAGTGTATTGCGATATTTATGGGACATCTGAAACAAAATCTTGGTCACTCTCAATATACAAAGACAAAACACATGTAGTGTATTAAAAGCTTACCACATAGTTTAACACAAACATTCCAAAAAGGTTCACGTACATTTGAAGTAAATTTAGCAGTTATTTTGGGTGGACATGTTAAGTGCAAAACTATGTAGTGAGTCAGATGTCTATCTTTCCTTTGCCAGCTCCTTTTCTGTGTCATCCCAATCTGTGGATCCGTTACGGGGCAGTGGGCTTCATCACAGTGGTGGCCCAGCACCTCAACATAGCGGATGTCTACTGCAAGCTGATGCCCCACCTCACACCGTTCATAACCCAGCCCATCATACAGGTAGGACTGCTTGGCCCCTTGTAGTTTACATGGGGAAATTATCTTATGTGAATTGTCATTAACCTGGTTTTCCATCCAACTTGCATTTTGGTTGTTCGAATAAGAAATCCTCACTTGTAAATCCTCATCTTTATGGTCTCAAGTGGCCAATTGTGGGCATTCTGTTGAGCTGAATTACTATGAATGTGCAAAACTGATGCAAGCCATTTTGAAGGGAACCCAACTATTGACTCTGATAAAATTAACATTGCAGTGTTGAGCTAATACTACACAGACGGCTGTGTAGACTAACAGAGACCACCAACAGTGCAGAACTGTCTGAGTAATGTGTTGTTTATTCCCTGATGCGGACCTTGTGGTGCCGTGCCAGATCGACAAGGAGATTGTCCTCTTGAGTGTGCTCAAGGAGCCGGTGAGTCGCTCCATCTTTGACTACGCGCTGCGCTCCAAAGACATCGCCAGCCTCTTCCGCCACCTGCTGCTGCGGCAGAAGAAACGCAATGGCTCCATTCCCGAGTGCCCCATTCCTGAAGATCCTGCTATCGCCCAGCTGCTGAAAAAGCTTCTATCACAGGTTTGAAAATCAGGCGTTTTATTATTTAGTTTTTTGTTTGTTTATTTGTTTTTTTGTCTATTTTGTTGTTGTCTGTTTTTTTTCCTTTTTAATACAGAACATACAAAGTAATATAGACGCTGGTCTTAAAAACACACATATTAAGAGTTAATGTGCTCCTCTACCCAATAAGATGTGTTCTGTAGGGGTTGGTTTGCTTAAAGTAATATTTTCAGATGAGGCATTGTGTGTTTGATATTTCATAGGGGATGACTGAGGCTGAAGAGGACAAGCTCCTCGCTCTCAAGGATTTCATGCTGAAGTCAAATAAAGCAAAGGCCAACATCGTGGACCAGAGCCACCTGAACGACAGCACCCAGAGTGGCATCATTGACCTGGGCACCCTAGGCATCACTGGCCGGCAGGTGGACCTGGTGAAACCCAAACTAGAGTCGGAGGACAAACGAGGTGTGTAATGCAAGTGATGCTACAGTGATTTATTCCTTCAAAATGGTTGGCATGTGCAAATTCATTTGAATTGGTGGCTGTTGGTGATATGTTTAAAATCCAAAGATGCTGTTTTGAAAAACATAAAAAAGAAAAAAAAAATACTGGAGAAATTCAATCAACAGCATATACGGTATGTTTTTGTGATATGTATACAGGAGCTTTGTGTATACGCTGCCTACCTACAGACAAAGTAAAATAACTTGGAGACGTTGCAGTTAATCCTGTTGATTTGTCTTGAGCTGCCCAATTTCCTTTGTTTACAGCAGATCTCATCAGTCCCTCCACTGGTATACCACTGCGATGTTTCAGTTGCTAAAAAGCATGGTGTTTACATGTAGTTGCTTGTAGTGAAGCAAGCAGTGTTCACAAGCTTTTAAACATCCAATTGTGTGTTGTTTTAATACCTCAGCGGATTCTAAACTGTGTCCTTAAAAGGTATCTAAATAGCCCTCTTGTATAGGAGAAAGCTGCATCCTGTTAACCGCATGGGTTTATCACACTAGTTTATTTACGCTGTGCTGGGCACCGATTGTATAGCTCCTGGAGTAACAATGGCATGTGACTAGCACACTGTCCATCCTGTGGCCTGTAAATGGTTGCTGATGGTTCACTAACAGAGCCCCTTCTGTTGCAGTGGGTATGTTACAGTCGCACGGAAGTGTCCTGCTGGAATGTTGGACTGCTGGTGACTGGACTAATGACATTACTTAAGGCTTAAGATGTGTTTCTGTAGAGCTAGGTTGCATTGGCTCTAGTGTACCCCACCCTTTTTTATTTGGTTTATGTACATTTGTGGGTTGCACTTTATGGTCCCTGTTACAGTGTATCTACATCATGAAGTACAGGGTAACAAAGTTTGTAACAATATGTAACATGAAGTACTTTCACTGTACCATAGGGTTATGGTAAGGGTTAGGATTAGAATTAGTGTTAGGTATGTACAGTGTAAGTACAGAGTGTTACATGTTGAGATACACTGTAAAAGGAACCGTAAAGTTAGGTGTAACCCATTTTTGTGTTGCATAGTATTTGTTTACACTCTAGAAGACGGGTATATAATGATGCATTGATAAGTATAATCATCAAGTACAATCACAAAGTCATAAAAGTAAAATTATGAACTGCAACTCTTTTGCCACCCTAGCTCGGAAGCACACAAAGCAGGACTCCAATGTGAATGAGGAGTGGAAGAGCATGTTCGGCTCCCTGGAACCCCCTGCCTCTGCTCCAGCACCACCAACGGTATGTTACACTTCTCACTCACTTCAGGCCAGAGGTGGGAAAACCAGCTAAGAAAATGCCATGCTTTCCTTTCTGCCGGTGCAGTTAATACAGGTGAGCACTGATTAGGATCAGCTGGCTCAGTGCATTGGTTGGAACAAATATGAGACAGGACTTTACTTTCCGAACCTGGGATGTCCACCCCTTTTCTGGCTACTTCCAGTGAAGCCAACAGAATAGCTCATGTGTCTTTGACTGCTCTCAATTGTCATTCTTAACCTAATTTGATTTGGCCCACAATAACCATGTGATATATATATAGTTTGCATTTCATTCTTCTCTCTATCTCTGCTCAGTATTTTTATTGTGGTCTTTCTATCTGTCATTCTCTCGTAGCCACACATCTATGAGCCAATAAGTAGTTTTACTGAAATTTAGAATGGCTTGAAGGTTTTTTATTTCAGTTTGTTCTTTTGTCATGTTCTAAAACAAACTGTTGCGTCTCACTCTGTCCCTTCCTAGTTGACCGAGGGCAACCAACCTAGAAAAGCCACAGCGCCCCCCACTGTCCAGGTGGCGCAGTCAGTGGGCGGGGCGTCGACGTACCGGCGCGTGACGACATGCAAGGCGGAGCTGCAGCAGCTGGTTCAGCAGAAGCGGGAGCAGTGCACGGCCGAGCGCATGGCCAAGCAGATGATGGAGAGCGCCGAGTGGGAGAGCCGACCGCCCCCGCCGGGTAAGCACGCCAGCTCACACTCACACCCCACACGCTCGTGCATCATAAAATGATGATGTGCCACAGCAGGGATCCAGGTTTGAATCCAGCCTGTGGTGATTTCCCAACCCTACCCCATGTCTGTCTCTCTCCCCAACTATCACCTTCCTCCCTGTCCAATAAAATAAAGGCATAAAAGGCTGAAAAAATATTTAAATAAGTAAGATAGCCAAAAATATAATAAAATGATGTCTCGTTCAGTACCCTCTCAACAGAGTTGTATAAAGTAAAAGTAGAAGTACTGTTTTGGATGTAATTACAGCACTGGTAGTATGGTATTATGCAGTTGCAACTGCATAGTACCGTACTACTTGTGTTGTAATTACATCCAAAACAGTACTTCTACTTCTACTTTATACAACTCTGCCTCTCAACCAGTTCCGACTGTTCCCATTACTATCACCAGGCAATGTCTGACCAGACACGTACAGCCTGGCCTGTGTTTGGACTACCACTACTGTAAATAGTTGACAGAAAAGAGCCATACTGCCAAATGTGACTTGCATTGCATGTTAATAAATAATTATTACTAAAGTGGTCCTGACTGAACTATATTATATGGGCATTCTGGGCTGTTTGTGTCACTATTTTTTGCTGGCTCTCAGGGTGGCACCCCAAAGGCCTGCTGGTGGCTCACCTCCACGAGCACAAGTCTGCCGTAAACCGCATCCGCGTCTCCGACGAGCACTCTATCTTCGCCACCTGCTCCAACGATGGCACGGTGAAGATCTGGGACAGCCAGAAGATGGAGGGCAAGACCACCACAACCAGGTGACAATGTGTCCTAAAGCATTTGGTGTTTAGTGTTTTAACTTTACATACATGAGGGAGGATATCGGTAAACCACAAGAATAGATATTCAATAAATATCCACACTCGCTTTGTTGTCTGAGTTTGTAATATGGCATGCTTAGGTAGGATGTGGTCAAAACTATTGCTGCAATCAAATTCAAAAAGCCTTGCCTTGGCAAAAGGCAAAACAAAAGAAACAGAATTTTCAGGCTTTGAAATTTTGAAACATGGCTGTTTTATTATTTTCAGTCTCATGATTAAATTTAACAGGTTACCTTATTGTCTGATGATGTATCAAGATCGTTTTGATTACTTGTAAATTTCTCACATATATCAGCCTAAAGTGAACTAATTATGCTGTCCTGCATAGTGAGTAGCAGTGCTGTCTTGCAATGGTTAACATGGTGAAAGTGGTTTTGCTAAGGGACATTAGTAAAGCACAAAGATACATATTGACCAAATATCAACAAACATTTTGTGGTCTGAGTTTGAGTAAGAATTTGAAATCTGAGGCTGGCGTACATAAGTGATCCTTTTTATACTGTGTCCCACATAGCAAGTAGCACTGCTGTCTCGTTACTGCTGACATAGGTGGTGAAAAAGGGTTTTTAAATTTCAGGTCGGTGTTGACATATTCGCGTATCGGGGGACACGTGAAAACCCTGTCCTTCTGTCAAGGTTCGCATTACCTGGCTGTCGCATCTGACAACGGCTCTATTCAGCTGCTAGCCATCGAGGCCAACAAACCCCCCAAATCACCTAAGGTGCAACCATTTCAGACCAGGTGGGTTTTTCTGGTGATTAATTATTTTAAATATTTGGATAATCTATTATTTCATAATCTATTGTCATGGTAATGATGCCAGTTATGGCAGCCTGTTACGGCAGCTCTTCCACTTTTTAACCTTTTCAACTACTTTGAGCTACCTTTTATTATCTGCGTTTAAATTTTTATGCCATGCAAAGCTGTGCCTTTACATGGGCTGACAGTTTCTGTTTAGTTTTTTAGTCATTGTATGTTAGTTTTGATAGTTTTTCATCAGTCTGCATTTTTCACTGGGGGAATCTGTTTAAAAAATGCTGCGCTCTTATGCAAGAGAGATGCTCTTGGAATACTGGGGTTCCACCGTCAAATAAACCTGCAGAACAATGGAGGAACCAGAGCTGGTGTGAAGGCGAGGATGAGACGTGAAAGAGTGGCATCGGGGGAGACTATGGTCATTCCTTGCCCATTCAAAGGGGGACTACAGTGTCTGGTAGGAGTGCCGTGTGACACTCTGATGCCATCGCTAGACTCAGGGGAAAAAAAAACGAAAAAAAAACTCTGCATTTAAAAGGAGGAATGAGGACGAATACAAGTTCGCCAAGTATAAACTCTGATCTGCAATCAGAAAGGCAACGTCTGACAATGCAAATAAACTGGAGCATCAACTTTCCACCATCAACCCCGGATCAGCCTGGAAAGGTTTACAGGATATGACCAACTACAAAAAGGGGCCTGCTTCACCACCAGATGTGGACCCAGGTCTTCCTGACAGGCTTAATGAATTTTGTGCCTGGTTTGAGAACAGACAGTCATCAGCACACTTCCCCTTTCCCCCTCTTTCTCCCACTCCTTTATTTGTCATCCAGGAGGCAGAGGTAAGAGGGCTTTTTAAAAAGCAGAGGACCAGATCAGAAAGCAGCAGGACCAGATCAGCTCTCTCCAGCTGTGTTCAGACACTATGCAGATCAACTGGCACCTGTGTTTACTGAGATCTTCAACTCCTCTCTATGTCAGTATGCAGTTCCACAGTGTTTTAAAGAATCATTCCTGTCCCTAAGAGCATCAGGTCTCAGTGATTTCAGGCCACTTGCACTCACTTCAGTGGTTCTGAACGTCTGATACTGTCCTATCTTCAGGCCTGTGTATTGCTGCTGATGGATCCTCATAAGTTTGTTTACCAGGCTAATAGATCTGTCGAGGATGTCATTAACTTGGCTGTCCACTTCACTCTACAACAACTGGAATATAGCAACACCTATGTGCCTATCTTCTTTATGGACTTCAGCTCAGCCTTCAATACAATTGATTTTCTCAAACTACTTTTTATGCTCCAAGTCATGGGTATTAAAACAGCCTTATGTCACTGGATATCGGCCTAACATCAATGGCCCTATTAATATACTTGAGATTCCCATATCTTTGGCAGACTCCTTTAAATTTCTTGACTCTTACATCAGCAAACACTCTGAAATGGGAAGTTAACAGGACTCACATCATCAAAAACAACTCAACAAAGACTGTATTTCTTAAGGCAACTGAAGACGTTTCATGTCAGTAGACATCTGCTGGTGCATTTTTATAAAGCCATCATAGACAGTATTATGGATAAAGGAGCAAGACCGAAGCACTCCGTTTACAATGTTTTAATGGTGCAGAAACAACACGACTGACGTTTCGACGGCACGACTGACGTTTCAACGGCAAAACTCTGACTCTGAAGAAGACACAGTGGCGTCGAAACATCAGTCGTGTTGTTTCTGCACCATTAAAACATTGTAAACAGAGTTCTCCAGTCTTGCTCCCTTATCCATAATACTGTACATTGTGTCCTGGACCGTTAGCACCAATCGAGGTGGAAGCGCATCTGACTCCTAGTTAACCATCATAGACAGTGTCATCACCTCTTTCATCACTGTCTAGTATGGAAGTGCAGACAGTCACACCAAGAAAAAACTGGAGAGGATTGTGACCAAGGCCTCAGACATTGGCTGTGAGCTCACTCCAGTTCATTCCTTATACTCTGAACATAGTTTAAATTGTAGGGACTACCACGCCATGCCCGTAATGTCCCGTCATGCAACAGCAGCCGACATCAGGCCGTCCTCCAGTATACTGTAAGCGTGACGTCACTCACTGTATAAAGTTAGGGACGCAACCCTAAAAATGCTCTCTCTCGTTTGGACTTTGCCCTGCTTAGATCCGACATTAAAGAGATACCCCACCGTCTCTCTCTAGTTCGGATTCTACTCTGCTTAGATTGGACCCTCCGGCAACAAAGAGAAACTCATCAACCAAGACGTCTTACCAGCAAGAAGTCAACGTGCTTTCGTATTACCATTGGCCACGGTAGCGAATACCTAAGTTGCGTCGGTCTTCTTTGTTTGTTAAACCGGTACCAGTAACGTTACCACTGCTGCCCAGCAGTTAATAACAGCGTTAAAGCGACAGGATCGCAGTGACCCTTTTCGCTGTGTCGACACACATCGCCAGAGGAACCTCGGACAAAGGACCTCTGCATCGCTCGGAGAATCAACGCTCCGAAAGCCTCCGCGGATCCCCCGACGCTGCATCCTTCTCGAAAGGCCAAGCGAACGGACTGAAAGTAAGGCTAGCATTTGGGCAATCTAGTCGTAGGGAATAGGTTTTGTTTTTAAAGTAGTGCTGCTAAACGTAGGTTTATGCGTGCATACTGTTTATTGGATCATCTGTGTTCTTAGCCATTATCTGTGTTACACTGTTTCCGTGCATTACTTTGTTGACGGTGCTTTACACCGTTACCTGTGCCACTTTTATAGATAGGTTATTGTTGCATGCTCTGTCTTGATCTCTCCTAACCTTCGCCGTTTTCACACACACACACACATATACTTCAGTAAGATTGGTAATTGTAAACTAAGAAATTGAGGCTCAGTCGTCTTCGACTCCTTTGTCTAGGGAAATCCTTTGTCTTACGAGACCGCGAGGTGATTTCCCTTCCCCCAATACCTTAGATAAACATTCCAATCACTGATTTACATCGCGCGCATCCCCTCACGCGCGCATTCTATCTCCTCGCACGACTCCCGCTCTGCGAGCTCAAAGACAGACGCTCCTCCCGGGTTACATTGCGCAATCGCGCATACGACACGCCCCGAGAGCTCAGTCGCTCGTCGGAAAGCGGAAGAGTAGCTTCTCCCTCTCTCTCTCTCTCTCTCTCCCTCTCTCTCTCTCTCTCTCTCTCTCTCTCTCACACGCACACCCATACGCACACGCTGCAACCACACACACACACACATATATACACACCCTAGCCACATTATTTCACCAATGTGCCTTGACCACTATTTTGCTGTACATCAATATTGAATTATTACCCATTTAATAACATTGTTTTTAATAAATTCTACCATTGTTATAACTGTGATTTGCCTGTGTTGCTGCTGTGTTCATTGAAGTCAACCAGTCTAAAAGATACTCCCATTTGCCTTCAACCACCCCAAATGTATGTGAATGCTGTTGACCGTAGCGTAGTAAGATACAGTAAGTAATACACTACTACTATAGTTATAGTATGAACATAACATTTGGATAATATACCATCAATTAACTGTTTTAATAAGATATTATTAAACATAACAATTAATGGTAATATTAATGGAATTGATTTTATGAGACTGATCAATTTAAGACCAATTGTACCTACATATTAATTGGCGCCCGCGCGTGAGGAGACTGGTTTAAATTGACTTCTTGAATACTGTTGCAATATCAGATAAATTTATCAGTTTGCTCAGCAACTGCCAAGGTATACTCTCAGGTGTGTTTAAACGGTTAGCAGTGTAGTGATATCCACATCACAACTACTAATAACCTAATAAGAGATCTAATAAGAGCAATCCCAAAATTAATTAACATTAATTAATTAAGCACTCATTAATTAACTAATTAATTCGGTAATCAATAACTAATAAATCTAGAATGGCATTCCAACGCCCCTCAGGAGACAAAGGTAACACTGAGGTGACCCTCTTTGACGTTGTCGCTGACCTGATCAGCTGCTCAGGCGCTGACAGGACACGCATCCAGAGTCTAAGTAAACAGGAATGCCAGGATAACATAGATGGCACCGTGAGACACATGATGGATCCGAGAAGAACGACCATCAGTGTCCAAGAGGCACTGGGTCGGCTATTCCTACTCCACTTCCGTGATACTCAGTTGGAGATCACACGCCTCCGCGGAGAGGTTGACAGCCTGAGCGCAAGTCAAAGTGAGTTAGTGGCGGCTAATCACGACTTGAGCAAGAGTCTCGGACGCGCGAACGAGTCTCTAGCCGACTGCGCCAGAAAGCTGGAAGAAGCCGAAAAGGCTGAAGAGAGGGCTGCCAGGGAGCAGACCCTCCGGGGAGATCGCCAGAGGCCCGAGAGAGCCCAAATGGCACCCCCACACTCTCCCTCGCAACCAGAGGTGAGAGAAGGGCAGGACGAAGTTTCCGAACAGGACACAGTCGACTATCTGGTCCGAGACCAGACGTCCCGTCACGGAAACTCAATCCGCTATACGACTGCCTCGTCGTTTAGTCAGAGTGGAGCCACGCCACGCTCCTCTCGAGCCCCATCGTTTAGCACGCCCAAATCTGTGCGTTACAATGTTCCTGATTCATCCTCAGATGAATCAGAACGCAAACGCAGCACGAGGAGGGACCGTTATCGGCGTAGCTCCGATAGCGACGGTTCAGGTGAGTCAAGGTCATACAGAGAGGCGACCCATGACCCTCGCATCCGGCAGATTGATCTACTTGCCAAAGATGTCGAGAAATTTGACCCTGATAGCAAAACAGCTAACGTCCACCATTACTTGCGTGAGATCGACCGGTGCCTGTCGGATCTGCCACGAGCCACAACGAAAGAAAAGCTTAGGCTGATCTGGAAGACCTCCAGCAGCAGCGTTCGAGCCTTCGTTGACACGCTGCCGCTCCACGTTCAAGGCAGTTACTCCAAGGCCTGCAAGTACATAAGGGAAGAATATGCCCCGTACACGGACGAGACCTCTGCAACGCTGTGCGCGATCCAGATAAAGCAGAGACGGTCCGAACCCCCACGCGAGTACTATAGACGGCTGCGCAATGCCTATTTCCAGGATAGCAACGCCCCAGGGCTAGAGGAAGACAGAGGATTCAAATCCCTCTTCCTACACAACCTCCATCAGAGTGTACGTGCACAAGTCACACTCATGTGTCGACAAGGCGTATACTCAATGAGAGAAATGAGGCGGCTAGCCCAAATGACCTGGGAGACCATCGTCAGAGCCACAGACAGGGCTGATGATGAACCCAGAGTCCTCAGCCTCCAGAATACAGGTGGGCCCGCGTTAGGCCTGGAGGGAGGTGAAGCTCCACCAGGGGGACCCACCTGGAGAAACTCTAATCGCCACTTGCCGAGCCATCACCAGGATGAATGGAGAAATTGGCAAAGCGATGCCCCGAGGGACCGTGACAACCGCACGTCCAATGAACGAGGGCAAAGAGAACAGGGTGGTCGACAGCAATACCGTCAATCCCGGTCTGACCAGAGATGGGACGGACGGCCTGACCACAAACCTATGCGTAAAGGTAAAGGGAACCGCGGTAATGACTCAAGCCAACCCATTAAGTTGAGGTCAGAGTTGGATTCCTTGAAGGCCCAGATGGCTGAGATTAAGGAACTGCTGCAGGATAAGAAACCCAAGAAAGACGGTGGATATTCTTCGCAGGCATGACTAGGCCGGGATCACTCCCCACCTCCACCAAGGGTAAACCTTGTTAGATGGGGAAAAGATCCCTGCGTGATATCAAGTTGTGATCAGAATGTAGAGCTCCCCCTGGTGGTGAAGGCGAACCCACCGGATGCACCACTGATGCAGTTTTTAGGCGATCTGGTCAGAAAGGGCAACGCTAAGCATAGCTACACCCCCGTGGTGGTTGAGGGTAACCTCACCCCCCACGCCCTTTTAGACACTGGATCAGCGATAACTCTTATGTGCTGCAAGGTTTTCGCTACTTCCTCTCAGGCACGGCTCTCACAAGGCAACCCAATCACAACCAAGCCCTGCAACATCAACCTGGTCAGCTTTACACAAAGCAAAGCCCCAGTATCAAAACTGGCAATGTTGGAACTCACATTCCAAGGCATGTCAATCTCTCACCCCACCTACATCTGCTCTGTGGGCGCAGAACCGCTGCTCATTGGCCAGGACCTGCTCGACAGGTTAACGCCGCTCATTGACTGTCGTCGCAGTCAATTGTGGGCCCAAATCATGGCTCCGCCGCTTGGGAAGCCACCCGAGCATGAGCAAGCCCTCTGCAGTGAGATTAGTGTAAACCCAGACCAACCAAGGTCCATGGGAGACCAGGCCCCAGACAAACTCCATTCCACGTTTTTGTACATCAGGTCCAGACGCAAGACACCAGACCTGCCGAGTCCCCCTAGTGGCGGTATTTCCCTGAAAAACCATGCGTCTTTCCTCTGTTCTTTGGGGAATTCCACCTCAGCAATATGCTATTCCCCCATATCAGAAGCTGTAGACTCTCCATTAGGCGAACCATACCCTGGTTTCGAACTGGAAGTCCAACAACAGCTTACTAAGGCTGACAACCTAAGCCTGGACGCTCAGAGACAACGCTGTGAGTTGTTCCATGATTTCAAAGATCTTTGGTCACAGGATTCTCATGACTGTGGGGCCATAGACCTCCATACTGTGCAAATCCCTGCTGACCAAGGTGCGCCAACAACGTTTGTGCGCCCACACAGGATTCCTCTTGCCGCTTATGACTCTACCCAAGAGATCATAAAAACGCTGCGAGAGAAGGGACCTCTAGGTTATGCACCTCGTGGCCCAGGACCACCCCACCAGGTTGTTCCTACAGACCAAAGGGGGGTCATGCTGCAATATGTTCATGACAGCCCATGGGGAGGCCATAGAAGCGCTAGAAAGGCTAGTCACTGTGAACACCAAATAGGCGACAAAGTCCCATACTTCAACTTGACTAAGCCAGCAGGAGCCTCAAAGAAGTCCCTACCCCATTGGTTAGAGCCATTCAAGGTTGCGGGGAAGCTCTCCCCCGTGGCATACAGTATTAGGACACCTAAGCCCAATCAGACGCCATCATACAGATGGGTCCACAGCAGACGAAACTAAACCCTTTGAGCAGTCCTCACTCCAAAGGGGGGTGAACGATGCTTAGGCCCCACTCTGTCCCCCTAACTTGTATGCCTCACTAACTCAATAAGCATGTATTAACATTCCTAGTTATTTTCACCACCTAAGTACCGACAGGTATGTTGCTGAGATCAAAATTATAGATGCATTCCAAGGTTACAATCTTGTGATCAATGACACCCTCCAACAGCAGCTACTGGTGGAAGGGACTAAAACTGAAATTTAGTTTAGGCCAGACTGGAATTTCTGATATGCTTCCCACTACCAAGCTAGGCAGTCATCTGATCAAGCATCTACCGTGAGCCTAATTGCTTTGGGACTCCTCCTCAGTAAATGGGTCATAACACTTGGCACCGCATACATGCTCCACAAATACATCACAACACTACACGCCAAACTGGGTAAGATAGTCAGTGTGCCTGACCGCTTCAGCCGCAGTAGCACACGCTTCTTAGCCAGACCGACAGCTGCTATTGACTTTCCTGAAGAGTAGGCTGGCTAACTCACACTAACCCTTCTTTTCCTTTCTTTTCCCTTCCTTTCTTTATGCCTTCTCTTGTTTGAATGTCAATGAATAGAGCTGATGTTGTTGTGTTGATGATTAGTTATAGTTAGAATGTAACTTAGTTCAAGAGTGATCATTTGCCCAAATGCTGATAGCCTTATATTTGCCCAAATGCCTATGCCTTGAACTGTTTGATCAGGACTCATGTTACCCAGATTCTACAGGACTTCATGGACTGTATGGATTATACTACGTTACGGACAATGGACATGTGGACTGTACAGAACTATGCTCTCAAAGCTACGACTCTGTCATACCCTTAAGACCAAAGGGGGGATATGTAGGGACTACCACGCCATGCCCGTAATGTCCCGTCATGCAACAGCAGCCGACATCAGGCCGTCCTCCAGTATACTGTAAGCGTGACGTCACTCACTGTATAAAGTTAGGGACGCAACCCTAAAAATGCTCTCTCTCGTTTGGACTTTGCCCTGCTTAGATCCGACATTAAAGAGATACCCCACCGTCTCTCTCTAGTTCGGATTCTACTCTGCTTAGATTGGACCCTCCGGCAACAAAGAGAAACTCATCAACCAAGACGTCTTACCAGCAAGAAGTCAACGTGCTTTCGTATTACCATTGGCCACGGTAGCGAATACCTAAGTTGCGTCGGTCTTCTTTGTTTGTTAAACCGGTACCAGTAACGTTACCACTGCTGCCCAGCAGTTAATAACAGCGTTAAAGCGACAGGATCGCAGTGACCCTTTTCGCTGTGTCGACACACATCGCCAGAGGAACCTCGGACAAAGGACCTCTGCATCGCTCGGAGAATCAACGCTCCGAAAGCCTCCGCGGATCCCCCGACGCTGCATCCTTCTCGAAAGGCCAAGCGAACGGACTGAAAGTAAGGCTAGCATTTGGGCAATCTAGTCGTAGGGAATAGGTTTTGTTTTTAAAGTAGTGCTGCTAAACGTAGGTTTATGCGTGCATACTGTTTATTGGATCATCTGTGTTCTTAGCCATTATCTGTGTTACACTGTTTCCGTGCATTACTTTGTTGACGGTGCTTTACACCGTTACCTGTGCCACTTTTATAGATAGGTTATTGTTGCATGCTCTGTCTTGATCTCTCCTAACCTTCGCCGTTTTCACACACACACACACATATACTTCAGTAAGATTGGTAATTGTAAACTAAGAAATTGAGGCTCAGTCGTCTTCGACTCCTTTGTCTAGGGAAATCCTTTGTCTCACGAGACCGCGAGGTGATTTCCCTTCCCCCAATACCTTAGATAAACATTCCAATCACTGATTTACATCGCGCGCATCCCCTCACGCGCGCATTCTATCTCCTCGCACGACTCCCGCTCTGCGAGCTCAAAGACAGACGCTCCTCCCGGGTTACATTGCGCAATCGCGCATACGACACGCCCCGAGAGCTCAGTCGCTCGTCGGAAAGCGGAAGAGTAGCTTCTCCCTCTCTCTCTCTCTCTCCCTCTCTCTCTCTCTCTCTCTCTCTCTCTCTCACACGCACACCCATACGCACACGCTGCAACCACACACACACACACATATATACACACCCTAGCCACATTATTTCACCAATGTGCCTTGACCACTATTTTGCTGTACATCAATATTGAATTATTACCCATTTAATAACATTGTTTTTAATAAATTCTACCATTGTTATAACTGTGATTTGCCTGTGTTGCTGCTGTGTTCATTGAAGTCAACCAGTCTAAAAGATACTCCCATTTGCCTTCAACCACCCCAAATGTATGTGAATGCTGTTGACCGTAGCGTAGTAAGATACAGTAAGTAATACACTACTACTATAGTTATAGTATGAACATAACATTTGGATAATATACCATCAATTAACTGTTTTAATAAGATATTATTAAACATAACAATTAATGGTAATATTAATGGAATTGATTTTATGAGACTGATCAATTTAAGACCAATTGTACCTACAAAATCGAGCTTCCAAAATAATCAAGGACCCTTCCCATCCATGTCACTTCATGTTCCAACTTATGCCCTCTGGAAGACGGTTTAGATCCATTCACACCGAGACGACACGATTCAAAGACAGCTTCTTCCTTTTAGCCTTCAGACTTCTCAACAGTGCTAAACTGGTCTGAATTAATCTACTTCATTTTATTTTTCTTTCTCCTTGGACTGATCTAGCTTAACTACAATTACCACCAACTTTGTTGTGTGGCAATGAAGTATTATCTTATCTTATTGATAATCTTATTGTTTATCGATGTTTTTTTTTACTGCCAGTATTTTGGGGGTGTTATTGCTTTAGACCGCACAGTTAAAAGATGACAGGAAATCAGAGGGAGAGAGAGAGGTGGGGAAGGGGCCGGCGAAATGACCTGGGTCTCCGGGTTTACGTTATTGTCACCACAGCCCTTGCCAGTCTTTCTTTGATGTACATTGTTATGGTTGAACCTTCCTGGAAATGGGTAAGAACAGCTGTGCACAGCTGGTGTGTTCTGTATGCTCTCAGCCTCAACGTGCGGGTCCATGTAGAAAAGCGAAGTGTCCACTTTGTTTATGCTGGATCATGGCTGTCTGAGATCTATCTAAGAATAGCCACAAGTATCATAGTCATATTTCAGACTTCGCTGTGTGTAAAACTGTCTTATGAAATCATGGAAACCAGATTCATAAGAGATTAGTGGAAGATTTGTAGGTGTAGGGGGGGGATTACATCCTAATGAACTCCTTTTGAACCCGAATGTGTCAATGTGTTGTACATACCCTTCTCTCTATCTAGGTTCCTAGACCAAAAAGACGATGGCTGTGTAGTGGACATCCACCATTTTAACTCGGGTGCCCAGTCAGTACTAGCGTATGCCACAGTCAACGGCTCGTTGGTGGGCTGGGACCTGCGCAGCAACAGCAACGCCTGGACGCTCCGCCACGACCTGCGCCTGGGCCTCATCACATCCTTCGCCGTGGACATGCACCAGTGCTGGCTGTCTGTGGGTGAGTGCCTGCTGTTAATCATGCCTTAAGCCTCCTTAATTCCTCGCTACAGGAATGTCCTGACTCCATTAGTAGTCTTGGCACAGACCCTCTGTAGCCCTTAGCTTTTAGTGATTCTTTATGAATGATCAGGCAGCTAATCTTCCTACTTTTAATCGAGTCCAAACTGTCATGGCATGTACAGAAAACATTATATTTTAAACTTTCTACTACATAAAAGGAAAGCTCGGTCATTTTACTCATGTTTATGATTTATATGTCTAGACAAAGGTCTAGATTTCTTTTTTATGAAAATATCCTAAAAATACCTTTTTCCACTATCTTCATCTGTGTGAATCGCACCAAGGCACGAGTAACGGCACCATGGCATGCTGGGATATGAGGTTTCAGCTGCCAATATCAAACCACTCGCACCCAGCAAGAGCACGAGTCAGACGGCTGCTCATGCACCCTCTCTACCAGTCCTCTGTGATAGCAGGTATGCCTGTTTGCCACTGGTCAGCTGTCATTGGTGGAGCATTTATCAGTTAGAAAAATGAAAAATGTCTGTCACCTGTTTTAGCAGGTAAATCCTAAATTATAGTGAATGGGTTGACATAGCAGCTTTATCTGCATTGAAAGGCCCAGCACAGCACCACAGGTCAGAGTGTGCCTCTCAATTTGCATGATAGACTAATTGTTTTTGAAAATGCAGTGAAAATTAGATATACAATTTGTTAGCCTGTTTTCTTCCTTCAGACTGACTGCTGAGGCAAGTCAGCCTTATAGTATCTGTAACAAATCCACTTATGTAGCTAGTACTTCAGCAAATTGTCACTAGGTAGCAATCTTCGCACAATGCAATAAGGGTTCCTCTATTGTTATTTGTTTTTCAGCCTGTTATGCTTAGGTATAGCATTTCAGAACAGTGCTTAGTTCTAGTAAAGGGTAACCTGCATTGAGAAGCTTCAATCTCATATCACCTAATTCCACCTGTCTACTTAATACAGGTGATAAGGTATTACAAGGAATATTTAACTTCTCTACCTGGCTAATTGTACTAATATTCTACAGCTATTTTTTTTAAATGACAGGAACAAACGTGCGTGTACTGAATTGTGGCTTCTAAAGCCAGGCTGTAATAGTGAGAAGTTGCGCACATCCAAATATAATCTTACAGGTGCCAGACAAAGGCAGCAACATGGAAGAGAAAGGCAGTCTTCACACTGTATATGCTCCAAAGTTGATTAAATTGACAAAAACAAAGCCAATGCATCAGGCTTGACGAAGACCTTGTGGAAAAAATGTTGCTTTGTTTTTTGTCAATTTAATACATTTTGAAGCATATACAGCATGCAGACGGCCTCGGTCCTCCTAAGCCAGGCTGTCCATAGCTTTCGGCCATCACTTTTGGACATTTCTCAGCATTTGTGCCTGGTCACTGCTCAGTCACTTTGTCTCTCTGTCCTGCAGCTGTCCAGGGGAATAACGAGGTGTCCATGTGGGACATGGAGACGGGAGATAGGAAGTTTACCCTGTGGGCCAGTTCTGCGCCGCCCCTCTCTGAGATGCAGGTACAGTGTGTCCCCCTTGTCCTCTAAAGCTAATGATACACAGGGCAGTTTTTAAAATCAGTGTTGCCAAGCAACATTTCTAAAAGATGGTGCTTGGGAACTTTCCCACTGATATAAGCTAACTTTTTTTTCCCGGGGGAATTTTAATTTTAATTATTGCAATGTCAAATCCAATCAGAATATTAGGAGCCCATCATAATATTTAGCAACATTGCTCCAAAATTATAGCCCAGTATAGTATATATAGTATCATCATCAAGAACTCTTACAAACAGCTGGGGCCGTTCAGCCATCTAGCTACTCTGTCATCTGTGTGCTCTTGTTGGATATAGACATAACTGCTCTTATACACCCATGACATTCCAAATGTATGTTTTTGAACAGATCGTTAGTATAAAACTAATGACTATTTTAGATTTCTGTTTTGAATTACTTTCTACAAATGGTGGTGTAATTTGGGGAGCACCTAAAAAAAAGTATGCATCTAAGTTTCAATGTGAGGTTTAAGACTCAACCTGCAACTGAGCTTATGATTAAAGTCACAGTTCAACTGGTGTAACCAACCACAGAGCTCTTTAAGACACAGTGTCTGTACTCGCTTTTCCCTATCTCCTCACTCCTGCGCTCCTGTCTTGTCCAACACAGCCGTCTCCTCATAGTGTCCATGGGATATACTGCAGCCCGGCAGACGGAAACCCTCTTCTCCTCACTGCTGGCTCTGACATGAGAATCAGGTTCTGCTCTGATGGGCATCAAATTTCATTTGAGCAATATATCTTTGATAGTGAGATTTCGTAAATGCTCATTGGTAATTATAAATGTCAAAAGAGCCTGCTGACGACATTTTTCAACTATGTAGCTTACATATATTCTGAATTCTTATCTGAAATCTGTAGAACAAATCATTGCAGACATTCCTGCATGTTGTACTTTCTGTCATTACAATGATTTCTAGTTAATGTGATGCCTTGTTGCCGGGCAGGTTCTGGGACCTGGCCTACCCCGAGAGGTCGTACATCGTAGCAGGAGGGGCCCACGACTCCCTCCACTGCCCATCAGTGTTCTACAACCGCAAGATCATTGAAGGCACAGAGGTGGTTCAGGTGTGAAAGTCATACTTTTCTGACTTCAACAGTAGTCGGGTTTCCATTTAACTAATTTACATGAGTTATGTACATTTGTAGTAACTCAGCTTAAGGAGATGCCCATCCATGGCCAATATGTTAATATGCATTTCAGGTTTTTCCAAATGATGGTGTCTTATTTGAATGCTTAAAATGTGCAATTACAAGTTGTAAGAAACACATGTTGTTGCTGTGTGAGACTGAGAACACTGAATCCAAAAAAATGACTGTTCTCTCCTCATATCAGTCTTTCTCGCACTTCTTTCTCTGTTTCTGTCCCCGACACATACACTACAGGAGATCCACAGTAAGCAAAAAAGTGGTGCAACAGAGGACGCCCCACGTCGAGGCCCCGAATCCCTTCCTGTGGGTCACCATGACATCATCACTGACATCGCCACCTTCCAGACCACTCAGGGCTTCATCGTTACCTCGTCCAGAGACGGAATAGTCAAAGTCTGGAAATGAGACAGCCATTGGCCCCCTCCCAGCACAGCCACTACTTCACCATCTCAGCTAAGGCAGTAGAGGCTACTAAACCTGTACATTATTTGTGTAAAGCCAGTTAATATAATGTAAGCTTGTAGGAATCATTTTAAAAATGTTTCTTTTTGCAAAGTGTGTAATTTTACAACCATCATGACTTGTTATTAGTGTTATACGTTTTAAAAACTAAAATCTTCAGCACATATTTAAAATGATCAGTGCAAAATGTGAAAAAAGTTTAAAAAAAATCATTGGTGACGGAGTTTGCCGTCACTGAATATGCAAGACTGACCCTTGCCATTACTTAAGAGAATGTTCTGTACAGATTAGCTTGTTTCTGTAACTGCTTATAACACAAGCAAATGTGAGATTAGATTCATGCTAACCCCTGAACTAGCCTTGTTGAACAATACCATCTGAAACTCATAAGCTCAATTTGCTGTACATGTGTTACAAAGTGATTTTCCAAGCACTAAGTATTACATAGGTAATCATGTCAATGGCAAATAAACACTCTGTATTGGCACCACATTGTGAAACGGAGTCTGATGCAATAAAGAGTAGACCAGGTTTACTTTACTTGTTGCAATATAGCCTTATGAAGGCACCATTTATGACCAATAACCCAGCATTTACATGTAGATACAGACACATCACCATGTAATTTCACACTGGGAAAATAAAACAATTCAATCTTACATCCTTCATATGGAATTTGATCACAGAGATGGACCATTAAATGCATTTGCAACATTTTCTCCCCGATATTTAACAATATTTAAAAAAAACTATTTGTGGTGGAGAGTTCATTTCATCTTTAGAATATCACTTCAGAATACACATCAGCTGATTTCAGTAAAATGTGTTAATGAGACTTCCCCCCATTGCCAGGCGCTTGTCAGTGTGTCATCATAAATTGGGCCTAATGACCTTCCTAGCTGCGGTTCTTCTGTATGTGCCAGCACCATGCGGGTGCCCCACACCATTGGTACCGGCAGGCCTTCCCCTTACTGCAGTGCAAACCAAAAAGAGAGAATGGTTAGCAAGAGAGGAACATGCACAACTACTTCATCCATTTCACAAACAACTGTGCTGGTGTTTTTTATGTTCTGTTGTTTCTAAATATTATAGTAGAACTAAAAAAGTATCTTTAACCTCCAAATGCCTACCTGGTCTAGTCATAAAGTTCCGTGTTGGAGGGAAGTGTTGAGGTGTCCCCTGATAATTAAAGTGCTCCTTTTGTCTCAGGAGAAATGGTAAGGCGACCCTAGCAACAGAAAGACATTAACCTTATGTTAGGTATAAATTACAATTATAACAAAAATAGTATAATTGCAACAATTATATTTATATACCGTACATGATTATATACATAAATATACAATTTTAACAATACTAAAGAGTTTAATAAGATCATTCAGCCATCATTAAACATTCCCCCACTGTCAAGTAGAAGTTACTATGGCTGTACGTGATTCAGTTAATTGAAAAACAAGATTTTACTTTACTTGGGAAAATTATCTATTTAAAAGGGGGAAAAGACACTTTTTTTCATACCTCTGGACTTGTGGCCCATATGCTGCCTGTGGGCCAGGTCTACCACACATTTGTGGCACACGATAATCGTTTATACCCCCTGTAGGAACAGAAACAAAAAAACTTAAGGGGGTCTTTTGAACCTATTCGCCGAATGTGGAGGACAGCAGTGCATGAAAGTAGATGGGGAGAGTTAGGAAACAACAGAAGGCTATATATAGATTACTGGAATGCTGTCATTTTAGTTGTCTGACTTGTCTTGTGGGACCACAAGGGGTTTAGGCAGAGTATTTTAACAAAATGTATAAATGGTGGTGATGAACTACATAGAAAAAAAGCCATGAGTTCTGAGACTTGTTAGTAAGATGAAGTGCCAAAGGTCTGACACACGAGACTCAACATAACACTGTGTCATAACACTAACTTCACGCAGTTAAGGGGTGATGTAATGACAATTTATACTGTGACTTCACTGGACTTCAGGGTAAACAGTAACAGCAATACAGCCAATGAAGGACTGATATTAACAATTATCACATTGTCCATCAACATGCTGTAGTCCAGTGACTTAAAAAGAAGTTGAAAGATTATGGTTTGTCAGACTTAGACTATGCATTAAAATGTCACTTTGTTTAGTCTTTCTGTCTCACAGCTGTTAGATGCATGATGGTCTTGATAGTGGTGCTGCGTGATGGGGATAGTGACATGAGATGTTGCTTACTTTTCAGAGAACCAATGAGCATTTGCAGGAAGCGCTGAGCGTACTCCCGCTCTCCTTGTTTGGCCTGTCCAAGGTGGATGACGTGCTGATCCAGAGGGGAACTGGCCAGCTCCTCCACTTGTGTGCTGTTGAATCTGTGACCAGTGGTCAGCATGACCACTCCCACCCCTTGACACTTCGCCATCTTAGACACCTGTTCCAGCTTGGCTCTGTCCCCCTCGCTGGTCTCTCCACCCATGGCAGTCAGGATCAGCTTGTTCTTGCGAGGATTCGGGGTGGCGGGGAGCCCCTTGGTGATGACCCACTCCACCGCGTGCCCCAGGGTGGCAGAGCCACCGAGCTGATGCACATCCTCCAGGAGGTGTTTTTTCATGTCCTCGCTGTTCGTGTAGGACACATAGTCAAACTCCCTCTGGACTGGGGTATCTTTTGACAGCTCTGAGGGTAACGTCTGATATAGAGCCACTCTTGCCTGCTTGTCTGACCCCTCTGGTTGTTCACTGACTTGTATCTTCTCCAGGACTGATGCCAGCAGCTCTTTCACGGCCACATACTCGTCTGCTTGCATCGGCTGTGATCCATCCAGCAACAAAGTCAGATCAAGGTCCAAGTCTACATGTAGTCTCAAAAGGTCGATGTCAGCGCATTCAGAATCAGGTTGGCAGAAGTCTGGAGAAACAGATGGGAAATGTCTTCATGAAAAAGAAATGCAGTTTGTTTCAGTTTACCAGTTTGTTTTATGGAGAAAGTGATCGTAAAAATGGATAGGTTTTAGTCTTGTGCTATAGTATAGTAAAAGGTGATGAATCATTTTAAATTTGGCACAGATACAGTGTGAAGTGAAAGTATAACCTTCTTTATAATCCTTGTTTTGGGTATTACAGCAGGAATGTACAAAAAATACCACCAGATAGGTAGTCTGTTTTGATGGCTATGCAGTGAGAGAGACAAAGACTTTCAGAAAGACAGACACATGCATGTTACAATATAGACGCCATGTGCATGAGACGTTTCCACAAGTCAATGAATTAGGTACAAAATGCACAAATTCAGCTTTTTGTTTCCATATGGGGTAATGCCCAGAGTACTTGAGTGGAAGTGGAAGCCTGCGTTGGCAGAATTACCATAGCAGATGGCACAGTGCTGGATCCTCCTCAACTGAGCATACTGGTCCTGTCTCTCTTGCAGTGACTGCACTATAAAGCTTTTAGTTTCATCTGCCTGAATATAAAAAAACAATCAATGATCAGTTAAGTCATGGCATATGTCTTGGGGGAGATCCTACCCATGCTGTGAAGTCTACCTATATTTTGTTTCTGGCAAAGTCCCTGGTGTCTTAGGATGCAGTGGAAGTTGAACAGTGTTTAAAGAAGCAGGTAAGTTCAGAGTTACCTCAAATGCACGTCGGACATTTGGGGTGTCTCCAAGAGCAATCACAGCAGTTTGGATGTTAAAGGCTTTTAACTCCAGCATGGCTGTGTTGATAGCTGTTGCATCCTGAGAGGGCCCGTTGGAAAAGAAAATGGCCACCTTCCTCACCAGGGCGCCCTGTCTTGTGCGTTTAAACACATGCCTCGCCACAAATCGCATAGCTGCACCGATGTTGCGCCTGCCCAGGTTGCGTTCGAGTGCGATGCTTCTTACAGCCTCAATGAGCTTCTCCTTAATTTTGTAGTCAGAGAAGCGGATGAGTTGCTTAGTGTTGGAGTTGTATGAGACTACTGCTACCCGCGCTCCTCTGGGGCAGTTGCTCTGGGTGATGGAAATGTCACGCAAGAGGTCGAGTGTGCTGTTGCGCATCCTTTCAAACACCTGTTGGCCCATATTCTCGGACATGTCCAGGGCAATGACCAACTCAGTAGGATAAACTGGACACTCTCTCTGACCTGCAAACATGGAAACCTCTTAAAATAAATAACTTGAAAATGAATAAATAGCATCAGTTACATACAAGATATGAAGTGACACAAATGATCCTCAACAAAACATATTATTGGTCTGTTCTTCATATGGCAAAAATTACATTAACTAAACATATTGTTTGTAACTTTACTAATTGAATGCAGCTACTCACCACTACAGCATGCTGTTTCGGAAAGAATATCCAAAAGATGGAATTATATTCAGTGCATCCTCCAAAAACATTTGAACATAACATATCAAATAATACAGTGAATAGGCTTGGGTAGTTTAAAATACTAACTGGAAATAGTTAACAAGCATACTCACCACAGTTATCACGAATATAAGGCAGCAGCTGGCAAATCTTTAAAATGGGAAGAATGCATTTTATATTAGCTTTTCGAACAAACTTGAAATAAAAGTATCACATAATGAGCAAAACAACAGATGATTATAACTTCTTACTTCTGTTCGATTCCCTGGAGGTCCTCTAGGACCCTGAAAACATACATCACATATACATATATTACATACAACTAACTATTACAATTACATATATGCATGCATGCATACATGTATACCTAACATTCCTACATTCCGAAATGCATACATACATACATATATAACGTGCATTACATACATACTAACCATCCATTAAGTACAGCTACCTTACAAACAGTTTATGGTGATAGTAACTGTAATGACATAGTCCGAGGTAAGGGTTTGTACCTTGTGTCCATCCACTCCATTATCTCCAGGATCACCCGGGTCACCAGGTCTACCAGCATTCCCCTAGAGTTACCAATGAACAAAACAACAGTCAGTACCAAGAGTGTCTTAAAGAGGAGGACTTGGGGGGGGGTTACGATCTGGTTAGAGTAAGAGTTTTGTTAAATTAACATGATTTTTGTCTTTGTTGCCAGTGTCGGTTTAGTGCATAGAAACAATGTTTGATAAGTAGACTACTCTGTAAAGTAGAAGAATCTGTGAAATGAGTGGCTTGCTATAAGTAGTGTTCTGTATTTTTTGAAGGACGTGTTAAATAATACTACGGATAACACACACATAGTGGTATTATTGACTAAGTTTTTTGTTAGATCGTCAACATCACTTACCCCTCTTCCTTGGTTCCCCTTGGGCCCAGGCCCTCCAGCTTGCCCCTTTACCCCATCTTCACCCTGCCAATCAATCACTAGTAAGACTCAGCGCTTTTACAGCGATCACCAATTGTTCACACACTACTCACAAAAAGTTAGGGATATTTGGCTTTCGAGTGAAATTTATGGAAAATGTCAAAATTTCACATTACAGTGGTATTATATATCATGAAGTAGGCATTTAGGTAGAAGCATGCAATGCTAATTTCCTCATCTGAAACAATATATTGAAACAAAGGTCAACAACAATGGTGGGTGACAGAAAATGTCAATGTCTCAATTATTAGTCCATTTTAGGTGACGTCTTGGTCTCATGATGTCAAAATGTGAACAGCATGCATGAGAAGGACGGTTTAAATACCAATTTGAATTAAATAAGGAAATGCATTATTCAGTTCATGGATCAAACACCTGTTGGGAATTTCGCCATTAAGCTCCTTATTACAGATCAGCAAGATGTGCAAAAAGTCCTGAAACCTTGAACTGTTGGACATGTGCATTCAAAAGTTTAGAGAAGGTCACATTAAGTTCATCTGTAAAGGTTATAGTGCATTTTCGGTTCATCCTGAAATGTCATGTTCAGTGTTTCAGAAATTTTTGCTCATCTTGCAGTTCTGTAACAAGGAACTTAAGGGCAAAATTCACAACAGGTCTTTGATCCATGAATGACAAATATGTGGCAGGGATTTTACTTTCTAAAGCCTGGATTGAAACCTTTGACCAGAACTAAATAATATTGCCAACAACTTACTTGCAATCCAGGGTATCCAGGAAATCCTGGATCTCCCTTTAAAAAGACACAAAATATATTTATCTGTGAGAGAACATTTTGAAAGCAAATACAGTCGTAAACATAGTATACTCTCATACTTTTCCCATACCTGTGTGCCTTTTATTGTGTTAGCTAAACTACCTAGTGGTTAATGAAACACTGATAAACACTATTAACCTTCTGTCCTTTAGCTCCTGGTGGTCCATGCCCATCCCTTCCATCCAGACCCTGTAGAAGCACAATAGAGTAAGATACATAACAGAAGCTAAATAGGCAAAACATAAATTAAATTTTATATTATGCTTTAGGTGTGTTTGTAAGCTTTCTACTCCTCATAGACAATAAATTTGCCATACCTAAACATAACTTGGCAAAAAGGAAATGATATAAACATAGACCTAGTTTGTAACTATCATTTATAGTTTAAACTCTAAAAAAAACTAGTGAATAAGGCATGTAGTGTCCTCAAAACATTACTGTAGGTTTGAGCTGTAGCCTACTGTACATTATATGCAAACAAATATAAGTGATCAAAACAAACCGAGGGTCCTCTGGGCCCGAGTGGTCCTGGGGCTCCCTTGGCTCCAGGGTCCCCTTGCTGGCCCTAAACAGACCCAACAATACATGAGAAGATGCAGTTCATCAATCCCTCAGAGAACATTCCTTGCCAACCTATGTGGCTTTCACATAAACAATGCTAATGGATGAATAAAAACAACATTTGTTCAAGGTATGAAAAATACCATGACATGGAAGCATAAATGTACAGGTATGAGATGTAAAGACTGAAGTGAATCTGGCCTTACTTGAAAGAATTAGTTGGAGTTAGAGGGTGATTTCAGTGAGATTGAGTATATTCACTTACTTTTTGTCCCTTCCTCCCTAGTGGACCTCTTGCTCCTTCAGATCCCTCTGGACCTGGTGGCCCCTAGAATGAGAAGGAGTTGTGGTGGACATGATGAAGTTTCCCTTATTCTGCAATTTATGCACTGACTTAATATTTCAGATGTGTTTGTTGTATACATATGTACACTGATTATAACGAATAAAATTATGAAGACTGAAGATATGCATATATGCATAGACACATTTAGGTAATGATATTTTTCTATTAGTCTTTCTCAAACTTGACAAACTGATAAAGAAAAAGACTTCTGGGACACACCTGAGGACCTGGCAAACCAAACGAGCCACTAGGTTTACTATGATATAAACATAGACCTAGTTTGTAACTATCATTTATAGTTTAAACTCTAAAAAAAACTAGTGAATAAGGCATGTAGTGTCCTCAAAACATTACTGTAGGTTTGAGCTGTAGCCTACTGTACATTATATGCAAACAAATATAAGTGATCAAAACAAACCGAGGGTCCTCTGGGCCCGAGTGGTCCTGGGGCTCCCTTGGCTCCAGGGTCCCCTTGCTGGCCCTAAACAGACCCAACAATACATGAGAAGATGCAGTTCATCAATCCCTCAGAGAACATTCCTTACCAACCTATGTGGCTTTCACATAAACAATGCTAATGGATGAATAAAAACAACATTTGTTCAAGGTATGAAAAATACCATGACATGGAAGCATAAATGTACAGGTATGAGATGTAAAGACTGAAGTGAATCTGGCCTTACTTGAAAGAATTAGTTGGAGTTAGAGGGTGATTTCAGTGAGATTGAGTATATTGTGATATACTCTGTGATATACTCTTCTTATATATTCGTCTTGATTCGTTTTGTAATGTGTATTTATTATGGGTAATGTGTATTATGTGTATGCTACAAGACACCTTAATTTCCTTCGGGATTAATAAAGTTACTCTACTCTACTCTACTCTACTAGGTCCCTCAGGACCCTGTGGTCCTCTGGCACCCTGTGAGACAGATACACATATAATGTACACATAAAGGATTTATGTAAGCCATGTAAAGACATGTACATTTGACACTGTGTGTCAATGCTTAACTAATACCCCAGGAACGATAATATCAAGTTAGGAAGAATATCATTGAATTTGATTGACAAGTACAAGACAGTATAGTAAACTGGCAAATGTTTTCTAAATGTATTGCAAGTAATACAGGTAAAAAGAACTAATGTGTGTTGGCAAAGGTACAACACAGGTGAGATCTCTAGGTTTACCTGGCGTCCTGGAGGCCCAGGGGAGCCTTTATCGCCACGAGCCCCTGGATTTCCGATGTCACCCTATGATAAAATACAGAAATCAGACAAAAATATTAGTCCTATATAATAAAGTATACCATTACCATATTTTCAGAGGGTATGCATTTTGTTCAAATAAGGATGTAATAACAGGTATTTTCTGTCTAAACGTCTGGATAGACTGTCCACAGTTCTCACAGTTCCTTGTATATCGCCTTTACATACAGTATTAATGAGGCTACATGTAAATTTATGCTCATTTATGTGCATACTTGCACATTAATGCTTGACCAATCGCTTAAGTCACATTTCTGTACAATTAGTGAACTGTTTACAACTAATATAATTACAATATCATTTTACAAGTTCACTCATTAGTATACTTTATACAGAGCACTGATAAAGATCATTTTCAGCTTGGTAGTTGGCTCTGCCACTGAGACACTCATGAAAGCCATAGAGGCTGCCTGTGAGCAATCCTAAGTATAAGAGGTAATGTGAGCTTCGATTAAGACTACTGGTGACAAGGAGAAGAATGAGGAGGATGGGCGGGGTGCTTTGTGATAACGAAGTGGGTGATGTGGAGGGTTTCAATCTCCTAGAAAGGGGAAATTTATCAAGTGAACCATCAAACATTCCTCTACTCTTCCTCTGAACATTCTTATCAAAACACAAATTACTACAGAAAGTTATTTCGCAATATTTAAAAAAAAATCCAGTCCAATATACAATATCCTTGTAAAAAGTCTTCAGTCCTGATATATACATTTGCCACAGACATTATCCCAGGCAGTTTTTTGGTACAAATGATGTGCCTGCCTATATATCCTTTCCATCAACACATTTAAATGAGTTTGATATGACACAAAAAAGTGACCTACCTGCTATCGGTTCATTAATCATTTTGTTTATAACACTAATTATCCAGTGAAGACATGAGTCTCCATGTGCAATCTATCCATTCTGACATACCTTCTCCCCTGGTGGACCTCTCCTTCCATCAGGGCCCTTGGTTGTTAAGACAGAAAACGAATGGGTTAGTAATGACGTACAGGGGTACAGGAATTCAATGAAAACACCATCAAAAGGACATAACTAAATAAATGCCATAACTAAAACAAGGACATAGCTAGTTAGACAGAAGGAAGCACACTTACATCATTTCCAGGTGGCCCGTCTCCTCCAGGACCACCATCTTCCCCCATTTCTCCCTTTGGAAAAGAACGGGAGTTTGGGATATTTAAAGTACTAAAAATGGTAGCATAACATCAGATGTGATATAAACTGTTTAGCATTTCCTCTAACATACCGGTGCTCCCCGGTTGCCTGGATCTCCCTTTGGTCCTTCAATTGTGTTGTCTCTCCCCGACTCTCCCTAGAGGCATGGTCCAGAGAACATTCCAAAGAAATGATTCAGTGAGTAGATGAGACAGACCAGCTTTGCACTAGTCTAACTCTGCCAAACGAATACGAATTGCACTTGTACACTGAATTGTTACACTTATTTTTACATAGTTCTGTGGATATCTAGAGAACCCAAAATCCAAATTGTTTCTAAAAACAAGGCAATTGATTGGGCTGACCTACTTAATAGAGATAGTAGTAGAGGGCATCTTATACTGCAAGTTGATTTTCAAAGGAAAACATGCCTTCATTATTATTTGAAACATGTTTTACTGCTGTGTGATTGTTCAGTGAAATTATGACTCAATGGAACAGCCTGGCTATACCCAAATTATTATTATGCATATGTTTATGTGAAGCAAATCTATGATATAACATTATTTTAGCTTAATTTGCAATGATGCAATATTACTTACAGGATCTCCTCTTAATCCTTTCTCTCCCTCTGTCCCTTGGCCACCTTTGATGCCTGGAAAACCCTGCATGATAGAGGAAGTCAGCAGATCATGTATACAGATATAGCAGGAAAATCTCTCCACCTTGATTACTACTGTATTACATGAGAAATAAAACAGTTTGTTTTGAAAAAGAATGTCACACCTCTACATCTACTAGCAAAGAGGCACACTTCAATATTTGTTTGCGCTCTCTCCCCTAATTTAATTGTGTTACTCTTGGATTTAGGGCCTTGACCCAAGAAAAGCCACTTAAGATAATGTTCATGTTCAAATGCAACAATGTTTGATCATATTACCGGATTGCCTGGATCGCCTTTTTCTCCAGTCATGCCATTCTCTCCAGGATCACCCTATGTTTAATAGAAAGGAATTACTACACACAGCAACACAGCAAAAGCATATATTACTTAACTATTATTCCCTATACAAAGTCATAGCAGACACTGAAAATAGCTGCTGGGAAATGGGTAGAAGCTGCCAATTTAGAGTAAAATGAAATACCAGACCTGTTCTCCATGAACTCCATCCAGTCCATCTTCTCCATGCTCCCCCTACCAAATTAACATCATCTGAGTCAGTGACAAACATCCTGTACAGTTTTCATTTACACCATTTAACAGATTGGCTAGGGGTTCATCATTTGAAATTCCACTTCCTTTCAGTCACTCACTTTTTCACCACTGTAGCCTCGTCCACCCTGGATGAACAGATAAACAAATGTATCAGCTATTTTACACTCATGTACTGCATGACATTGTTAGGCACTAGGTGAAAAATGTCTCCTGAAAATGGACCAAGGCATTAGTACCTTTTCACCTCTCTTTCCTTGGCATCCTCGATCTCCTTTGGTTCCATTCAGACCTGGAAGTCCTCTCTCACCCTAAAAAGGTTACGACAGTTTGTTATTCATTACTGCAATTTTATTTAATCTTATTTAGAAATGCTTTAACAAAAAGTAACTATTATATGGAGGATGACATTTTTTCCTGCAGTATTGGGGCTGGGAAAGATAAGTCAGTACTAGCCATCATCACTTCAAAAAACTCTTTGTAATTCCTTTTAAATGTATGACATTTATAGCGTTATTCTCAACAATACAAAAGCTACCGAATAACACTTACACTGGCTCCCTCGTCTCCAGGGAATCCAGGATATCCTGGGAATCCTTTTTCACCCTGCACCACAGCAACAAATATATCAAACAGATGTTGATTGTCCTTGAAATTAGTTGATTAATTACATGCATTCACATTTTTTTTATAGTAATTATGTTGTAGTTATTTATTGTGCAGTAGACGGGATTAATTATCTGTTACTAGCCTTTGCAAAAAAAAAAAAAAAAATGAAATGTGTTAGAAAATAAAAATTAAATGTTTTAGAAAATGTTTTAGACAATGTTTTTGTTGTATTCGTTTTTATTTTAGCCAAGTATTTTAGTTTATAATGTGGTTTTTTAGTATTTTACCTCAAAAACAAACATCTACCAAGAATCATAAATGTAAACATAATTGCCATAGACAATTGTATGTCCTTGCACTAAGAAACCACTGCATTCTAGATCAGCTTGTACTCCAGACCAGTTTGCACATTGCACAGGCACTTTTAAAATTGCACATATTGCTTTTACTATGTTTTATGCGTTCATTATGTCCTCGTGTATCATACTACATGTGCTGTTATGTGGGGCTTTCATGTGAACAGCAAAGAATTATATTGTTCAGAGAGAAACATTTTCTAACTGTACATATGACACTAAACTTGAACTTGGACTTGAATAGCTTCAGTATTACAGTTGGTGGGCTATTCCTCTTCTCAGCTGTGCAGGCAGGCCTTACCTTCGCTCCAGCCCAGCCCTCAGGCCCAGGTGGCCCTGGTGGTCCAACACATGTGCAGCTAATGCCACAGCAGTCTTTCAGCGCCACAGAAACCTGCAAGGGTGGGGAGACCCAGAGCCACTCAGGTGTAGAGGCACAAACATAAGACCATTGTATATGTCATTCCGTACTGCATGACAGCTAGTGAGAGCTGAGGTCCTATAGAGTGATGAGTGGCTTCCATTAAAGCAGTGAAATCATACATTTTTGGGGGTCTGTGTCATTATATGTTTGTCACAAATTTGTGTTTTTAATATTCAGGGTACTATTTGACGGCCACGAAGATAACATCACCCTGGTGACTTTGAAAAGATATACAGTACATAGAAAAGTAAAAAAGTTAACAGACTTACTATATCTCTTTGCATAACACCGTCTATGTTATTCATCCCAATGAAATAAGGCTGCTTGTATCCAAAACTTCGCCCAAACTCGACCATCTGGAGCTCAGGGGTATTTTGGGCCCCCTGCAATGCCACTGTCAACAGCGTGGTAACTCCTGTAGATGATTAAGGTGGAGTTCCATCAATTTATTAGTCCGTTCTCATCTCTTTTTTAAGTGATAACAACCATTTCGTCGCTGAGCAGCATCACACATATTGTAATTTCAAAACTTTATGTTCCCACCAATTTAAGTGGCAAATTTGATTTAAATTTAATTATATACATTTAATTTCTACATCTGATGTTGACATTTACTAAAGTCAGTGAAAGTTATAAACACATTTAACAGTTAGTATCAGCCACATCAGTGGAGCTGTGCCATGTGTTATAATAAATGGGAAAGCATAGTACTGTGGTCTGCAGTTTCACTTATGCCAGACCTCCTAATATCTTACCACTGGCCCTTAGAATGTCCGATTCCAACTCTAGCTTTTCGACTGGTTCATCAAGCCCATCTGAGAAAATTATCAGCACCTGAAACATGAAACTTTAAATTATATAATATAATATAATATAATATAATATAATATAATATAATATAATATAATATAATATAATATAATATAATATAATATAATATACAACCCCTTTGTGGTGATAAGGTTAAAGATGGGCTTATACAGGTCTTGTACAATGAAACATACTTACAGACCCTCACCTTAATTTTAGCCTCAGATTGTGTAAAGATTTTTTGAAAAGACTTCAGCAACTGTGTGTTGAAATAAGTGTCCTCATTTGTTGTTAAATCTGTAACTTTTTTGACCAGATCTGCACTGTAATCCTCAAAGGGGAAGTAGTCCAGCTGTACTCCATCCTTATCCACCAGACTGAAGGCGATCTTTGGGTTAATACTGTTATCAGGCATGCAGCATATGTTATTCAGGGAGGCGATTTTGCTGATGATTTTTGGCAGCTGCTGCTTTAACTGGGCTTGTCCGCTAAAGAGAGCAGGCTTACTTGGACGTCTAGTGATATCAAATCCAACAGCAATGGCCATGTTACATACTACAAAGAAAAAGAGACACCAAATTAAAGTTGGGAAATCGATTGGTCTACAAACATACACATCATACAAATACATAATACTTTGGGACAGTGGAAATACAGTGACAGGAAGGGTTTACTGGCAAACGTAACACTTCTGTCATGTTAGAGTGGTAATACTGGGCATGATGAGAACAATAATTAAAAGAGGAATTAACAATAGAGTTAAATAAAGAAATACCCCCCAGTATACTTTCTTGACTACTGAACGTAAGCGTTTTAGCTCAGTTTGTACTTAAATAAGATGAGATTATCTAGCCACCTTACTGATAATCATTCGTTAAATGAATAAACTAGTCATTCAATTCTCGTTCTTTGACTTGCATTCTTTTTTTAATTTGAAATTTTCTTTGAATTTGAATTTGCATTATTATGTATTTTGTCACAGTAGGCCAGCTGAACAAAATCTTTTTAAAAAATAAAGGAAACGTAGTGAGTTACAGAGATAGAATGAACATTCTAAGCCTTCTGGAGCGAGAGAGCAGAAAAAGGAGAGAAGGTGGATATGACCTCCACCTACCTAAATGCTAGTCCAGCGCGCACACTAAACTAAAGGGATACTGCTTATACACAAAAACTTCTCTTATGGCAATGACCATGTATCCGGAAAAAATACCAACCAAATTTCTGCAATAAGGCCAAACATATACCATGAGTCACAAGGACCTAGAAAAAAAAAAAACAGAAAAAAAAAAGAAAAAAAACAGAGAAGGAGATGAGGGAGAGACTGCTTGATTAAAAGAGAGGGCTGGAACTGTAGAAGGCTGAGGACACTGTGCCAGAGAAAAAGGTCACAGTCAATAAGGGTGAGAAGGCCACAATGAGAAGCCAAGAATGCAATGATGCAGAAGGGGAAGGGTGAGGAATGCGTCTGCCTATGCTAACTTGGTAACTTGCTCACATGTAAATATCACATCATCCCATTCTCCTTTCACCAAACATCATAATCCCTTTATTATCTATCTTCTACATTCATTTCTTCCACCAAAATTCTCCGTCTTATCCCATCAACATAATAGGCATAATATAAATGTAAAATGTCGGAGACCGTTTTAAGACTTTAAGATCTAAATCATGCCATCTCTCTACACAGACCAAAACCAGGCATAAAAATGGGCGACCTCAGCAGCTCACAGAAGCCAATAAAGGCCTCAGTGGCATCCATAGTTTGAGTGGCAGAAATATTAGCAAAGTGTTAAGTGACAGACAAGGAAGCTAGGCAGGCCTGTGCATTTAACCCTACAAAAGAAAGATCTGCTGGAGAAGAGGGGAGGATAAAGCTGCTTGGCTGGTTTCAATGCAACAGCCTTACTACTCCTGATGCAGCCACACAGGCAATGGCAGCCAAGAGTAAGAGACCTTCCTAACACAGTCAGGGGGGAGTTGAGAGGTGAGTTACATAACTTGTATTCATATACACACGATTTACACACCTGCTGCTTTTTTTGTGACCAACAATTGAATCCCTTTGACAGCAAGCAAATGATTTTACTGGTTCATTCTTTCCCCTAAATATTAGTCCTATATTCACAGACAAAGGTAAAATGAGGTAAAAAAAAGTTACTTACCTGGCTCATCTTTGGATGAACACATAGCATTCACCAGGTCTGCTTGGATCTGAGGGAGTTTTTCAAAGTTATCTAAAATAAATGGTTTGCGGCGTCCTATCTGATACAGGTAATCTGTCTGTATTCGACCTATGCCAATGACAAATATTTCTACTTTCATGTCTCTGAGCTCATCAGCAACACGTGGGGCATCTTTTTCCTTTTCCTCTCCATCTGTGAGTAACAACAGGACTTGACGGACACCCTTGTTTTTCCGACTACCATGTTCAGGCAGAAAAGACGCCTTAGAAAAATTCAGACCAGCTGCAATTGAGTTGCCTTGGTCTATTTGATCTATAGCACCAATGCTCCTTATTATGTCCTCGGAATTTTTAAAGGTATTGAGGTAGAATTCTTGTCGGATGTCCTCAGGTTTGGAGCAAAACTGGACTACACCAACTTGGACAAAATCTGGGCCAATGACAAAGGACTTAACGAAATCCATCATAAAGTTCTTCATGATCGTGAAGTCATTGGAGCTGATGCTGTTCGACCCATCCATAAGTATTACCAAATCTATCTTGCAGTCTTAAAGGTAAGCAAAGAGAAAAAGGGTTAGCCTCAAATTCTTTGTAAAAGGCAATGCAATAAATGATGATACATCATAATGCAGTTTGTGTAGTCTAATAATTATACCCTACTAAGCAGCACATATCATCTCACTTAATTTTCGCTGAAGCACTACCTAAACATTATATAAAATGAGTGCCTAAGAAATAGAACACTGTGTGCACATGCACAAACTAAGATGGCAGAAAATGTTCACATTTGCCATATTATGTTTAGAGAAATATGAAAAAGACAAGAAATCAATGTGGAAAATTCTGGTTTAGTGCCCATTAGGGATCCAGTGACACTAAATTTATTTGACTACCAAAATTGTTTTGATTAATCAAATAAATTTAAAATTACTAGGAGGCACCAATCAGCATAACATTCTTTAATTAAATCTCACCTATAAGATGCTTTGTATAAAAGCATCTGCTAAATGGCATGTAATGTAACATAATGAAATCAAATCATCATGGCTGATGACAGGAACTGCTTTTGTAAGTTTGTAAAGATATTTACAATAGGCTCATTTGTTCTATCATGCTGGCATAATGTTTCGCAAAATGTTTCCAAAGCTTTGGCCATGGTACAACATAAATCAGTACTTTAATGCGTTGTTACAAGTACCTTATGTTAAATTATTTAAAAAAGATATTCCGTTCTGTCACATTAATGTAGAGTAGAGGTACTGTTTGTTGATGTCATGCTTCTTTGTTGCATTGAAGACTATAATGCAAGCAGTACAGGAACCCATCTCTTTTTAAAAACTGACTCGTAGTATCATAGCATTTTTCAGGATTGTATCCGAGAATACAACCAAATCTTACCAACTTTCTCAGCTTTGCAGGTCTCTTGGGAGATGTTTCTGTTTAATAACTCCAAGCCATTGAAATTATCCACATAGAACACTCTGTTGAGGTTATTGGTCATTGTGAGCAGCTGACTTGGTAGCTGTGTATTGCTGTCCCCCTTTACTCCAACACCAAATATAATGACACTGTTGTCACGCAACTTTGCAGATACTTCTGCCAAATTCCTGGCGTCTCTGGCCTCCTCACTAGTAATAACTATGAGAAACTTCTTTACTGATTTCTCTGTTCTGCCACCGTTGAACTCATTGAAGAAGTCTACTGAGTAACCCAGTGCTCTGCTGGTGTAGGCTTCCCCACCCAAAGGTTTCAGCTTTGATATGGCCTGCCTCAGCTCCTTTTGGGTGTCATACTCATTCAAGGCAAACTGGATTTGGGGTTCAGTAGAATACACAATGGCCCCAATCCGTACATGGTTTTCTCCAACAGACGAACTGTTCACAAGTCCCGACATGAGGCGCTTTATACTGTAAAAGTGTTCATTGCTGACGCCCTGAGAACCATCTACCAGGAAGATCATGTCTGCAATATCAATTTGACATCCTGGGGAAAGGGGAAACAAAAAAAAAACTTAAAGTAGGGATTGATTCTTCATGCCCATCCTTACCCACATAATGAGAAACTGTAGCCCCCATGCCAGACCTTACATTTTGAGATTTGGTACAACTTCAGTAGACAAAGGTTAACATTCATTTTCTGAGAGATTACATGGCCAGGTATTGAAACACAAACATATGTAGTTGATAACTTTTAGATAATATACTGGTACAGTTATGGAAAAGTTACAAAAAGGTTATAGAAAATGTTACTGACATGCAAAAAGTCTCTAACTAAATAGGCCTATAGTAAGTAAGTAAAAACATCAGTTTATATATATATACATATATATATATATATATATATATATATATATATATATAGGCTATATATATATACGAACCCTAGCAATAGCAAATTAAATTTCTATCCTGGGTACAGTTTAGCAACGACAATAACTCAATAATTATTCCAAATCTGGTCGGACCATCGGCCTATCCTTGTAGTGGGTCACTGGGTGGGCTTAACATGATGATGACAGGGCTGCAAAGGTTTGTAGTGCTATCCTATTGTGTGCAGATGCAGTCTGACAGACAGCCCTTGATACTGCCCTTTGTATTGCACTTGACCTATCTATTGTGGCCAGACTACACAATTTGTTGTGGGCTAGCGTGTCTGGCTAATGCTAATTACTAGTTTTCAGATATATATTTTTTGTTTGTTTCTTTTTGAAAATTGCAGACTTCCACAACTTTATCATGCTGTACAGATGGTTGTGAGACCTTGTCTAACAGCTGAGAATGTGAGTTTTCAGGAAATTAGACTAATGTTATGTTAACATTTGCCCATCCATGTGGTACCAGCATTTGGTCTGGCACAGGCTTTAAAGCTTTAAATATCAAACCCCAAACCTTCGTTTAAATGACAGATAGCGGACATAATGTCCTCTGATGTTGACTGCAGCTCATTAAAATCCCTCAGGAAAATCTGGTTGTTTGAGACGCCGCTGCCAAGTATGGACATTTCTTGTCTGTTTGCGCTGCCGATGCCAACAGCGTAGATGATGACTCCTTGCTTCTTTAGTAAGTCAGCAGCATCTGCAACGTCATCCTGCGACTTCCCTTCAGACACGACGATCAGGATGTGTGGGACTCCAGGACGGCCGCCCATCGATGCTTTAAATAACTCAGAAATGTAACGGAGTGCTTTGCCAGTCTGAGTGCCACCTCCCAATTCACGCATGGTTTCGGTTTTCTTGCGCATCTCGGCCTTGTCATAGCTGAGCTGGAACTCTAGCTGTGGATCTGTGCTATACTGCACAACACCCATATGCAGTGCATCTGGTCCAATCACAGACTGATCCATGAGGGACTCGATGAACAATTTCACCTTCACAAAGTCTGGGGGCGAAATGATGTCCGAACTTTCCACCAATAAGAGGACATCTGCTTTTACATCGTTGCATGCTGTGAAGAAAAGGGTCATACAGCTGAGAAAAACAAACACACAAACAAAACATGTAGATGCCAAGACATGAAAGTACAGTATATGATAGACCTCAGTCAATATACTATAATAAACACACAAGACACACCAAATTTAGGGGGAAACATTTTTAAATCGTAGTTAGCACATGATGTTCTCACCTTCTTTGGAACACATGTTTTGAACAATAACATCTTTTATGGGGAATAAGGCATCAAAGTTGTTGACTGTGAAGGTCCTCTTTGGATCACCAGCGATCTCCTCCAGCTCTTGTTGATTTGCACCTTTGACACCTATTGTATAGATACTGACTCCTTGGTCACGCAGCTCTTTGGCAGGTTCTTCTACTTCATCTGCTGACTTTCCATCAGTGATTACAATCAAGATCCTAGGTGTTTCGGGATTTGGTCGGCTCTTAACTGCCTCTTGAAAAAGGGGTCGCATCGTTGTTAGGGCCTTACCTATATTTGTACCGCCACCATCCAAATAAACCTTTTTAACTGCTTTGTTAAGGGAAGCCCTATCTTTGGTGTCCACAAGATTAAACTCAAGCTTTGGGTTGGAAGCAAATTTCACCAGACCTACACGGACCTGCTTGGGCCCAATTTGAAACAAGAGCAGAAACTGCAGAATGAAATCTTTCATCTGGTTAAATTCCTTTTCATTGATGCTTCCAGACTCATCAATCAAGAAATAAATATCTGCTTCCTCTGTCTTCAGACAACCTAATGAGAAGAAGAAGAAGAAGAACCTTCAGTCATACAGTAATTACACAGTACTCCAAAGTTTTTGTGTTTAATGCAATACACAATCTGCATATACAGTCTACTCCCCATATTTCAACCCTTTCTTGGACTTTTGTCTTTTAAGATAAGAGTTATTCTGACAGTTTTGGATGTATATATTTTGTTACCTAAGCCTTAGCTGTTTGCTGTTGTCATTGTCTTGACACAGACTATGTAGTCAAAGCACTGAAAAAAACCTTGAGATAGCATTTCACTGGTCTGTTGCAGGCCACCAACATAGTATTGTGTTGCTGGACAAGATTAGACTGTTTTTCTTTCTCAGAAGAGAACCCAAAAAGACAACCCAAAGACAACCTAAAACCAGTTATTGGTCACAAAACTTGCCACTGATAACACTACTCCCACAGCTTTATAACCAATGTGGCAATAATTCACATTATGTTGCAAATAAAATACATCCTTACAAGTAGGCCTCCTTATTGAAGATTTTTTAAATGTTTATGTAATTATGGCCTGAATGTTCAGGACTACCTCTGAACTGATGCTTATACATCAAAGGGGCCTTATCTTAGGTTCTAATAAGGTCTTAAAATTGATTAAACTGGTGACATAAGCTATTCCTGCACCATGTATGTATGTTATGCTCTTAAAAAAATGTTGCAGCAGTGTTGTAATTAGCTTTTTGTACCAACCTTGTCTGAAAATGTTTGTCCTGGGTAAAGGAATCCCAGCTAATCCAGGTGAAGATCTTAACCCAGTAAGCCCAGGGGAATGTCTAACGTGGATTTGATGGGTTTCTGTAACATGGCAAATGCTTGTTCTTAAAGATTTCTGTATAGCGTTGAGGTTTGGAAGGTCCTCTACAGTGAACAGGAAAGTTGAAGGTGGATATGAAGCGATTTGCTGCAGTGCTGTCCGGTTAAAATTCTTCACTCCCACTGTAAAGACTTTGACCCCAGGCCCGAATTGCCGTAAATCCATTGCTGCCCTGCTGACATCACCCGTGGAATTCCCTGTTGTGATGACAACAGCCACTTGGGGAACACTCATCTTATATCTGCTGCCTCTCTTTGTGGTGAACACATCATTTTTTACAAATCCCAGAGCCTGCTCTGTGTTTGCAGTTGTTGCCTTCATATATGGAAGTTTCTTGATGTGATAAAGGATGTTCTCTTTATTGTCATAAGTATTCAAGTATATTTCAGCTTTGGATGTATCGCTGTATAGCACTACACCCACTCTAACTTTGTTTGAACTGATGTCAAGACCAGCCACAATGTTGTAAAGGAAGTTCCGAACAAGATTAAATTGTTCATGTCCTGTGGTGCTGGATTGGTCCACGATGAATACAATATCTGACACCGTGGATAGGACACATTCTGTAACAGATTATAGATAATTAATACATTATTAGAACGCATCAAGTACAGACAATTATAATAAACAGGATACTTACGAATTATATAGGTGCATTTATTTAATTAATGACAGTAAATTACTGCCTGTGAATATGGAATTCAGCTAAAAACAGTAGAGAACTTGTAAAAATTTAATAATTACCATCAGTGACACTAAATGTTCCCATTGTTTCAATGATAGCCTTGATGTCCTGTGGTATCTGCCCAACAGTTCTCCCCACAGTCTTGGACATGGTGGGGTCTGTGGCGATGATTTGCATTTCCACAGGGTCAGCATTATCAACCCCAACCGTGATCACATTAATGCTCTGGTCTCTGAGAATCTGTGATTGTCTATAAACACTGTCATCTGATTTTCCTGACACCATCAAGATCAGGTACTGTCCGAAGCCCGGGTAGAGACGTGCTCCAGCTTCTGGGGTAAGCAAATTCTTGCGGGCATAATCCAACACTGCTCCAATTTTCCGTGGACCACCAGCTTTCAGTCTGAAACGTTTTACTTTTTCAAGGACCTCTTCTTTAGTCTTGTACTGATTGAGAAAAAATTCTACATTGGTGTTATCACTGAACTGTGCCAAACCCATGCGATTGGAGTCAATATTCACGTTGAGCTGGTTTGCCAGACGAGTAAGAATTTGCCTGATCAGTTGGAACTGTTGTTGCTTTATTGAACTGTCCACCAGGAAAAATACATCAGCAAACCCTGTAAGAAGGAAAACAATATATAAAATACTGACAATGTTCACGTTCAATATCGTAGTTCAAACAGTGTTACAACCACACAAAGTTTACAGATATTGTCCTAAACTATGGTATGACCACCACATGGTGTTGATTTTTGGCTACCCTACATAATAAGATATTTTAATTATCGGATGTTCACATAAACAGCACTGATGGGCCTCGCGTTCACAAATCAGGGTTTTAAATGATTATGCTGTGTAGGTCGATCTAGTGGACTTTGACCAAAAAGCCTGGCCCTTTGGCATTGCCATCAAAGCAAATGTTTGGTACCCTGGAGACCAGGATTCAAAGCTGAGTGGGGTGACTTCTCCTTCTCTCTGCTACAAATGGTGTCAGAAGTGGGATGGAGTGACCATCACTAGGGTTGTGGCTGTGCTCTGACTGCCATACCAATGAGCCTGGCTCTTTGGCATTGCAGTCAATGTGCATGTTTGGTTGAAGCTAGGTGGGGTGACTTCTCCTCCCCTTTGCTTCAAATGGTGTCAGAAGTGGGATGGGCTGTCTTGCCAAGGCTGCCACCCATTTTACTAAGAAGCACTAGACAACAAACAAGTGTTTATATGGGCTGGGTTGATATGCCTCTGATACTAAAAAAACTGTTGTCTTGGGCAACATTTTTGGCGAGTTATTTAGCGGAAACTGTTTTCTGACTACTAGCTGCTAACTAACTGATAGAAAACAGCGTCCCTGTCACAAAATGTCACATAATTTGATAGACATTCAAAGGAAGATGTGTTTGCATGTCAACTTTGACCAAGCTTGGGCAATTACAAGCCAAGATATGGACTGTTAAACCATTTTAAACTATGTCATCAAATGTAACTTTGAAACAGCTCATCTCAAAATAAATCCTTTAAACTTTTTGTCAGCATTGTCTGCAGATAATATATACCGAATTTAGTGAAATTCATGAACGCCCTATGACGAGTTTGTTTACTTCCACTTTTGTGATTTTAAAATTTGACAGAAATTGTTTTTATTGGGAGTGGGTGTTAACTAGTGTTTTCAAAGTCTGAGGTTCAAAGGAGTTTAAGACAAAAAAAAACTGTTTTAAATTGTAGCGTTCTCCTAGCTTCAATGGGAAACAGTGCACCTGTGATAAAATGTCACATTTGGTGCACATTTAAAGAAAATAAAAAATGAATAAAATAGTGTGCATGGTGGCAAAAATGCCACCCAGTCACGCATTTCTCTGTATTAAAAAAACTATACAAAATGTACAAAATTTTTACATTTTACCTAGTGAGTCCTCCATAATTTGGCGCTTGGCTTCCTCTACAGAAGTGCACAGCTTGTGAACAATGTTCAGAGAGATGCCTTGAAGAGCGCTGAAGTCCGAGACGTTGTACACATGCTGGTTATGGGGCTCATTACCAATCTTCCTCAGCTGTTCTATATCTGCATCTTTGATCCCGATGGCGTACAGTATGATGCCCCGACGCCTCAGGTCATCCGCGTGTGGCCCCACTTCGTCATTTGACTGGCCGTCTGTTATGACAACGGCAATCTGTGGCACGCCCTGTCTCGCACGACTCCCTGCTTGTTCAGTGAAGTGCTCGTTAAGAATAAAATCCAATCCAGCTCCAGTCATGGTGCCACCTCCTTTGTAGGGTAGTTTCTTGATATACGTTAGAATATCCTGTTTGCCTTGATAGGTGTTCAGTAAAAACTCAGTCCGTGGATCACTGCTGTACTGAGCCAGACCAATGCGTACTTGATCAGGACCGACACTAAAGCTGTTCACAAGAGTGGAGAGGAAATCTCGTATCTGCTGAAAGTTTTCTTTTCCAATACTCCAGGAGCCATCAACCAGGAAGACAATGTCGGCTGCAGCCTCCTGGGTGCATACTGAAAACAAAAAAAAAGAAAACAAATGTTGAGCAACTATTTACATGTTCAAATTTTATTGTTGCATCTCAAATGTCTGTTTTTATATAATGCAGAAGCAAAACTCTTAGCTTCCCCCCACCCTCATTCTATTCCCCTGTGACCTGCAGCTGTAGGCAATATAATATAGCTAAATGAAAAGAAAAGACTGTTTAGCAATCACTGGAGACTATAAATATATACAGTGAGTATAGGGAAATATGAACAATGATTTCAAGTTTGCTTCAGTTTTAAAAATCTATTAACCTTGTAAAAAAATAGGTATTGGTTTTATGAATGTCAAAGCAGCCTACAGTATTCTGCAAGCATTGTTTGACCATAGGATCATTGCGTATCATTGTAGCTGATGATGGGGATAATGGACTTAAATAAACAAACCTGTTTGCTGTCCAGCACAGACAGCCACACACGTTCCTATGAGCGCAATGACCAGAATGTGTGCCAGCGTCATTTTCAAGGTGTTTCTGGAGTCCTGAAAGCGTTCAAAAATAGTGAATAAAAACACTGCATCTGGGTTAGTGTGAGCTAGTGTAATGGATACTGGAGCATGACAAACACTGAGATAAGGTAAGAAATACATACACTTGAGAGAAACAAGTAAGGAAATTCCAAAAAAGGAAATTTAGAGATGTACACCAAAATTTTATTTTATCTCAGGAGTTATTGATAAGTTCCAGCTGAGTTTGTCTCAGCTATAGGCTAAGGGGAAAATACAGGAGGTAAATTACAAATCATATATCAAATAATATATCAAGTAAATTATATGTCCTATAGTTTTTTTATATAAAACATCAATATAGGACATAAAAATAGACTATGTTTATTGTAGATAAATGAAGATAAACAAGAATGACATCAAGCCTGGGATAAAATATAATAACAATAGGATTTATAAGACCATAAAAATGAACAGATGCAGCTGTGAAACACTGACGTTAGCACGGAAAACACCAACACCACTCCCTCACTACATTTAACAGTCGAAGTCGAAGGAGTTTTATATATATATATATGATAACCATATTTCTATGTGCACACGGGCCAGCCTTTTTGCTTATATCTTCTACGCTGTAAAAAGTGCTGCTTAGAACCAACTTAAAAAAGTTAAGGTAACCTCCTGTGTATCCATGCAGCACAATTACTTTTTTTCAAAGTTGTTTACGCTTCACTTTTTGCCGTGTGTTTCATTCGGGGAAAAAACAAATGGTAATGGACACAGAATACATTCATGAAGCCAATAAGCATGATAAAATCCCCAATTTGGTTCCTTTTGAATAAAAAAAGGTAATATCCTTTTAATGGCCTGGTTTCACCATTGCTATCCACAAAAACAGCAGCATTCAGCACCCAATATTCAGGTTTATCTTCTCAATTGTAAGGTGAGCAATTTACCAGTAAATAGAACTTTGTGGAAAGCAAGTAATGATATAAAGATGGTATGATATATGGTATATATGATAGTATAATATATTATGATATATTGATGTTATGCTGAAAACATTCTTGGTCCAATTTAGTCACTATATGATATTTGAGCACGCAAACACAGAGCATAAAGCCAGAAACCATCCTATGCGCATTTTGAACTTTGCAGAAAACCAAAGGACACACACACAAATGATACTTTTGATATAATTAAAGCACATAGGTGTTAAGAAATGTAATTGCAAAAATGAAAAAAAGTACTTACATCCGTGCTGTGTCCTAGGAGAAGGAAAGTTCACCCATCCAGTTTCACGGCCTGAGATGATCTGCAGCCCGTGCAGGAGTAGTAAGGCAACTCCTAATCCAACACCCCCAAATACCCCCCCCCCCACACACACACACACACACACCCTCGGCTCAAACCTACGTCATGGTCTTTCCACTGCTCTGCATATACACTATCCTCAAGTGTACTTGCTACGCTCCTGCTTATACTGAGTCCCATACACACTATGTTTGTATTTGCTTGAAATCATTTGTAGCCCATCAAATGATGTGCCTTTATTTCCATTTGCTGCATTTACAGCAAAATGTAGTATTAGGAAATGTACTGCACACAAAATGGAGTAAAATTCCATACAGTCAATGTTTTGGGCATATTCTGCACAAGGTACTGTAAAGGTTTTGTGCACATACTGTTCAATGTCATGTTAAGGTTGCATTTGTACCCAGTTACAATTGGGCTTTCTCTGAATCACGCATGTCAAGTGTGAGGTCTGAGTCAACAGTTTACTGCTAAATGTCATCTATGTAAGAAGAAATCCAAGTACTTGTGTATCATATTTTATTGGATTAACACCACTTGTTGTATTTGATCATCCCATATTTCATTTTGATTCTAAGCTTTGAGATGACTTCAGCAGCTCAGTTCTTATTAAAACTAAATGCAAATGTAAGCTTCTATGTTTAAACCTTGAACAAATAACATGTAACTGCTTGTGGTAAACATCTATGATCTATGGGGTTTAGCTGAAGGTCCTGGCAACTCCAAGAGTCAGTAGACACTAAGTAAAATTCATCATAGCAAAGGCAGATGGAATGTCCCTGCAAACACATACAATGTTTCTACACAACATCCTAGGAGTAAACTGTTATAAATTAAGTAATGTGAGAGACTGTGGTAATAATAACACAGCTGATGTGCACTGTCGCATGCACTTGGGGAATAAACTGACAAAGAACAACTGGTTTCTTTTGTAAAACTAAGGAGACCACATTGAAAAGGACCTCTTGTCATTTAATAGACCACAAATACAAACTGTTAAAAAGAAAGAATTTGCAGACTGTATTTAAAATATTTGAAACTGCATCTTAAGAGTTGAACGACAACGGTTGTCAAAAAGAAAGCATGTCATGCATTTTAATTGGCTTTTTTCATCCTGTGTTATTACTGATGCAAAACGTATTGATCTGAACACTTTACACTTCCACGGCAAGTCTGAGCAGCAACATCAGCAAAATGGATACAGGGCTCTGCTCCCCCAGTCCCACAGTAATCTTTAACCACCCTCAGTGTGGTAAGTCATTCTCTTCTTAGATGGTGGAAATGGTCTCCAACAGTTAATTTACAGACAGCAATTTATTTGCACATTGCACCTTTCATCTTTAAAATATATATAATCATCTTTTGATGGTTACATATATTACTGTATCTGCCCAGATGTATAAATAATTTATCAAGCTTCCTGCAGGAAGAGCAGAGATCCAAGAATTATGTGACAACAGAGAATCCCTCTGACATTTTTTTGGGTTTTTTTGTATATTTGAGACATAATTACTAGGTTCATTAAAATCTGATTTAGCTCACAGTTCCATATTTTCATTAACTGTGATCCCCAAACTAAAATGTCATATTTTGTTTACTATTTTCTGCTCAACTAGCAATTTTGAACAGACATCATCATTTTACCTACATTCTTTTTAGGCACAATGGGCACAAGGTCAGTGACAAAACAAATATGATTTTAAGGACAATTCTGGAAGTGTAATAATGATGGCTTCGCACTATAATAGTAATACTGTAGTAAAACATTCATATGAAGTGTATTTGCACTTCACCATTTTCCTATTTGTGCAGGGGGTTTACTCAGACAGCACTGACAAAAACCAGGACATATCTTTTAACAACCAAGTATCTGCTCAACATGAGGCCGCTGCCTTAACATTTCTTTGCTGATGTTTCAGGACCAACTTGGGCAGCAGACATGCGGCCATGTTTACATTCTATAAGTGCGTGCGTGTCCTCACTTGACAGAGGCAATGCGTGCGCACACAATAAGGAGAAATATTCCTGTGATTAAGAGTGACTTGTTATTATATTATATTATATTATATTATATTATATTATATTATATTATATTATATTATATTATATTATATTATATTATATTATTCATATTCCATTATGATGAGAAATAGTTTATCAAAATGCACACTAGGTAGCCAGGAGGAAACTGAGGGGGGCCCATTTGAGAGGCAGAAAACATGGTGAAAAAGGCGAGACAGGAGTTAGGTCTTCACGTTAGGTCTTCAGCTTTTTTTTTTCTTTTTGAGTCTCAGAAAATGACCCAGCCTTTGCACAAGATAAAATAGATGTTTAGATAAAGTATAAGCCATACCTAAGTGGTACCTTTTATCAGTCCTCTTGTTACTGTAGTGTACTCAAATAAAGTAAAACAAACAAACTGGTCCTTGCACAAAGTCGTGTATCAGATGGAGCACTGGCTTGGTCAGAACCGAGAACAATCCTTGACAAATAAGACAGGGAACATAAGATTACATTCAATCATCTGTTAAAGCAGCATAACTAATTAGGCTTGTTTGTTGAGTCTGTTGCTGTGATGTGACAGTACGTCATGATGAGGCAGGTCGTTTAAAAAAGGCTCCTCTGGCTCTACCTACAGCGTGTAATGCAATCTGCAAAGATCCAGAGCTCCTGACTCAATGGTGCTAGTTAAATCCAGGGGGACTGTTGGCTGGCTGACTGCCAATCACAACTCGTGCACGTTCTAAAGACTAGTTTACATCAAGGTTTACATCTGTTCAAACTTTCTGCTTCAGTTCTGGATTTCTGATTTGCAAACTGCTACAGCTTTAAGCTTAAATAACTTTTTAAAATCCATAATCAAATTGCAGAGTGATCACTAATTAACATTTTTTAAAGAAAAAAATAGGTCAGTAAAAGTAGGCTAAACTTTATTCATAGACTTGCCATTTAATTCCAGTTGTGACAGGCTTTAAAAAGGGATTTCCTTGAAACAATCACATTAAGACATATTTAAGTTTTTTATTGTATGATGAAAAATTGCAAAAAACATCAACTTCTTGGCCATTTATCTGTGTCACTTAACAATATAAAAATGCACCACACAGAAAATGACAATCAAGTATAAGTTGCCACAATTTTAATTTCCAATTCAAATTTAACTGTAGAATTTTAAACAGTGCCTCCTGATTACTAAGTTAATGTTGATATGCCCAAAATGAATGCTAAATGTAGATTTGAAATGTAAAGGAAGTATACAATAGTATTTGAGTGACATATTTACTTACTATAGGTAAACCCAACTAGGGTTGACTTTACCAAAGACTTTACCAAACAAAACATTTTTAACCTCAATAAAACACTTGCAAAAGTGACTATACAGTCAGCATAACAGGTTATAACAGAAGACAGAGAAATGTGATGCCACCTTATAAAAGAGACCAAGACAGAAAAAATATGGTGCAACATTCACTTTATGTGACTTTATGTAAAAGCAGTTATGAACTATGAAGCCTATATTCTGCTCTTGAGTCATTGCGTTGGTTGAATGCTGCATTGGTTGAATCATGCTGTATACCATACCACAGCGCACAATGAAAATAAAAATATATCAGATAACTTTTATTGAACAGAATAAATGGTAGGAAAATGGGATTCCCTCCCATACCTTAAACACAATTTGTATTGCAGCACAAAGAGTAGTTGATTATCTGTGTATACTGTATAGGACAGAGTTTGGCTAAATCCTTGTAGTATTCAGAGTTCATTTACGGTGTCCACACACAGTGGGCCTCACAGTCTGCCCTGCTTTCAAACCGGTTCCCATTGCCTCCACACCCACCATACCAGAAGGGGAAGCAGCGCCTTTGGGTGGTGTCATAGTGCCACTTCACAACAAAGTCCCTGCACTGATGTCCCTGGTCATGCTTCAGAGTGCACATAACTGCTACAGAACAGGAAAAGAGCATAGCAAATGGTCATGTCTCCACTCTGTAATGCAAAGATGTGATAATAATAAATTAAGTCGTTTCAGATTTCATACTTTGATTTTGAACCACGTTTTAATGTTTTAACTACATTTTTCCTCTAAGTAGTGTTTTCCAATGCTAATGGATTTTTAGTAGAAAATGTCTTTGCTGTAGAAATGCACAGAATCCTGATTTTTCAGGTTCAGCCAAATACCCAATCAATTTTTTTTAGATTGACCAAATCTGAAATTTAATATCAAGTCCCACTCAATTCTGCAATGCACATCAATGTGGTAAACAATGCAAAAAATTATATTACACATATCACTGCAAGTTGTGTGTTTGCTATGCATTTCACTTTGTCTCTTTTATGTTAACAAATTATGTTATTAACTTGATTATTTCTATTTATTTCAGAAGAGCAGTCAGGAATTCCTCCGTCTTTGCGTAGACAAACAAGATATTTTTCTTTTACTACCTTGCAGTGTGGTAGCATCCTCAGTCAGTTGGAGTATGTCAAAGTCTGTGAGCACAAATCATTAAAGAGCAAAAATTGAGATCAGAAGAAAAATAAAGTACTGATATAATGACTGTAATTACGTTAGTTGGTATAAGTAATTAATAAAACTTTAAAAGGTTTGTGTTACACTAATAGAGTAACGTATTAAGTACAGCAGATGAAAATGTTGTACTCTTACAAAAAAGCATTTTTACCATAACACCTAGTAGTTTTAATAGTAATCAATAATGGATCACATTATTTTCACCGATTGTGTTACCAATGCACCAGAACCACCTTAACATTTTTAGTCATTCAGAAGAATGATTTTTCACTTTACGTAGTACATTTTCCATTAGATTGCAGAGCATCTTAAAGTGACTGCTTAGTTACTTTGCAAAGGAATTTCCAGAAGGTACCTTCAGGGTGAGAGGTATCCAGTTTTCCGCAAGCATGGCAAGCTTGAAGCATTTCTTTTCTATGCCAAACTATTTATTGTTACCAATACAACCATCTAAACTGCAATACCTCATATTAACCAGTGGAACTCCCTACCATGCTAAAGCAAAACATTCTTTCAAGCTAATATAGTGCAGACGAATACATTAGTTTTAATGTTAAGTCAGTCATTCAGTAATTATATGGTATAATGAGATAGGTAAACATGTGAGGTTTATGCAGGGTGATAACATCCATTTAGATGTAGATGTTTACACTCATTCTGGAGCAGCATGGTGGTCCCCCTAGATTTCCTGAGAGTGAGTCATACAGAAAGTTTACATGAGGAAATAAGGCCTGTCTTGAGCATAAACCATACCACTGGTGTCTCCACGGCCCGAATAGTATTCACTGTCATGTCCCGTTTCGTACAAGATCTCTTTTTGGGTGTCTTCTGTCTGATCAAAGCTGGGGGTGGTTGCTGGGTGGCTGTAGCTGGATGTGGTGGGCAAGGGGATGCTGATAAAAAAAAGATGACTTTAGGTAGGTTTATTCACATGGATCAGCAGTTTCTTGTCAGACAGAAACTGTCAGGTCTAAAAACCTTGAGTCTAATTTTGAGAAAATCAGGTGAAAATAGGTCAATACACTTTTGAGCGATGCCTGATAAAGCACAAAGAGAAATCCATTGATTGTTCAATATTAAAAAGAACAGTTGAAGGTTTTCAGTGTACGGTTGTCACTACATTTTTTCCTACACTTTTGAGCTCATTGACCTAAATCAACCAGCATGATACAACTATGCATAAAATCAAAAGACAGCTCCTACTTTCAGTTCATACCTAACCCACCAAACCATTTAGTTCAGAGCTACCTCAGCCACTGGCAAAGAATTATAACGTGAGAATGGCTGTAAAGTCAGTGTAACATCTCACCTCTCTTCCAGAACACTGGTCAGATCTTGATCTATCTGTTGCTGGAAATCCCGGCACATCCATTGCTCAGATGAGGCAGGGTATATGTTGACTTGCCCTGTTAATGTGGCAGCACAGAGCCGAATATGGAAAACATGAAAGACAATAAAAACATATTTCATTGCATTATATGTGAATATGTTGCAGGTGAAGACACTATAAACAGATGGAACAGTGTGTACAACGAGGCTATGGACATACTACATAAACCTGAACCAAACATTATTGCATGTACTTAGAATTAAGACACTGCTTGCATTAACATTTGTAAACAAACCCAAATAGTCATGATTTTACAAAGACACAAAATCAATTTTTCTTACTCTTGAGGAAGGCCAGGAAGGTGTGTATGAAACGCTTTGCATACTCCTGCTCTCCGTGCTTTACTTCTCCCAGATGAACCAGATGTTGCTCCAAGGGAAGGCTGGCAAGTTCCTCTACTTGTGTGCTGTTAAAGCTGTCTCCTACAGTCAGAGTGAACACCACCACACCCTGACATCTTGCTAATCTGGAGGCAAATTCAAGCCGAGTTCTATCCCAGTAGCTTGTTTCCCCACCAATGATGGCCAGAACCATTTTGCTCTTGCGTGGCTTCGCGGCTGTCAGGAGACCTCTTGTGATAACCCACTCCAGTGCATATCCCAACCCCGAGGAGCCACCAAGCTGCTGCATGCTCTGGAAAACATGGTTCTTAATTGAACTACTGTCCTGGTATGTCATGAAGTCAAACTCCTGTTGGACAGGAACCTGTCCTTCTGTGGGTGCATATGAGCCAGAGATTTGGTACAAGGAAACTCTGGCCTGATTATCAGACCTGAATGGCTGGCTGCTCACAGATATCTGCTCAACCACTGAACCCAGCAGCTCCTTCACACCAGCGTACTGGTCTGCTTGGACACTGCGTGACCCATCCATCAACACAGCTAAATCGAGGTCCACTTGAATAGGTGCTGGGGCCTTGTTCACATTGGAACAGCTTGAGTCTGCCTTACAAGGATCTGGAATGAGTTAAAGAAGCATCATCACAAACTGTAAGCCATTAAAATAATGTTTGTATATGCTATGATGTTTTACACTATAAAGTACACTCACTGCGGACACTGCATAAAGCAACTGTGGTAATATATCTCTAAAGGACCCATTTTAAAATATAATTTGCATTTATTGATATATAGGTCTTTGAAAAGTGCATCTTACTGTTTGTTGGTTATTCATATAAAACCTATTATGGACCTAGATACATTCACACACACAAATGTATACTTATGAGACCAATGATAATGGTGGCGTACCGTAGCATATTATACACCTTTGAACATCACTTAGCTGAGGTCTCAGGTCTTGATCACTTCTCACCAGTTTCACTATAAAGCTTCGGGTTTCATCAGCCTATGTAATATCAAAAAGTACTTAGAAACACATATGGATGGACAACAAACACATTGGTGGCACACTAGTAAATGTTGCAGTCAAATAACATAAAAAAACCAACAGGCAGACAGGCAGTCAATTTATCCTGAAAGCTTTAAAAAGACATCTGCCTTAGCAAGACAAGAATTCCCAATCCTCTCCCTTTTAACCATTCCATTTTGTTTACCTCAAAAGCACTTATGACGTTGGGAGCATTTCTGAAGGCGATGACAGCAGGGTGAATGTCATGGGCTTTTAGTTCCAGGATGGCTGTGTTAATGGACTTGACATCCTCTGATGCCCCGTTGGTGATGAAGACAGCCACCTTCCTCATCAGCAGACCCTTTCTCGTGCGTTTAAAGACATGTCTGGCCACAAAGCGCATGGCTGCACCACTGTTGCGGCGATTGGAGGTGTGCTCAAGGGCAATGTTGTTGACCTCGGTGAGGAGGTGCTTCTTATGGTGGTAGTCTGAGAACCGAATCAGGTACTTGACACTGGAGCTGAAGGAGATGACTGCCACCCGTGCACCCCTCGGACAGTTGCTCTCAGCGATGGCGATGTCCTGCAGCAAGTGATGGACGGTGGCACGCATGTGCTGAAACACCTCAGCGGTCACATCCTCTGACATGTCTAGGACTATCACCAGCTCAGTGGGGTAGGCTGGGCATTCCTTGTGGCCTAAGAACAACAGGAGAACACCACTTATAAGAACTAGATGCACCACATAGCGGTACATGGTATGACCGCCGCAGATTTTTTTAAGGTGCTTTTTACAGATGACGTACACCAAACTTCTTCACAATCAGAAGAATGCCCTCAGGAGTTAGTTTACTTTCACTTCCAGTGTTTTTTAAAAAAAGATGTGTTATAATGTGTTTTATGCGTGTCACGGAATATGGGGAAAAAAAGAATTGTGCTTCTATACCATATCATTTTGTAGTTATTAGGCAAAATGTAATTTTTGGAAATTATTGCGCTCCCTATGGAACAAAGTTTATGAAACATAATGTGCTTCAAGAGTGTAGTAGTGATCCTACATGGCAAATTTGATGTGATAACAATTTTCTTCGGCCAAGATACTGGCAATTCAAAACCTCAATTTTGATATTTTGAGCTGTGCTGCACACCAAATAAAAATGTATTTGCTGAGTTCATGTACCTTGTTGAGTCCAATGTCTTTTATAAAGAGAACGGTGCCCCCAACACATAAAATTTTACAAAATGTGTAAATTTGAAGGTACTGAGTGCAGTGTAATTACAAGCTATGCTGCAAATATTGATTTGTTTGTAACTTGGTAACGTTTTAACTTCCGGAATTTATTTTATGAGATTTTGTTCAAGATCTTGTCAGCAGATGACGTTCACCAAATTTCCTGACAATTGGATGAACGCCCTTGGAGGAGTTAGTTTACTTTCACTTTCAGTGTAGCCAAAAAAATGTAGCCAGCAGAAAAGGTTGTGGCCTAATGTATTTAATGTGGGTCGTGGGACATGTGGGGAAATAGGAATTGTGTTTCTATAGCTTATTGTTTTGTAGTTATTAGCCAAAATGCAATTTTTGGGAATTATAGCTCCCTCTATGGAACAAAGATTCACCAGGTCCTTGGCTAGCGGCGGTCATAATAAGACAAAATGAAGAATGAAATGGGTGTAAAGGTGCTTATTAACATAAAAAAACTTTTATTTAGACAATTATCATAGTGGTAGGACTTTTGTACATGTGCATTAACAGAGCATGGAGTGCTAGAGTTTATGAGAAAATGTACTTAAATGCTCCCTTGCAACAAATAACACTTTTGCGAACAGTTGAAATAGATGAACAAACTTACCCATAAAGCAAGCTTTTGAAAAGAAGGGGAAACACAGAAAATGAGTCAACACCTTTTAAATATAAGCTACAATATGTATAATCAGTAAATACTGTAAATACAATACTTTTACATGATAAGAAATACACAATTAGTCAAGCATAAATGCACTGTCAAAGTAACAAACGGATGTAATATGATGCGGTTGCACATGAAGGCTTGAACTTTTTTTAAGTACACATACACAACAGAAGTAAAGATGTATGAGCAGAAATTTACAAACTTTAACCAAAAGCCTGATGGATTAGCTTCACTGAAAAATGAAACTATATTTTATTGCTATTCTGTAATATGGCACATTACATTTGTGTAGGCCGTGAACATACCACAGTTGTCTCGCACGTAGTTGACTAGTTCACAGGCCTGTGAAATACAATGTTTAGATGTAACAGAGTCTTACCAATGTAAATAAATGCAAGCAAATGTCAAAAGAAAAACAGGAACATACATTCTTGGCTTTAGGTCCTGGTAATCCTCTTGGGCCCTGAAATGTAAATAGGATGCTTTCAGTCTGACCCCATTTTCATTCACTGTCTGGTAGCTACAGACATGCAGAAAGCAGCATTAAAAAAACTAAACACAGCAGTGCAGTACAACTAAATCAGTTTAACATACCACTTGCAGTATGGTTAGTCATGATGGGCTGCAAAATGACAGGGATCAAAATGACTATAATAGTTTGTGTGTGTGTGTGTGTGTGTGTGTGTGTGTGTGTGTGTGTGTTGGGGGAACAAACTTACCCTGTGCCCAGATACTCCTGAGGTTCCAGGATCACCTTGTGGACCTCTGTTGCCAGCATTTCCCTTATTTATATATAATAGTGATTCAGTGATGCTAATAACATAATAGCAACTTCAAAAAAGAACGGATTTAACATAGTCCTCACCCCTCGGCCGTTGACTCCTTTGGTTCCAGGACTTCCAGCTTGACCCTTTGGACCATTCTCTCCCTATGGGGGACAACAATAAGTAGTGTGTTTTACTCAACTCTGCGGTCAACACTAATTATTAGTTAGTTAGGTAGAAGTGTTTAAGTCAGGACTTACTTGTAATCCTGGATAACCTGGAAAACCTGCCCCTCCCTTTGAAAGAGAGCCATGTTATTTTTTTTTTTTTGCATTACAAATCACACCACAGACACTCTCTTATGTGTTATGTCACTGGTGTAGGAATGAACAGTACATGAATTGCAAACGTAAATAAATTGCACCTCTCTTGTAGTCAATATATATATATATATATATATATATACAGTATGTCACAAAAGTGAGTACACCCCTAACATTTTTGTATTTTTTTATTATATCTTTCCATGGGAGAAGTCTAAAGATATAATACTTTTCTACAACGTAAAGTAGGCAGTGTACAACTGATATAACAGTGCAAATTTGCTGTTCCCTCAAAATAACTCAACACACAACCATTAATGTCTAAACCACTGGCAACAAAAGTGAGTACACCCCTATGTGAAAATGTCCAAATTGTGCCCAATTAGTCATTTTTCCTCTCTGGTGTCATGTGATCCATTAGTGTTACAAGGTCTCAGGTATAAATGGGTAGAAGTTGTGTTAAATTTGGTGTTATCACTCTCACACTCTTTCATACTGGTGATTGGAAGTTCAACATGGCACCTCATGGAAAAGAACTCTCTGAGGATTTCAAAAAGAAAATTGTTGTTTTACATGAAGATGGCCTAGGTTATAAGAAGATTGCCAACACCCTGAAACTGAGCTGCAGCACCATACAGCGCTTCAAGAGGACAGGCTCTACTAAGAACAAGCCTCGCCATGGTCGACCAAAGAAGTTGAGTGCATGTGCTCAGCATTATATCTTATAATCTATCTATCTATCTATATCTGTGTCTTCAAAATAAGCGTAGGAGTGCTGCCAGCATTGCTGCAGAGGTTGAAGGGGTAGAGGGACTGCCTGTCAGTGCACAGACCATACACTGCACACTGCATCAAACTGGTCTGCATGGCTCCACCCAGAAGGAAACCTCTTCTGAAGATGATGCACAAGACAGCCCGCAAACAATTTGCTGAAGACAAACAGACTAAGGGCATGGATTATTGGAACCATGTCCTGTGGTCTGATGAGACCAAAATAAATGTATATGGTTCAGATGGTGTCAGGTGTGTGTGGCGGTAACCAGGTGAGGATTACAAAGACAACTGTGTCCTGCTAACAGTCAAGCATGGTGGAGGAAGTATCATGGTTTGGGGCTGTATGAGTGCTGCCGGCACTGGGGACCTACACTTCATTAAGGGAACCATGAATGCCAATATGTACTGTGACATACTAAAGCAGAGCATGATGCCCCCCCTTTGAAACTGGACTGCAGGGCGGTATTTCAACATGGTAACGACCCCAAGCACACCTCCAAGATGACCACGCCTTGGGTGAGGGTGAAGGTGATGGACTGACCTAGCATGTCCCCAGACCTGAACCCAATTCAGCATCTGTGGGGCATCCTCAAATGGAATTTGGACGAGCTCAAGGTCTCAAGCTCAAGGTCAGCTCCGTGATGTCGTAATGTAGGAGTGGAAGAGGATTCCAGTGACAACTTGTGACGCTCTAGTGAACGCCATGCCCAAAAGAGTTATGGCAGTGCTTTAAAATAATGGTGGCCACACAAAATATTGACACTTTGGGCACAATTTGGACATTTTCACTTAGGGGTGTACTCACTTTTGTTGCCAGTGGTTTAGACATTAATGGTTGTGTGTTGAGTTATTTTGAGGCAACAGCAAATTTGCACTGTTATATAAGCTGTACACTGCCTACTTTACGTTGTAGAAAAGTATTATATCTTTAGACTTCTCCCATGGAAAGATATAATAAAAAAAGTACAAAAATGTTAGGGGTGTACTCACTTTTGTGACATACTGTATATATACTCAAAACCTCACACTCAAAAAATCAATTTCTCTGTCTGTCTGTCTGTCTGTCTATGTATTTGCATAGAGCCACTTTTTATACCCAAGGTCACTTAACAATGATAACATATAGTACATTAATGAAATTCTGACCAATTAAACAACAACAACACAGTAAACAGCAATGACAGTGACTAGACATTGGCAACCATACAAGACAAAGTGCAAACCAAAATGACTCAAACAAAACCTTTCAATTCATCATTCATCACAATGAGGAATTTTTATATTTTAAATGCTTCAAAAAGAACAAAGATCAATAATTTTCCTGATGCACTTGAACAAGGAAAAACAAAAATTACAATGCCAAAATGATTTGCCCTCTATAAGTAGTGGGCAGCTGCATAATCTCTCTGAGACTAAACTCTTAGTATTTATTTTAATTTAGTTTAAGTGTTACAATTAGAAAATACAAGTGTTGGGCACCTTTAGCATTGTTGCTATTGTTGAATATTTGACATTTCCAGTTTAGCTCCTAAATTTTACCTTTCGTCCCTTTGACCCAGGAGACCCATAGCCATATCCACCATCTACTCCCTGAATCAACAGAAATAAAATACAGTGAAAAGCAGTCATAACTTATGTGTTTGTAATACATACCGACTCCACAAATGAAAAAGAGGCAATATTTAGACTGTAGGCTACAAATTACATCAGTGGAAGACCTATGCTTTAATATGCAGAAAACATCTTTTGAGTTCTGGATTATCTGGATATTATGATTGGATGTTGCTAAATGATAATGTTACTGATAAAAACCAAAACCATTAAATATGGTTACAGTATATTTATATAAATGGCATATGGCACAGTAAAACAAACACATTATATGATAGGCCGAGAAAGCTAAATTGTTGTTGAGCCTTTTGGGCATGTGTATGAGCTCTCATATCAACCACTTATTGCCACAATTAAAGACTGTATCTTAGAACAGACCGGGGGTCCCCTGGGGCCCACTGATCCCATGTCTCCTTTAGGTCCTGGGTCTCCAGGCTGACCCTGGACACAGAAACACAGTAAAACACCCGAAAAGCCATGTTAACCATGTGGAGAGTATGAGCAGTATTCAAAGGATTTGTGAATTCACTATATATACAAGACATATGGGGGGATTGAAACACAGTTTCTTTCCCTGCTTGCTGATATAAACAGAAAAAGTATAAAATACAATAAAAGAATAAAAGATTAAATAATTAAAGACAAATAAATAGACACTCCAAGGAAATATTAACTTTGTATACAATAATGGTGATGACCAAAAGCCATGACAGTAACCGTAGTAAGAAACAGTAACGGATAGTAACAGATAGTGAGGTATAGGTTTGTGGGTAAATGGATGGTCATGCCTTTGTCTTACCTTCTTCCCCCTCTGTCCTGGGCTTCCTCTGGATCCTTTGGCTCCTGGACTTCCCAGAGGGCCCTACATTACATTACACATTACACTACACATTACACTGCATTAGGTAAATTGCATAGCACTTAGCAGACACTTTTATCCAATGTGACTTAGCCTACAATAAAAGACGCTAATCAGGTTGTGTTGAGATAATGACAAAATGTATTTTGCAAATGTACAAATACTTAATTTTTAGGTCAGGTTGTCAGAGGCCCTTACCTGCAGTCCAGGTGAACCAGGCAAACCAATCTGTCCAGGCTGACCTATGGGCCCTTGTTTCCCCTGTAAAAAACATAGGAAGGAATAGGGATGAAGGGCCCAAGAGCTTCAGAGGGATTTTGAAATGTAAATGTCCATGTACACTTTATTGACACTCCTAAATTATGAATATGGAACTGAAGACAATCTGTTTTGTCATGTTTAGTCCGGTGAGACACATCAGATATTTGCCTAATTGGACCTGAGTTGTAGCACACTCGAATCATAATCAAGGGGTGTGTTTCTTTTCCTGATGTGTTGTAGTGTAAGCATTAGACTACCATACGGTATATATACCAGATACAGGGAGATCTCTTTGCAGATTAGAACGCCTGTTGTTGATGGTTGATATTAATATTGACAGTATTACCAGTGGCCCTGGAAACCCAGGGCTGCCTGGAGCTCCAATATCACCAGGTGTCCCATGCAGTCCCTGTAAGATGGATGGATAGAATCAGTTATATTTTCACACAAGAGTAGTTATTAATCTGCTAAAATGAAATGTATTTAGTTAATTGACAAATACAGACGTATGGCTTGCTTTCAAAGTGATGTGAAAAACAATACATGTAAACAGCACTCTGTGAAATAGTCAAGTAGGTAGCATACACTATGTATCTATGAAAATGTGCAACAAATGTTGCTAGCCTAAAATTCATTTGGCTACATAAGATGAATTATACAGAGGTTGGACATCTGTAAAGAAAGATTAGGGTGCCCCCTTGTGTAGTGTTGTTGAATACTCAAAGAGCTTTTACTTTAGACTGGTTACACAATCTGAAGAGTACCTTAATGCCCTGAGAACCTCTTTTTCCCAGAAGGCCCTTTGAAAACAGATAAAAACAGAATCATGCTTGTAAAATTGGCAGTGTGGCACAGATACAGAACACGAATAAAGTCTATAAACTATGTAAGGCTTACAGGATATCCAAAATCTCCTGGTGTACCCACTTCACCATCCAGTCCTGTCTCTCCCTGTCAGAGGAGTAGAAAACTCTTGGAAATCCAGTAGTATACTTACATTCATCACTGTTTTTCTCACAAACAAATGAAATTCTTATTCTGTTTTTAATTCGGCTCATACTACTGTATTTAAGATTGTCAAGCTTGTTCAGATATTCACAAACCTGTTTGCCCCTGCTTCCTGGTTCTCCTTTTTGGCCTGCAAGGATGTTGTCTGCCCCAGGTTCTCCCTGAACAGATGATTAATTAACTAGTGTTTTAGCAAAGCCAATGTCAAAATTTGGCACAGTAAACTGCCTGATGGAGTCTTACATAAGACACTGTATTACTGTAACTAAAATGCCAAAATGAATCAAGTTTATTATACACCTTTCACCAAAACTGTATATAGCTATATATGGCACAGATTATTTAGACAGATAATTACTTTTGTTTGAGTTACAGTAAAAGAAGGCTAAATGCATGATAACTGCCATCATTGACACTCACAGGGTCTCCTTTTAGACCAGGCCGTCCCTTAATGCCTGGTCCTCCTCTTATGCCTCGTCGACCCTTAAACACACATAGGACAGTGTTGGTGTAGGTAAGGAAGACAGACAGACAGACAGACAGGCAGACAGGCAGACAGACGGAGGGATGGATGGATGGATGAATGAATAGATGGGACTTTACTGGGCTGCCAGGCTCTCCTCTGTCTCCAGGAGCTCCATCCACACCAGTTGCACCCTGTGAAGGACAAACAAACATCAAACACTGTGCGTAAAAATGTGTTAGTGGCTCACTAACTGCTTCTCTAAACCTCTGCGAGTTCACAAATAGTCATCACATTTTATTGCCCCTTTTTTTATTATTTATTTTTTTCTAGAGGAAGTCATGGACCTGACATGACGTACTCTGAATTTCAAAAGATGCATATACTTAGCATTTCTGGTCATTTTCATAACCATTTACATGCGCTTTACATGACGTTTACATTTAGGTAATCTAAATGTCACATGTGCAAATGTGACGGTAATGTTGTGAGTTGTTCCTGTGCTACTGTAGGTCATAGAGTAGAATACCAGGGCACAGTGTTACCTGTTCACCATGAACTCCATTCAGGCCATCATCTCCACCGTCTCCCTATTAAACAGGATTACCATAAATTGTGCATATTCCAATAATTCAGTTAATGTTTTACTTACTATTACAGTGCTTACACACATACTTGCAGTAAAATATGGTAGAAACTAATAAACATTGTTTTCATACATGCTGACAAAGTAAATTTGACTATTTTTACTTACCATATCACCATTGTAGCCTAGTGTTCCCTAAAAAACACACATCAGACATCTATTTTAACAAAAGTCATGTCAAAATGACTCATTTTTTTCTGTAATCATTTTGGACATGTACTGTACCTTACCTTTGGACCTCTGTCGCCACGACACCCTGGCATTCCATGGGGTCCAATTTGGCCTGGCGGTCCTCTTTGTCCCTGAAATGATGAAAAAAAGTTAATTTTAAGTGCCCAATATTTACGGGTCCAGGGGGCTTTTGAGCACACAATTACGTAATGTTATTATTAATGGGATAATTGTAAAACCCAAAATTCTATTCTTTCATTGACCCAACATTTCTAGAACAACTTCTGTTGACATCACAGACATTTTTATTGACTTCCACTTTACACCATTTTTGGTTTGTTGTCTGTTTCAGTTTGTGTGTGTTAAAAGTAGCTTTGCTGAAAGGTCATACACAGGTCTAAAATAAGTTCCAGGTGTGTCAGAGCTGTAAAATCACATGAACTGAACTGTTATCATGGTTACCCATCAAGACAATACATATGAATAAACCTCTTCTAACGTGTCCTTAAGATGCAGAAATATTTATGTTCTGGAAGCCCATTGGAAATAAGTGTTTTTCATTACTGTCGTTGTATAGAACATACCTTTATGTAGCATATAAGATATAAGATTTAACTTACATGACTGCCCTCCTCTCCAGGGTATCCTGCATACCCCTTTGGTCCTGGGATGCCCTGCTCAGACAGAGTATGTTAATTCCACTGTTTGGCAAGCAGCAGTGTTGTATCACAGCATTTTTACAGCAAGAAACAAATAAAACTATAAAACAATGCTGTGACTAAGTATTACTAATAGACTACTGTAAATCATTCTATTTGAATAAGGACTAGTAACATTTACATAAGTTTTGAGGCCCTTCAGGTTTTCTTCGATCAATTCTTCTTTTTGTTTTTGTTTGTTTGCTGTTTTATGGCCTTATGTGCAACAATAAAACACATCAGGTAACGCAGAGGAGGACACACTAGTCATGTGAATGTATTTAAGACCTGAGAAAGGCCAGAAAAGGCTAAAATGTTGTGTGTGCATTACTTTTTTTTTTCACTAAAATCAGTGTGTGGACTTTCCTTTACCTTGTAATGTACGTATTTGAGCCCTTCAGTCTGACCTTACCTTTGTTCCTGGTTTTCCTCGTAATCCTCGCATGCCCTCTTCTCCACTGCACATGCACATCAAACCGCAGCACTCCCTTAGTGTTGCTGTCTCCTGATGAAAAAATGAAAGGGGGCATGGACAAAAAATTGAGTTATACACAAGTCAACAGAAACAGATCAATCAAGTTTGGACTTAACACAGTTGTACAAGATGAACAAAAAAGTTTTGTTAAATGCATTTTTGACATGATACAATATGGCAATATAATATTATTTTAACAATGCATTCAACAAAACTTCTAGTCATTTTGTGTAATTTTTTGGATGTATGTGTAAAGAGTGTGTATATTGTCATGTGGAAAGGATGTAGAAAACAATAGAAATGTAGAGAAAACTTCCATGGGATGTATGCATATCTGCACACAAAGCAAAACATCACAGATTCTTTGATGCACAGTAACATATGAATGTGAAATTGTTTTTGTGTTTTGTTCTTTACACTGTTGCATTACAAAAAAGCACCAGTTAAGCAGGGACCGATTAAGGAATCTTGGAATCAATTTGGCCTCTGCCCTTGTGACCTTGTTCATTAATCCACCCCCTAAGTTTGTGTTTCAGGGATATCCTGTCACTGTTATGGACAGAGCTCTTTGTGTAAAGACCGATTTAAAGCAGAAAACTGTGCACCAGGCCTGTTTGGTAAACTCTGTGTAATCTTTGGCAATAGAACCAATTAAATTAAAGAAGACTGCAGAAATTCTGTTTTTTGCTGCATTTAGAAATAACTTGGGATACTTACTATGTCTTTCTTTATTGCATCTTCTAACTTATACATGCTCAAAAAATAGGGCTTCTTGTAGCCGAAACTTCGTCCAAACTCCACCATCTGAAGTTCATGGGCATTTTGGGATTCATCGAAAGCCACCGTAAACAGTGCACTTATACCTGTTAAGTTAATACTTAAGGTTAAATAATATATTGCCCCATGAATTGTTAATGTCATGAAGCAACACACATTGTTTTTGACTGGAAACCCTTGATGCACTTTTAAATACAAGACAGTGATGAACTGCTAGGATTAATAAAGAGTTGAAGACGTCTTCATGATTGATAATGTGGTCTTTGTGACAGTGCTTCTACTATTCCTCTCATATGTATGCATCCTCAAATGTCTTGTAACATCTTACCACTCCTTCGTAGACGCTCTGATTCCACCTCTAGTTTCTCCACTGATTCATCAAGCCCATCAGAGATAATGATCACCACCTGAAACATAAAGAGAAGAGAAATATAATATAATATAATATAATATAATATAATATAATATAATATAATTACTAGACTTCTTCATGCTTACCTTTACTTTAGCTGCAGAATTTCTGAAAGCAGCCTGGAAAGAATGTAAAAACTGTGTGTTGAAGACAGTGTTCCTCTCGAATACTGCATCTGCCACTTTTTTAATCACACCCTCTGCACCCTCAAAGGGAATCTGTCCATCTTCATTCCCCAGAGTAAAGAAAATCTTTGTTTTAATTGTGTTATTAGAAAGGCAGCAAATGTGGTCCAGCAAAGAGATTTTGCTGATTATCTTGGACAGTTGCTTATGTAACCCCAGTGGTTTATGGGGTCTGATCTGAATCGGCTTCATGGCGTAGTCAAATCCAATAGCAATGTTCACATCACATCCTATGAAAAAACAGATAAACAGTGCACACTATTAATAGCCTGGCTATAAGCCTGCCTACGCACTTTAGCTTTAGCTATTTTCTCCCTACAGTGGTAGTCCGGGTTTGCTTCCACTGATATGGTTGACTCCGGTCGAATCTTTACCGGGCCAATCAGCAAACAGAGGGAGTGTTCGTGAGCGATGATGTTGACTTTGTGTAGTACATTTCAATTGTAGTGTGTAACCAGGCTAATACGTCTCGAGTCATGACCAGATATTAACAATTGGGTAAAGGCAGATCCAATCATTTTAAACTTCAGCAGAGTTGACACCTCTAGGAAGCAATAGTTTCTCAAGGCAGGACAGGATTGAGCTCATAGAAAGCATTTGCTAACCACCATTGCCAAGGCCGAATTAGCAAATGGTCTTTTGTGTAAAACCCATTTAAATCCTTTACTGACAGCATTACTCCATTCACAGTGGGGTTGATACCACAGTCGATTAAATGATGGTAGTGACACACAGCTGTGATGCTTTCTAGACACAATCCAGTACCATGGCTTAGTACTGTAGCGTAATGCTTTATTTAGTGGAGGGTCTATAATGGCGCTAGCTGGGCTAAGTTTATTCTAGGCTGTGAAATTAAGTTTAGCTTTTGTAATCCTTGTTGTCATGATCTGAAATACACCTTATGTCTTATTAACGGTATTACAGGCTTTTTTTTTCATTCTTACTTTCTTTTGGATAATTTCATTTGTTCTTGTATAAAATTATTCCCATAGTTTTCTTCCATTCTATTCTTAAATCCTCTCTAGTCACTTCTAACATTTTTCTAAATCATAAAAGGTTGCTTACCTGGAGGTGGGGGTAGGGGTGGGTCTGGGATTCGAGGTGGCACTATTTCTGGATCATCAGATTCCGGGCAGAAGGTGCCAACCAGCACTGTCAACATATTTTTAAGTTCTTCATATGCGTTGATTGGTAAGAACCTATCTTTACTACCCGCAATCTTAAGTAGCTGATCTGTCTGGACTCTGCCCACTCCGATCACAAACACATCTATTTTACTGTCTCTAAGGTCATCTGCAGCAGCTTCAACATCTTCATCTGTTTCACCATCAGTGATCAACAGTAGGATTTGGCGGACACCCATGTCCCTTCTACTACCATGTTGGGCCAGGAAGAATTCCTTGATGAATTTCAGTGCTGGAACTATCTTTGTGCCTTCTCGAAGTTGCTTTATGTTCTTTATTGCCTTAATGATAGCTGCCCCGTTCTCATGCTCATTAAGGTAGAACTCCTTTTGCTGTTGAGTGCTGAACTGAGCAACCCCAACCTGTAGAAATCCTGAAGTAATATTAAAGGACTTCACAATGTCTGTCATGAAGTTCTTCATGAGCAAGAAGTTAGAACTAGCGATACTTTCTGAGCCATCTACCAACATCACCAGATCCATTTTACAGACTGTGGGAGAAGGATACGGTTATCAGATAATGCCCAGTGTAAACTGCAAGTCTGTAAGCATATTAAAAAAAAAAATATATATATATATATATATATATATATATATATATATATATATATATATATATATATATAATGTAAGGACAAAAGAGGGTTTGCAACTTTAATTTGAGGAGGTGGTTTAATTTCTTACCTGCTTGGTTGGCATTACAAATCTCTTGGGAAATTTTTCTGTCTATTAACTCCAAGCCATTGAAATTATCCACATAGAACACTCTGTTGGGGTTATTGGTCATTGTAAGCAGCTGACTTGGTAGCTGTGTATTGCTGTCCCCCTTTACTCCAACACCAAATACACTGACCCTGCTGTCACGCAGCTTTGCAGATATTTCCTCCAATTGCCCAACATCTCTTGCTTCTTCACTGGTAATAACTATGAGGACTTTGTGCACCTGGTCCTGAATTCTGCCACCATTTCTTCCTTTGAGGTACTCCAGTGAGTAAGCCAGTGCTCTGCTAGTGTAAGCTTCTCCACCCAAAGGCTTCAGCTGTGATATGGCCTGTCTGAGTTCCTTTTTGGTGTCATATTTATTTAAGGCAAACTGGATTTGGGGTTCAGTAGAATACACAATGGCCCCAATCCGTACATGGTTTTCTCCAACAGACGAACTGTTCACAAGTCCCGACATGAGGCGCTTTATACTGTAGAAGTGTTCATTGCTGACGCCCTGAGAACCGTCTAGCAGGAAGATCATGTCTGCCATATCAATTTGACATCCTGGGGTAAGGCAAACAGGAAAATATAAGTGACAAGAGACATTTTAAACAAGCCTATAAAAAGACTTATTTTAGGGATTGTGCTTAACAACAACAACATAATCAAGAATAATAATATAATTATTATGACACATGTGACTCATTTCAATTGCACCAAATATTTCCTTCTTAACATTTCAGTCTTTTTAGCCAGTCTTTTTAGTCTTTGGCCAGTTATGATATAGGATAGTCATTCTTGTAACTGCTAAGCTGTGTAAGTAAGGATTGAAATAGTGGACTGGAGGCACTACAAAACAACAACTAATATTCAAACTCTTAGCATCTTTGGACTTCATACCACCATAAAGAGAAACTTCTGTAAAACGAAAATCACTAACCTTCCAAATAACATATGTCAAGCATGATTGTCTCTGATAATGGCAGCAGCCCATCAAAATCTTTAAGGAAGTAGTATTTGTTGTACATGCTGCCACTGATTTTTGACATTTGCTGACTGTTTGCACTGCCAATGCCAACAGTGTAGATGATGACCCCCTGCTGCTTCAGCAAGTCAGCAGCATCTGCCACATCATCCTGTGACTTCCCTTCAGACAAGATAACCAGGATGTGTGGGACACGAGGACGTCCGCCCATTGAGACATCAAAAAACTGGGAAACATAACGGAGTGCTTTGCCAGTCTCTGTGAGGCCACCCAAGTTATGCATTGCTGCAATTCGCTGAAGCAACTCATCTTTCCTGTAGTGGGAGTCAAGGCGAAATTCTACTTGTTGTTGTGTTCCATACTGAACTAAGCCTAAACGCAGTGCATGTTGCCCAATGACAGATTGATCCAAAAGAGATCCAAGGAACATTTTAATCTTCACAAAGTCTGCCGTGGAGATCAAAGAAGAACTTTCAACCAACAAGAGGACATCTGCTTTAATGTCACTGCATACTGTGGAAGAAACATATTTTGGATAAATAAAGAATACAAAATATTACCCATATATATGTACAGAGACTAAAGGGAAACATTTAGGTGGCTTACCTTCCTTGGAGCACATTTTTCTGAGAATGTCGTACCTAATTTGCAACAGAGCATCAAAATTGTTGACCATGAAAGTCTTGTCAGGATCACCAGAGATCACATCCAGCTCTTTCTGATTTGCATCTTTGACGCCTATTGAATAGATGGTGACTCCTTGTTGTCGCAGTGTTTTTGCATGCAATGCCACATTATCCTCTGATTTCCCATCACTGATTAGAATCAAAATTCTAGGGATTTCAGGATTTGGTCGACTTGCCACTGCCTCTTGAAATAGGGCCTGCATTTCATGTAATGCTCTTCCTATATTTGTTCCACCCCCATCCTGATAAACCCGCTCCACTGCTGCCTCAAAGAAGGCCTTATCTTGGCTCTGCGAAAGATTAACTTCACATTTTGGTTGCGAGGAAAATTTCACCAGACCTACACGGACCTGCTTAGTCCCAATATGCAACAGAAGAAGGAACTCCAAAATAAATTTTTTCATAAGCAGAAATTCCTTATTATTGATACTTCCAGACTCATCAATCAAAAAATATACATCAGCCTCTTCTGTTTGCTGGCAGCCTGTGTGAGAAAAATGTATGGAAATGAGAGCACTATATACACTTGTTGGGACTGTGTTGTTTCAAATGAAAAGCATCAACACATCAAACACACAAATACACACAGACACTTTAGGGAAGGCCTATTCAATTGGCGGTGCTTATTAGCCTCCAGAATGCAACCTAGGTGTTTTAACTTACAGAATATCAGAAACAGGTGCAACCCTGACCAAAGCTTGCCTCCCCCTCTACCCTCAACTCATTAAGCATTTTTAACATGTAAATAGTTCACAAATGTGCATTCTCTATCTATTCCCCAACTGTGTGGCCGGTGGGGGTGCTGCGATGTGGAGCAACATTGAGCGTCCTTTGGGATGTATGCTATTAAAACGTGCCTCTGAGACACTTCAAACATTCGCAGGTCTTTGTTTCCTGATTTGTCAGGGTCGGATAACATGAATGTTAACACTAGGCTCGTTCGGGTGATGGTAAATGTTTGCAAACGGATGTAGCCGCATGTAGTCAGCGATGCATTGTGGGCTGAAAATGTTGCATGATGGTTAGACTTTGTGTCAGAGTTGCCAGAAAGGCGTGGCGATGTCACAAAAATGTCACAAGGTCAGATGACCTAAAAACCCACGTGATGTAGCCGCATGTTGACAAATTGTGCAAGCGCTTGCAGTTGCTTTTACGCGGCTACAATCGTCTAACTAACGCCTCCGTGGTGACGCAACTTTGCCCTGGTTGGTTTAAAGTTCATTGACGTCTGGACACGGATGTTGTGTAGCGCTCTGTCACAGAACTTCTCATCTTATATGTACGTTATTTTAGTCCAGTTTGAAGACATCTGGGGCGTGTATCTGATGCTGTCAAGCTCAATCTTTTATTTATATATGTATTTGTTAATCTCGTTTTTATTGTATTGCTTTGTGTCAGTAGGCTATACCTATTAATGATCTTTGGGTTATGGTTTTGCCGTGTTATTTTTCATCCTTGTGTTGTGCAGCACTTTGGGACATCTCTGTTGTTTTGTTTAAATGTGCTATTAAAAAAACGACTCGACTTGACTTGAAGTCTCAATGCACCCTACTACAACCGCCCGCCCCCTCCTTGTCCCTCACACACAACACATGACTTCTCCGCCATCTACTACGAAGATCAGGTGGTGTAAACAAAAGACTTATCCGACTTGATTGAAGCCCGCCCATGCTGCGAGGCAGAGTTCTTGCTGACGTATGTAGCCGAAGTCAGACAAATGTAGACAGACCGATTTGTTACTCGTACGCGGCTATTATGTAAAGTTAAGGCACTTTGCCAGGGTCAGATGAGACCAAAATGTGTTAAATGGGAAAAAGAGATTATCTCTTTTGGTTGTGTGTTTGCTTTGCACTTTGAGTATTTAATGTTGCTTAAGGGTAAAAAATAAAAATTGTTTTAAAATTGTCATCACCACTTGTTAGTGACCGCTGAAAATATAAGCTCTTGGTTTTGAAATGTGGCTCAAATGAAATTGTAATTGAATAACCCTGCTTTAGTAGCTTGGGCGCGCATACTTCCTGTAACGCTGCATTTGAATTTCGCGTGCAAGTAAGCAAGAGGACAGAAATGACATAAACAGTAGAAGGCAGGAAGTTGAATCCTCATGGGCGAGTTAGCCCCGCTGGTATGTCAATGGGGCTTTGCGAGAACCCTGTTGCTGTGGTTATTTCGCATACGTCAGAGGACAGAGGGGTGTGATTGATTGAAGCTTCGTCCAGTAGCAAATAGAGACATTTGAAAGAGGCGGATCAGGCCCGCTGAGAAATGGGTTTACAACACAGCTTGGCCAGACCAATGTCGGCAGAGCATTGACAAGTCTCAATAGCCAGGCTACTGCTTTAGGGCAGTAGTAGTAGTAGGGCAGTAATAGTTAATATGTGTCTAGGTCCACACCAGGACACTAATTAACTAAATTGGTCTAAATTGGTTTTGGCTTTGGCTGAAAAATGGTAAGCAAACTGCATTTACATTTGCACATGTTAAAGTGTCTCCATACTTTATTGCAGTCACAATAAACACCTTTTTAATAGAGTGTACTTAGTCACTGGTACTGACCTTGTGTTGGGACACTTGCTTGGGTTCTGCCAAAATCCAGAAAGTGGGTTCTAGATTGGGTTGTGGATGTTTCAGAACTTCCAGGATAGGATCTTCCTACAGGAATAACTTTATGAGCCCTGTTGATTTCATGACAAATGCTTGTCCTCAGATTTCTGTGTATTGTGCTAAGCTTTGTGAAATCCTCCGCAATGAACACAAATCGCTGAGGTGGATAGGATGCGATCTGCTGTAGTTCTCTAATGTTGGTGTTTTCCATCCCAACTGTGAAAACTTGAACCCCTGACTGGCGCAGCTCCATCGCCACCAGGCTGACGTCATCTGCAGAACTGCCGGCTGTGAGGACAACAGCGAACTGAACTACTCCATAGCGGTACCTGCTGCCTCTTTTTGTAGTGAAGACATAATCCTTGGCAAACCTCATTGCCTCCCCAGTCTTTGTAATTGTACCCCCTGAGAAAGGAAATCTCCTGATGTGATGAAGGATACCCTGTTTATTTTCATAAGTGTCCAAGTACATTTCAGCTTTGGGCGTATCGCTGTATAGCACTACACCCACTCTAACTTTGTTTGAACTGATATCAAACCCAGCCACAGTCCTGTAAAGGAAGTTACGCATAACATTGAACTTTTCCATCTTTGTGCTGCTGGTCTGGTCCAAAATAAATACGATGTCTGCAACAGTGGCTGAGTCACATTCTGAAACAGAAATAATCATTATGTTATGGTTTCAACATTTGAAGCCTGTTGTTGAAATGAATGGTAAAGATAACAGTTTTTTGTAATATCTTACAAGTGCAGCTTGCAATATGGTTTGTCAAAAGGCTGTTGATATTTGACCTTTCCAACCAATTAAATTACACCTCAGATTTGCTTCTGAAACAGTTCTGAAGGATCATCTATCTATGGCTTTGTTTGTTTCTCATGTAGAAGCAACATCCGAGTTTAACTAAACAAAAACAACCAAACAGCAAGAAGCCCTCTAGAAACAATTTCTTTAAACTAGAGAAAAAGTGAATGGGTGCGCTTTGAGATGAATATGCAACATATAAATAGGCATGTAAATCAGAAACAGGGAATACTGAACCATACATTAAACCAATATATATGAAAGTAAACAAATATATAAAATCTTTTACCGTCCTCAACATCGTGTGTATCCTTAGATTCAATTATGGTCTTCATTTCATGTGCTATATGTGCCATATTTTCTCCCATAGTCTTTGACATGGAGGAATATGTGGCAATGATCTGCATTTCCATATGGTCAGCATTACCATATCCAACTGTGATGACCTTAATACCCTGGTCTCTGAGCATCTGTGATTGTCTATACACACTGTCATCTGATTTTCCTGACACCATCAAGACCAGGTACTGTCTGAAGCCCGGGAAGACACGCACTCCAGCTTCTGGGGTGAGCAAATTAGTGCGGGCATAATCCAAAGCTGCTCCAATTTTCCGTGAGCCACCGGTGTTAGGCTTCAGTTGAAAACTTTTCAGGTGGTGAAGGACTTCTTCTTTAGTCTCATAACCATTTAGAAGAAATTCTACATTAATGTTATCACTGAACTGTGCCAAACCCATGCGATTAGAGTCAATATTCACATTGAGCTGGTTTGCCAGGTAGATTAGAACTGATCTAATCATTTTGAAGTGTTGATGATTTGTTGTACTGTCCACCAGGAAAAAGATGTCAGCAAACTCTGTAACATATAATAGTTGAAATATGTTTAGTTTCACTTTTTATGCTGTGAGTAGTTTGCTGCTGTGTTCTAAACGGATGTTGTCTGTATTATTTAGGTTACAATAACAAGATTTTTTATGTTTAATAATAATGGGTAAAAAACCCCAAAATATTCTGATACAGATGACATGGTGTAAAAACTTGTGTCATTGGTCATTTTATTCCTAAAATGATATATCCCAATGAAACAGGCCATGGTCTTTGTTTACTTGGGATGTGTTATTGAAACAGAAAGTGTACACTGTACGACTATATGACATTGTGCATTTAAGATGTAAAGGTGTAATGGCAGTTTGTCACTTCACCTAGTGATGCCTGAGTTATTTGGCGTCTGGTCTCCTCCACAGTTGTACATAGCACCTTCACAATGTTCTGAGAGATGCCTTGAAGAGCGCTGAAGTCCGAGACGTTGTACACATGCTGGTTATGGGGCTCATTGCCAATCTTCCTCAGCTGTTCTATATCTGCATCTTTGATCCCGATGGCGTACAATATGATGCCCCGACGCCTCAGGTCATCAGCATGTGGCTCTACGTCATCTTGTGATCTACCGTCTGTGATGACAACAGCAATCTGCGGCACCCCCTGTCTTGCTCGACTCCCTGCATGCTCCACAAATTGTTCCTTGAGGATGAAATCTAATCCCAAACCAGTCATAGTTCCTCCGCCTTTGTAAGGCAGTGTCTTGATGTAGTCAAGAATCTCCTCTTTATCTTGATAGGTGTTTAGGAGAAACTCTGTCTTTGGGTCATTGCTGTACTGGGCTAAGCCGATGTGGACTTGAGCAGGACTAACACTGAAACTGTTTACCAGAGTGTAGAGAAAATCCTTGACCTGCTGGAAGTTGTCTGTTCCAATACTCCAGGAGCCATCAACCAGGAATACAATGTCAGCCACAGCCTCCTCTGTGCATACTGGAAAAATGAAAAGGGAATTAAAGATTATGCACTAATAAAATAATAACCCTCTTGCTTTAGTTACACACTTGATAAAACAACGTACCTTCTTTCGTAGCATAAACAGAGACAAATGATCCTATCAGTATAATGACCTGAAATAGCGCCATTTTCACTGCATCCTGGAGCATGAACAACAAGAAGACTGAATTAGTGGATTTCAAACTTTAAAGTTTACCATGGCAGAAAATAGAGTCCAATGCCTTGTCAAAGATAGTCTGAGACACAAGACAGTGCCGTCAGATAAGCACAAGTCAGCATTACATTAGTGGTTTGTTATAAAGTAGTAAAACTTAATACTGCTTTCCGTAAAGACACTTCACCTCATTGTCACTCCACTGCTGTGTGTTTGAGTGTGTGTGAGTGTGTGTATGTGCGTGTGTGTGCATGAGTGCATGTAGCTCAGGTTGTTACCCCACTGCAGCTTCTGGTTATGTTCAAACTGTGCAATGCCGACCACTTTATGTGTAATATCTACCTCACAGTGAATTACTGCACTAGTCTGTATATAGCTCACCCACCACTTATTATGTATTATTTATATTCCTTGCACTATTATTTGTATTATTTGTTATTCCTTGTTCTTTGCTCTTTGTGTACTTTGCTACTTTCATCTTGTACCTTTGTGGCCTTGCTGGTTTAGTTTTGTTGTATAGGCAACTGCACAATGGCAATAAAAGACTTAAATACTTGAATCCTTATCTTTTGCACCTCAGCTACATTCCTCTCCCATAGTGTTTTTGAGCTTTCAGCGCCTCTTTCACATTGCACACAATGTTGCTTTTGCACTGTCAAAAGTACCCTAAACTTTTAACTTATACATTACTGACACAAACCACACTGTATGCAAAATATCCAAGAGTGAAGAATATTATTAATTAGATTGTGTCACTCAGTGGCTTTGTTTAAGCAAGACTTTCTATAATTCCAGCTCAATACACTTTGTGTGCTGCGAGTGGAAATTATTTTGCCTATTTTGTTACAGCTTCTTGGCTCTCTCCTTCACACCTTTAAAATGCACCTGCGTCAGGCATTTTTGGTTGATATTCTCATGGCAAAGGAGCAGTAAATGTGTCTCTACTCCTGACAGACTCACAGCTGTGAAGTGGCCATGTGTACTCATGTAGTGTGATGTGCTGACACATTCTAAAGATTCAGCATATAATATTAAAACCCAAGGACCAACACTGAGAAGAAAGCAAAAAAATACAGTGCCACGTCTGCAGACCCATAACACCATTATTTCACATGAGGATTGAAAAGACAATAGCATAGATGCACTTACATTGGAGCTGTGTCCAGAGAGAAGAACCAACCATCCGCCTGGATCCCCTGTCCCAGACGATGTGCTGTCCTGGTGGATCTTGAGATTTGTGAGGGTGTGCCTAAAATTCCCACTGGAGTGTCCTAGGTCATTATAGGGTTTTGTGCACACCAGTGCGTGTACACACACACACACACACACACACACACACACACACAAAGCATCCACCATCCTCACATTCACAGCATACGCTATCTATAGCTATTTGTAAGTAACCAACTACTAACATTGTACGCTCAACGGCATGTGATCAAAGTGGCCTCAAGGTCAGCCTGGGATCTCAACTAATTGAATGCTCTAAGCACTTTATACAATATAAGACAGAAACGTTACTTGATATTTATTAATTTGCAGATCAATGGTTTTACTGCAATTATCTTGCTTGATTGATAAGATGGACTGAGCACCTTTGCATGTGATTACTTCTGGGGAAAATGTTGACTTGCACTTGCATTATTTAGAGATTACATGCATGTTGTTTTATTTATTTTTGACATTAAAAAAGAAAAAGTGTTTTAATATTTAATGTTGGTTAATGTGTATTGTTTAAAGGGTATAGACAGCAATCTTTACTGTCTTTAACCTTCTACTAAATTATGTAAATGGTAAACAATTAAATCTACTAACTACATAAGATGTACAATAACCCTGCATGTATGTAAACTATGTAGTCTGCCACAAGTCATTTGTATAGTGACCTTGTGTTTAATGAAAGGCACTTTATAAATAAAAGGTATTATCATTATTATTATTAGTTTAAACAAAAATAAGGGAGAGCAATGTTCTATTTAAGCCATTTAATTTAAAAATGGCAAAAATCACCTTTCCAAGTATAGAGACTGCCATAAATTGATGAAGTTGAAGTTGATGTTTTAGTCACTGGTTTAAACTGTAGTTCAATTAATAGTTGCATTTATTGTGATATTGTTGTTTGATTCAATGATTCAGTGTAGTCCTGATGAGACTGATTTGTATAAATGATAGAGAAGAATGACCCACTATCCATGTCTCAAGATCAGTAAACATAAATAAGTGGGTTCATTCCATGGAAATCACACTGTGCCAGCACTGTAATTACCCTAATTGCTATAATGACACTGAACACAGGAAAAAGAAGGTTGGGTGATTTAAAAAAATCTTGCTCTATCCCTCACCCTTGCCATTTCTCCAGTTAATATTTGTGGTTAGCGAAATTCATGGATGCACATAAAAACTGTAAAAGAAAAAAAACAGTAAATACAGTGGTGGTGTGTATGGAGAGGGGCTTACTGCTTGCTTAACAGTCTGGTGGATGTTCACACAACGGTGGATATGGCTCATGTAGTTTTTAGGGGCAGGGACCCAAATTTCCTCCCTGAGGGTAATAGATCATGCGGATTATTCAGGTTGTAATTGGGTTGGATGGGATGTCCGTTCTTCCTGATGGTTTGTTTCTAAAATAGCGTTCTAAGGCTGGTTTGGATACAGTGATTTTCTGTAACATTTTAATAATTCTGTTGAATTAGTAAATTCTGTTTGTTCAGCTCACTTAGGTAGGCAAACCATGCTGAAATGTGAGGGATAACTGAATAAAGCCGCTGTAGAATGGCACATGTAGAAGTGACTTGTCATCTCTGACAGAGGAAGCACAGATCTCTTGGCCTTTTTTAAGATATGGTGTGATGTCATGAGAGGCTAGCAATGTTCAGCAGGGCAGTTCAAATGAGTGCAGGGACACAAGATTCCAAATAAAGTCTTTCTTTTAATAGTTTTCAAAAAGGTTGAACAGAAAAGGCACTTCAGAGGCAAAAGGCAAACCAACGATTCTTCCTTTTAAGGCTTAACTTAAACAATCTCCCAGAATGAAATAAAAAATCTTTAACTGAACTCAAAAGTCTTTCTTTAAGATATAATCCACACGGTCCATTAGTCTATTCCCTTTGCTCTTACCCCTGTAATTCCTTCACACAGCGTTGCGAATGCGACAGTAAATCCAAAAAGTAAATCCTTTTTCACCAGTTCGGCCAGAAAGACTCAGAGAAAGGCATATGGTTCAAAGGGTTTTAATGTTGGATTTAACAATGGTTAAATGTGGTGAAATCTTTGGCGGAGGTCCAGTCATCAGCCCGGGTCTAATGTAGAAGGGTCCGAAGGATCGCGGGAACTGAGAGAGACCCCCCAAAAATAGATAATGGCAATCATGTTTTAAGCTAACTTGAGATATACAAAGCTGGAAAATTGTGACTTACCCCCAAGGAGATGGAATGAACTTAATTAGACAGACCCACCGTGAGGGCGACGACAGGACCTACCTGGAATAGGAAAGAAAGCGTGGAAGTTAACACAGAACATGTAACTCAAAGACACTTGGCATGAGGGGACCCGCTTATGAATTACTCAACTCGGGATACGGTGAGCCCTGTCGAGAGAGCCGTGGAGGCAGCGTGCGATGCAACGAATAGACGCACCGATGCCAGAGCAATACGTGTTCGCACTGGGACAACACTTAGAATGGAGACAATGGAGACGGCCCGCACAGACATGTTACATTATATGCGCGACGGCTCACACTGACAGCTACAGCACATAGTTGCTTCATACAGGAAGAGCGGCTATAACACAGGGCAGGCAGGCAGGTAACAATACAAAGATGACCACCACAACCAGTACTTTTAGGCAAGGTGCGACAGCTCGCACGGACGCGCCGTTGTGCACGAAATGTAAAGCCATTATGCAAACTGGGAGGCACGAACGCGACATAAACGCAAAAGATGGTCACCATCAGATCTAAGGTATGTGCAAGCATGCACGGCCATGAGTAGTTTTAAGGTATGTGCAAGCATGCACGGTCATGAGTAATTCCACGGAATGTGCAAGCATGCGCGGACATGAGCAATTCTAGGTATGTGCAAGCATGCACGGTCATGAGCAATTCTAGGGTATGTGCGAGCGTGCATGGTCATGAGTAGTTCTAGGGTAAGTGCAAGCATGCACGGTCGGGAGCAGTTCTAAAGTATGTGCAAGCATGCATTGACACGAGTAGTTCTAGGTATGTGCAAGCATGCACGGTCAGGAGCAGTACAAGGTATGTGCAAGCATCCACGGACAGTAAACGTTCTACGGTATGTGCAAGCATGCACGGTCAAGAGTAGGTCAATGGTAAGTGCAAGCGTGCACGGTCAGGCGTAGTTCCGTGATATGTACAAGCATGCACGGTCATGGAAATCTAGCAGGGCATGTGTGGCAAATATGCAAAAAATGAGAAATCACCACCACTAAGAGTCATACCTTAGTCCTGGGCGGAAAGCGACAGTTGAGCGCCTGAAATGTGCTCCTGATTGGGTCGAATGTAACCCTCGAAGGCAGACGAGGACCATCTCCCCAGGCGTTTAATAGCGGAGTCTGCGAGTCCTTTTTTGGTGGCGGTAGTAGCAGCTCCGATGCGGAAGGAATGGCCTGTGTAACTGCGGCGGAAGAGACCGCAGCTTTCCACCACCGTGCCAAGGTGGACCCTGAACCACTCCTTGGACATAGGCGAGCATCCATTTATGAGGAATAAGGGTGAAAGATGAGGAGTGCGGGGGCGGGAGGAGAGATACCGCAGCATAGAAGCATAAGGGCAGAAGGGGGTTCCCAGCTTAGAGATAGTGACCGTGATGCCATCACCCAAAGTGTCCGATTTAGAGTGCTTAAGGAGGTGAAAACTGAAGGTCAGCGAGACATAGGTCTGTAGTGAAATCGAACGCTAAGTATTTAGAGGTAAATTCACCGGGCCGCAGGAAACCGTAGAACGGCATGAGAAAGGCGGCCTCGAGAAGAGTGTTAACATAGGGGGAAAAAAGACAGCAATGCAGAGAGGAAATAAACCTGTGCAAGAGGGGAGAGTGATGGGGAGACGGGTATCGGGCAATCTGGGGAGGGATTTGACGATGCCTTTCAAGAGAAAGCGTATAGAGGTGTGCGAAAACAAACTGGGGAAACCGGGGTCGTGACAACGAGCGTGAAACTGTATACCAGCCACCATCCTACGTAAAGAAGAAATAGAAAGGTGACGCGATTCGAAATTTGAGACCAGGAAAGCACACACGGTGGAAATTAGGATAGGAAGAGTGGGTAGGTTGTGTGAAAGACAAAATAGAGTGAAAAGTGACCAGGTTGAGGTGTAAGCCCTGACCGTAGAGGTTGCGAGCCCTCTAGCCAAATAGCGCCTGACGGAGTCGCGCGTAGCTTCTGAGAAGGAGTCTAGTCCAGGATCAAGTCCCGGAGGGGTGGGCACGGGGTGGGATCCTGGCTCGCGAACGGGCACCGGCGTCTGAACTCCTGAAAACGGAAGCGGGAGAGAGAGTCAGCGACAAAATTGTGTTTACCGGGTATGTATTCGGCCTTTACAATGAAATTGAAAAGTACAGACTGCCAGATCAGCCTGCGGAGTAGAGACATAATCGTGGGGCAGGACGAACGACCTTTGTTAATGATGGCCACTACAGCTTCGTTATCACAATGAATGGAGATGCGTTTGCGCGACCATTCCTTACCCCACAATACACTGGCCACCACGATTCGTGCAGCGCGATGGAAAGCCTTCCAGAGGCGAAGTCCTGGAAGCGAGCGGGCCACGCCTCCGCGAACCAGCACCCCTGGAAGTAGCCTCCGAAACCGACCGAGGGGGCTGCGTCGGTGAATAACTCTAGGGCTGCAGAGGACACGGGGAGCTCATCGTAGAAAAACGAGATGCCATTCCACGAGTGTAGCAATACCTGCCAGAAGGCTAGGTCAGATCTGGCACCGACATCGAGACGCACCTCGTCGCCCAGGTTGTGCACGGAGTGAGCGAGCGTCAGCAGGCGCGAGATGAACGAACGGCCCTGAGGGATAATGCGCATGGCGAAATTGAGGTGCCCGAGCAGGGAGAGCATATCGCTTTTGGAGACGGACTGGAATGCGAGGAACGGCGCGATGGCTGACCTAATTCTTTCTAATTTGTCGTTGGGAAGGGAGGCTTGCATTTTGACGGTGTCAAGCTTGATACCCAGGAATTCGAGTGAGGTAGCGGGGCCTAGGGTTTTCTCCTCCGACAGAGGCACGCCCAAGTCACTGAACACCCCTTTCAGGGTCTCCAGAACCGCAGTAGCTTGCGAAGGGAAGTCGATGAGGAGGAAATCGTCCAGCAGGTGAAGGACAAAGGGCACGCGACGCACGTTTAGCAAAATCCAGCATAGCGCTTCAGATAAACAGTTAAATATGTAAGGGCTACTCCTGCACCTGAACGTTAACCTAACAGCAAAATAAAATTTTGATTGTCATTTAACGCCAAAAAGAGGCCAGTCGGCAGGATGTATAGGTATGATTTTGAAGGCGTCGGTGATGTCGGCTTTGGCGAGCCAGGCGCCGCGACCCGCTATTTTAATGAGGTGAATGGCGTTGTCGATGGAGGCGTAAAAAAGGGAAAAGGGGGTCAGAGGGATGCATTCGTTGACGCTGGCTACGTGGGGGGAGTGCGGGGAAGACATATAAAAAATCAGATGCTTCTTTCCCGAGTAGCGTCGGGTTGCTACCCCTATGGAGTTCACTCTGAACGGAAAAAAAGGAGGAGACCGAAATGGGCCGATTAAATAACCTTTATTGAGTTCACGGGCTAGGAGTTCGGAGACGGCTACAGGGTCTGAGAGAGCAGAACAGAGATTTTTGGCGACATAGGGGGTGGATAGTGAGGAGACAGCGCCCACCCGAAACCCTTGGGATAGACCGGTGACAAGGTAATTAACAAAAGAGGGGTCGTCGTGGGAGGAAAGATAATGGGCCAGGAGGGGGACGTTAACGGGAGTGGAGGGATGTGTGCTTAAAACTTTTTGAGAGAGGCGGGACTGGCCGGCTTGGCAGGGCGGAAGCGTCGGGGGCACACACTCCTGGGGTGGGGGTCGCGACAATTGCTACATACATGAAGAAAACGACAATTAGTATAGCGACAAACACTATGATTGAAATTATGGCAGATGATGGTTCCGTATGGGGCGCCTGAATTGCGCCCCTGAGAGACTAGGGGTGTCAAGGGTTCAAGGAGTGGGAGCCCAGATGCAGCACGCATACAACAGAGGTCCAGGGTATTGAGGATTTATTAACACGGAAAACTTGACTACAAAAACACTGAGAGGGGAGCTCGGGAGGACACGGAAAACTAGACTACAAAAACACTGAGAGGGGAGCTACAACCAAAAATACCCACGAGGGGGAAAACAGAAAATACTATTAACACAAAGAACAAACTTCAAGAACTTACAAGACTTACAACACTCGGATCAGGATCTGGCACAGAAGACACAGAGTTACGCACGGTTTAGACAATGACGCAGCACAGGACAATGAGAACACAGGGTTTAAATACAGAGGGGCCAATTACAAGGGGACACATGATTGGGCAAAACACAACAGGGCACAGGTGGGGGACAACGAGGCAACAAGCAAGGCTATCAAGACAATTAACTAGAACAGGGTAACAGATAGACAAGTAAACGAGATACAAACGAGGCAGCAGGGCAGGTGTAGGCAATGAGCGAGAGGGAGAGAGGGAGAGAGAGAGAGAGAGAGAGACAGAGAGAGAGAGACGTGGGGCGAGAGAGACAGAAAACCAAGGGGCAAACAAAAGCACAAGTGAGAAAAAGAAACAAAACAGGACACAGGAGCAAAGGCTAGGGAAAACAGTGACCAAACGAAACACACAAAACCCCGATCCTGACAAGGGGAGGCCTTACGGGGTCGGGTTTAATATTGTTGAGGGGTAGAGTATTGGGGCAGAGACCCGCGGTGTGACCGTGGGAGCTGCAAACGGAGCATGTCAGAGCGCGCTGACCACCGAAGTGGCGCACGAGGAGCTCGGTGTCCGTGATTGACCAGTTCAGGCGGGTGTTGAAGAGGGTAATGTGAGAGGCTGATTTGGCGGAGAAGGACTCGTGATACTCGTAAAAGAGCGTGCCCCCGTAGCGCTGATTGAAGTCGGCCATCATAGCCATGTATAAATCCAATTCTTCCCGCCTGTTGGGGAACGCTTGGCAGAGTACATCCCTATAGATGCCGAACGCAATGGCGAACTCGCAAAAGGACAGATTGCGCTGGAGCCTGGGGTCGGAGGATTTAAGGAGGACAGACACGTCCCCGCAGTCCACTAGTTGCCGGTCGCGGGCAGGCGAGGGCAGTAACAGTGAGGCGAGATTGATGTCCTTGCCGCGGACGATGTCGGATCTCATTTTGTTTGAAACGGAAGACATACGGGGCGGCAGAAAGGGCCTGCCCGAGGAGGTGGCTGGCGCCGCGGTCGAGAGTAAAAACCCAGCAGAGGAGGAAGGAGCTTTGGCGCGGGGAGGGAGGGGAAGAAGGGCATCCGGAGGGAGGGCGAGAGCGTGGAGCGCGGCGGCGTCCGCCGCAGAGCTGGTGGAAGGAAGCGGAAGGGGGAGGATGGTATCCGCTACCGCCGCGAGGGATGCGCCGTCCCTTCCGGGATTATGCTGAGAATCTTCAATGGCGGCGACCCTATTGCATAGGGACTCCACCGCGTCCGTGAGAGTGTGGATGGCCTGAGTGAGCTGAAGCTGGGCGCCGGAGGGAACGGGAGAGCCCGGCGGTTTTGGCGGAGGCGGGGCGGACTTCTTCGAAGGCTTGGGTGGAGGAGGTGGAGAAGACTTGCACGTCCTCTTCCTCCCCGGTAGGGCGCGAGGAGCGGGGGCAGATGGTGGTGCGGCCCCCTCCAGGTTCCCACCGACGCTGGAGAGCGACGCAGATCCTTGGAGCGAGGCGAAAATGTGGAGGAGGTCCTCCCTGGACATGGTACTGGCCACCGGAACATTCCGATCCTCGAGGAAGGCACGAAGGTCCTCGGTAGACCAGGAGGCCTGAGGAGTCATGGCGATAAGACGCGAGCTGCGCCGCAGAGAAGGAGCGGGTGAGGGAGGGACAACATCGTCATCGGATTCGGAAACCTCGAATTCGGCGAGACATAGCCGCGACATGGTAGCAGTAGCGAAGACGGACTTCAAACATTGGTACCTGAAGCAGCGGAAAAGGTGAGTTAGACATGTCATTATAAAGCAGGTGGCGGCCGCTGATTGGCCGGATCAAAAGTGCGCTTCCGTGTTGATGGAGTCTTCCTGGCAGAACTTGCGCAGGCTTTCATGTCCTTCACGGCAAGTAATCCACCCAGACAGGAGACTCCAGCTTCTCTCCTACTCGACACCCTCCCTCTACTGAGAGTTTCTGGTGTCTTAAAAGCCCTGCAGTTCCCCAGCAGGAGATTGACAGCAGGTGTGTCCCATTAGGCAATCAGTGCCTGGTGGATTGGAGAGCCGGGTGTTGAGGGGTGGAGTTCCTCGCTATACCAGCAGATGGGGCCGTGCCTGGGTACACCTGAAGCCACTTCAGGGGAATGTAGCGCCCCTCCAGGACCCAGCCTCTCGTGACGTCACAATGGTTAGTGTCAGTAGGACCGTTTGAGTAACAAATCGGTCTGTCTACGTTTGTCTGACTTCGGCTACATACGTCCGCAAGAACTCCGCCTCGCAGCATGGGCGGGTGTTTAAAAGGCGCCGGTCAAGTCGGACACAAGTCTTTTGTTTACACCACCTGATCTTCGTAGTAGATGCGTTGTGTGTGAGGGACAAGGACAAGGCGGGCGGTTGTAGTAGGGTGCATTGAGACTTCAAGTCAAGTCGAGTCGTTTTTTTAATAGCACATTTAAACCAGGCAGCTGTGTGGTTAGGGAGCCTAGTGGTTAGGGAATTGGTCTTTGGATTGGAGGGTTGCAGGTTCAAATCCCACCCTGCCCATGGTTGAAATGCCCTTGAGCAAGGAAACTAACCCAGACAAAAATGTATTTATACTGTAGATTTTTTCTTTTACGGTTTGTATGAATTAATGTTTAGGTAAGGGAAAAAAAAACATTAAAAATCATGATTTGTATGTACATGCCTATCAGGTCTATTTTCATGATTTAAACAATGTTAACAATTGTCTTTGTAAAATACCTAATTTCATCAAACCCTAAACAAAAGTAGCAGGTCTGGACATTTTTTAAGAAAACTATTTACTTAAATATAATATACAGTATCTCACAAAAGTGAGTACACCCTTCACATTTCAGCAAAAAATGTGCTATATCATTTCAAGGGGCAGTACTACACAAATGAAACTTGGATATGTTTTTGAGTAGTTAGTATAAAGCTTGTGTAACAGTAAAGATTTTCTGCCCTCTGAAAATAACTTAAGACATAACCATTTTTGTAAACATAGTGTCGTCCAAAAATTAGTTATCAACAAAGTAGAGACAAAGCCAAGCCGAGTAGTGGTAAATGACAAAACCCTCGAGGTTTATTGTGACGGATCCGGGAGCTTAATACAGCGTGCACCTAAGGCTGTGACCATACAAACTCAATCATATGGGGCACACCGCCCTCCTTATATACAGGTGTGACGCCTTTGTTTCGTGTGGCGGGAGATCTGGGAGATCTGGTTGGGGGTTGGGATACGCCCCAACATACATGCATCTTTGATTTTTCTACTACATTACCCCCCTTTGAAAGTTTTCAAACTTTCACATAAAAAAGATGTTACATGTTACGTTACAATGGAGGGAAATGAAACCCAGGTTAAAATAAATTAAAAACAGCCTTAACATGTGCAAAAACATTCTGCACTTCAGCTTAAAAGGAAATTGACAGTAGAGAGTCTGTACAGATAAAAAGATGGTTCCATGAGCAAATGAAATACCGTAAACAACATGATATTATGACTATAGATCTAACTATTAATGCATCCAAGAAGAACTAAACAAATACATTTACAGTTTCCATGAATTAGACATACCAGTCTCTCTTTTCTTTATCAGTCACACTCGCGGGGAAAGGCGAAACCCATGTTACCCAAAGTAAAACCACTATCATTGCCAATTATGTGGAAACCGATGAGAGGTTTGGGAAAATTCCTTTCCGGTGTCATGTGAAAATGACCACCCAGGTTTGGACAGCTGAGAGCGGACAAAAATGTGCATTAAAAAGGTCTATACAATTGTGTCATCTTCATTCTCTAATTTTGTAACATGTTAAAACTCTAATACTCTAGTATTGTGGCTGTGACAGAATACTGCAGAACGTTGGAAAGAAGTAGCAACAACAATAGACCATGCTAACAGACTTATGGAAAGCATAAAACAACAGACCATGCTAACAGACTTATGGAAAGCATAAAACAACAGACCATGCTAAACAGACATAATGAAAAGTATGGTGAACACCATCATCTTGGTAGCTGTAGAATTCCTGTAATAGAAAGAAGTGTGGGGATGACGCATATGATGTTTGACTCCTCTTCATGTGGTGTGTGGTGTGCAGTGTGTCTGTGTGTGGACACACGCAAACAAGAGTAATCCTCTTCATCTTCTTAAATCTTGAAGCGCCTATACTGAAGGCCAGGGTAGACTGCCTGTGCCTTCTGGATCCGTACTGCTCATGGGGTTTATTCTGCCCACAGTAGGACCACTGTGCTAAAAGTGTGTGTGTGTGTGTGTGTGTGTGTGTGTGTGTGTGTATGTGTGTGTAGCTTCTGTGTTGGTTGGTCACTCCAATTTCACCAGCAACTTTCTCAGGTCTTCCTCCAGTAAAATGTGACTTGGCACAGGGGTCTTTGTAATGTCCCCCTTTTGACACCTTGTGAATGTAGCAGAATCAGTAAAATCCTTGTTCATCAATGGTGGAAGGCAAGGCGTCGGTTTCCTGCAAATCTCAAGTAAATCTTAAGTGTAGTTATGAAAATGGTTAAACTTGTGATCAATGACTCCGTCGGTTTTCTTCATCTCCTATAGAGAGGAAGCAAGATGTTTCAGTTAACTTTCCAGTGTCCATCTAAGATAAACCTATAACTTGTAGTATCAACAGTGCAGGCATGAGTACAGTCAGAATCAACAACCCCTCCTCACCCCCATCCTCCATTGAAACTGATTTGATTCATAAGTCTGATTTGATTCTTAAGTCTGATTAGACTACACAGGTCTGGCTGGGCTATCGGAGTCAGTTATTTTCTTTAGATCTGACCTGAAACAAAGAAACAAAGACACCCTAATCCAACAGTACTTGTGTATTCAATATTGACACCCAAAGAGATTGTAGCTCAGAGTAGCTCAGACAGACCAGCTTTGTTGACTTAACATGTCTGCAAAAAAAAAGGTGGTGATCCTAGACCCATCAGGAAGTAATTCTAGACCCATCAGGAGGTGATCCTACGCCATAAGTTTAAATAACTCTGACGGGGAAGCACCTTTTGATTTCCACTATTAGCTTACGTCATGAATTAAACTTTTCACTCTAAATTAGCAAAGAAGAGATGACATACTACCAACAGTGTACCAAAGCTTAACACGTGATGTGACTACCACCTTGCCCCTTCTCCTCTACTCAAAATGTTAGCTTACTAAGTCCCAACATTTATCATTTTAACCAACCCAAACAGTCCCGCCACATTTCTTTAAAGTGGCTTCACGCACATATCAGTTTAGAGAACCGGACCTGTTGGGCCTACAGTGATCTGTGAGTTTTCCACTCACCAATACTTAACAATGGACCAAGAACAGCTTAGATCTGATGGGGGTCGTGGTGTGTGTAGCAGGCACCACCTCTCAATGGTGTCTTCCTTCAGTGTTTCGCTTTGCTTTGGCCGTGGCACACAATTATTTTCTGAAAAACTTAAAACTGTTTAGATAACACAGGCAGAATTAAAATAATGCACAACTAGAGGATGGTGTGGAGGTTGAGACCCAACTGCACTTTAACCATTTAAGTTTAAGTGTCCCTGTCCTGGTGTCCTAAATTAGTTATCAACAAAGTAGAGACAAAGCCAAGCCGAGTAGTGGTAAATGAGAAAACCCTCGAGGTTTATTGTGACGGATCCAGGAGCTTAATACAGCGTGCACCTAAGGCTGTGACCATACAAACTCAATCATATGGGGCACACCGCCCTCCTTATATACAGGTGTGACGTCTTTGTTTCGTGTGGCGGGAGATCCGGGAGATCTGGTTGGGGGTTGGGATATGCGGTGTCAATGGAAGCACGCCCCAACATACATGCATCTTTGATTTTTCTACTACAATAGCAGGCCTCAAAAGTGAGTACACCCCAAAGTGAACATGTTCGAATTGTGTCAAAATCATTAATATTTTGTGTGAGCATCATTGTTATTTAGTACTGCCTTAATATGAAATTCACCAGAGCTGCACAGGTTGTTTTTGTAATCCTTTTCCATTCTTCCATGATGGCATTACAGATTTGGCAGATGACACTGGTACTTTTCCACCTCCTGCTTAAGGATACCCCATAGGTGATCAATAGGGTTCAGGTCTGGAGACATACTTCGCCATTCCATTATCTTCACTTTTAACTTCTTCAGGACGGCAGTGGTCATCTTGGAAAAGTGTTAGGGGTTGTTATCATAATGAAAAAACGGTTGTATGTCCCACTTTCCAAAGGGGGGTGTCATGTTCTGCTTCAGAATGTCACAGCACATGTCGGAATCCATGATTCTTTCAATAAACTGCAGTTCCTCAGTTCTGGCGCCTTTGCACAGCCCCAAACCATGATGCTACCACCACTGGGCTCGATTCTAGGCAAGGCATACTTATAATGGTACTATTTAACAGGTTGCTGCCCCACATGCCTGACCCCATTTAAGCCAAACAAGTTCATCTTATTCTAGTCAGACCACAGGATATGGTTTCAGGAAGTCATGCTTTTAGACTGTGTGTACTCAGGAAACAGTTTTCAGGCTTTTTTTGTGATCAAGCTTTACAAGAGGCTTTCCTCTCAGAGGATGATCATGCAGAATGGGTTGTTGCACTGTGCAGCATCTTATTTGAGCTCTGACAAGCTGACCTCCCACTTATGCAATCTCTGCAGCAATGCTGGCTGCAGTCATACATTTATTTTTTACAGACAACTTGTGCATTTGACACTGAGTGTTTGTACCTTACTTCTTTGATTGATCCTGTCAATGCCTGTTCGAAGTGAAACCTGTTTTGGAAAACCACTTGATAAATCTGGCCATGATAATGTAGCTTAGTTTCATGGTGTTGCTGATCTTTTATAGATAGGCCATCATTGTGTAAAGCAAATAATTCCATTTCTGAAATCCTCAGACAGTGTTTTTGCCATGAGGAGCCATGTTGGACATCCAATGGCTAGTATGAGAGAGTTATAGCCAAAAAATATTAAAATAAATAGCTCTAATACATGACACACATATTTGTATGGTCCAGTTAAGCAGACCCAAACCCAAAAATGATGAATCGGACAAGCAGCTTTTCAGGGTTGAATGATATGTACCATTATCATTGAGGGTGTACTTACCTGCTATTTAAACAAAAATGCCTGTGTGTAAAGTTGTTTTACTTTCTCAAGTTTGTCTGGACTGTGGGCTGATGCCCAGTTTCTGTAGCTGTAGCAGCGTTAGCAGAAAACTCTTGAGGAACACTTAGAGCCAGTCTTCAGGTGGACACCTCATATTAGGACCATATTAGTTTCCTAAATTATTACCTCCGCCAAAAATGTTTTTAACCTACGTTTGTTTGTTACTTAGCAACTTTATGCAAAAAGGTATTAATGGCTTTGCGTGAAGTTTTCTGGGCAGGTTGAAAATGGGCTAATAAAAAAAAAAAACATTTTGTTGATGATCCAGATCACTGCCTGGACCCAGAAATTTAAAGTATTCTTATTATTAAGAGACGTGAGGAATGGCCACATCATGCTGTATAACTTCTAAAGGAATGGCTAGGGTGCTAGGCCTAAAAATAATGTGTGAGCACACAGCCTTTTCTACACCAATGACAGTGATCCGAAACCTGGCAATACTACCAATCTAGTGATCCAGAAAGAATAAATGTATAAGGCTTTATATAAATGGCATTAATACTTTCAATCTTTTTTTAACAAAAAGTGCTTTAGTTACACATGAAATTGGTGGAATGAACTGCCTTGGCAGAGGTCTGCGTTCTCTAAATGCTTTCTATAGTTCGGCCAGAAAGACTCAGAGAAAGGCAAATGATTTTAAGGGATTTAATGATAGGTTTGACAATGATTAGCAGGAAGCAATTCTTTGGCGGAGGTCCAGTCATCACCCCGGGTCTAACGTTGAGGGGTCCGACAGACCCTGCCGCGGTGTAGAGCAGGAACCAGAGACAACCCCCGAGTGGACGGGTAGACTAGGACCAAACTGGTGGTGGTGGGGATGGAGGAGGGGACTTCGATAACTTTCATTTCCCAAATAAAATGCACCAATGTAATTTCTGTATCGCTATCTGTGAGACACATTTCTGTGTGTTCCCTGAAGGCCATGTTGTCATATTTCTCTTTATTTTACACAGATGAGGACCCAGTTGTGTCATGTTAAAAACAGGGTTTATCGAAGGGTTGGGGGAAATGGGAGATTGTGTGTGTGTGTGTGTGTCCAGCACATAGACTGTATGGTCCCACAGGAGTGTCTCTGCTCAGCAGTGGAGATGAATGCACAGATTGAGTTCACACACCAAGCACTTAACTCTTCACTTTTATTGTTTCAGGCTTCTTTTTTTATGCTTTGATTTTGAAAAGGAAAAAAGGGAACAGCAGAAACAGTATTTTAAATTGTCAGAAAAAGAAAATATCATAGGCCTATCATATCACCTTGGAAATAAAACCATCATTATAAAAGAGAACCAAAAAATCCATTTAATTAAGTAAACACATGTACAGCACTTTTACAAAGATAGGAGGTGTATGGGGGGAGTGACCAGGGGAAAGGCTGGAACAGGACAATAGCCAAAGCACATGGCACAAGGTCACAGAGGAAATTTACAGGAAGGGGCTGCAGAAACAGTTAAAAATAAAACACAAAACCCTTACACATAAGCTTACTTATTCCTACACCGATGGCAGGAGGCTGCCATGCAAGGTGCCAACCAGCACATCTGGAGCAGTATGGGCTTCAGTGCCCAAAAGCTGTATTAAAATAGCATATATGTTTCAAATTTATGATAGTGACCATACTAACAAACACCTGTGAAGTTATGGTAGTAATAATAGTCACAGTGTCTTGTGTGGACCTATTCATGAAAAATGAACCCTTATTTTAGACTTCTTTATATTTCTGTCTTTTTCTTGGTAGTTGTGAGATACCATATTTTGTAAATTGCATTTGAAACACATGAAACAGTTGCAAAAATCTATAAAATGCACTCGACATGATATCAATAAACCCTTTTGCAGAGCTTTTATAATGGGGCAGAATCTGGGGGTCAGAATCAAACTAGTGACACAGCCAGAAGATACAGCTTCCCTTTGTGCATTAGAACAGAATATTCAGACATGCAACAGTCTCCAGGCAAACCATTGTCTCCAAACAATTGTCCCTTAAATTCACAGCAATATGTCTTTTCAGAATGCCTCTGATGCCTCAAGAGACATGCTAGCCAGTTTACTAGCAGGCTGGGCTTTTCAGTGGAATAGCTACCACACTCAATTTTCAATCCGGAGTTGCTATCAGGTCGTAGGTTTCATCCTGAGGCTGGACTCCACATGATGACCTTGGTGCTGTAAGTGCAGTTTTAGTTACTTTAAGGCTGAGGCTGTCAGAAGAAAACACAAGTTTAAGTTGTGGCCAAGTCTAGAGTGAAAAGCAAATTGTTGAAACAAAACAGGGTGGGCAGCCTTGGTACTTGCAATCACTTATCACCGTAGCTTAAATACATTTTGACTGAATACACTAATTCTGTTACATTTGACAACATACTGTAGGTCATTATAGTAAGCAAATACAAAATACAAAAAAAACAACTGTCCATAATAAATAATAGTAAAGTAGTCATAGTGTAGGTACTATACCCTGTGTTCTTTTTACCTGCAACTATCTCAGCCCCTTTTCAACCAGGGTTCATGGGCCGAGCTGGTTAGAAGTCAACAAGTCAGCTAAGGACTCTGATGCTAGGGTCTCTTAGGAGGGAGGTTTACCTAACATATCCCAAACAAACAAACCACCGCTGTGGACCACTGGGTAAGTGGCCCCGGAAAAAAACTTAGGCAATGGCCTCCTTGCTGTTAAGCATGTGTTATTATAAAAGTGTATAAAAATTCTCATCAAATCTTCTTACTGCCAGGTCTAGGGCGAAAGAACAGTAATGCCAACAGGCTTACGACTGACCTACTGTCAGAGTTGCATCGATATATCCATGGTAATAGAATCTCTACAATGATAAAGTATTGAATTTGAAAAGTAATAAAGGCCTGAACTGGGTTAGTAGGGATAGTAGTACTACTATAAGCTTACATCAACACTGTTTATTACCTTCAGCCATATTAATTACACACCTGATTTTCCTCATTCACAGTTAAGTCAGTGTTGATATTGCCTCTCACTCGGTTACGGATGGGTTGTGGTTCATGTGTTATCTTTTGGTCACCCAGTTGCCCTGTTGTCAAAATGGAGGGAAAGACTTACAACCAAGATCAATTTTGTTTAACCTTCTTTTCAGTTCTAACTTGTCTCTTTTACAGTTAATTTTGTACCATTTTATACCTGTAATGTTCATTGGGCACTGAATGTCACCCTCTACTTGGTTGTCAATGATAACTGGATGGTTAATGAATTGTCCATCAGTTGCTGATACACTGGAATAGCATTCTAAAACAACACAAATGAATAAAAAAGCAACAAAATAAATTAGTTAATCAATCTCTTAAGTGGACAATAGAATATGATCCCTTAAAAAAGAAGTTTATTAAGTTTACTATAAGTATACTTATTTTGTACTAAAACTGAGGAAGTATACTCGAAGCGGACTTTTGTAAACTATATTTTATATACTTATAGAATAGCATAGTAAACAAAGTCTAAGACTAAGTACATTTATATTTATTCAATTGACTAAAGGAAAAGTATATGTTCTCATTTTAAAGTATAAGTGTGAGTCTTAGTATAAATGTACTTAGTCTTAGACTTTGTTTATAAGTTTCAGTATAAGCCAAGTATACTTTACTATGCTATTCTATAAGTAAATAAAATATAGTTTATATATTCAGAGACTGAATTTCATTGTGTGCACTGTGTGCTGTGTGATCCAATGACAAATGGGAATCACTTAATTTATTTTATTACTTTATAACTTAAAATACATAACTAGTACAATGGCAGTATATAAATAAGTGTACTTGTGCTATACTTTAAGTATACTACAGGGATATACCAAGTATATTTATAGTATATAGATGAGTGTACATCTTGTATATTTTAAAGTGTACTTTTGTAAACTTAAAATTAACTTTAAAATATACTTAAAGAATACTTTTATAAACTTAAAATGTTCCAATTTAATATAAAAAAGTATTAAGTTAGTACACTTTCTAGTACACTAAAAGTACATGGTCTGTAGTATACTTTCTATACTTACACTTATACTGAAGTATACTTCATAAAATAAACTTTAAGTATACTACTTTTTGCTATAAGGGATATTAACATGATCATGCTACATACCCTTAGGAAATTGTTCAGCCATTGGTTTAGTGGTCACAAACTATTAAGGTAAAAAGAGAGATTCATTACATCATCATCTTTACCAGTAAGGCATCGTTGCATTGCTTAATTTCACAACAGACATGCAATAGATGCACAAAAGTAAAGTAACCTTGCCTTTACTAGGCACTGCAGATATCATATGGTATTTCCTAATGTGAACATAACAGGCATGTCACCTTTACTATAAAAAGAATGCCTACTATGTACAAATGTTAAAAGACTTTGGTTTTAGGATATACAGGATAGGCAGGGTGAAGTTCTGACACAGTCAAACAAATATGTCAAAGGGCAATGTCCTATTTTGCCCGCATTTTTTCACTTTCAAGTGCGCTTAGGTACTACACAGTTGACTTACCCCAGCAGCATTAAAGGTTGTGTGAGGGCCATCTTTGCCTCTGCCTTGGTTGTCGATGTTTTGTAGTTTATGTGTTTTCTTTTGATCACCTAATTGTTGTGTTGTGGGAAAAAAGAAGAATGTTATTCCCAAAGGCATGTTTAGTATTATCTTATTTCAAAGTCTGAGGTCTCTGCCTTACATGAACTTTTGGACAGACTGCATGGTTGACTATGTTTTTTCACACCTGTGATTTTTACTGGGCATTGAATATCACCTCCTATCCAGTTGCCAATAAGAATAGGATGCAGAACAGATGACTCCCCAGATGCTGATATATTAAAATTATACGCTGAAACAGAGAGAGACAAACTGATGCAATACAAAATAGATTATGGTTTTTAATGTGTATAAAACACATGTATAGCAATCTAAACAAAACATTTATGTAGAATTTTAGTGCTATTTCTACACTATATTTTACACTAATTTTCGCTATATGTTTGAGCCAATGTATTTCTTTAAGGCAAGGTATTATATAAAACAAACAGTACCATCACACCTACCCTCAGGATTTTGCTGTCCAGCCATTGGTCCAGTTGTCACAGACTAAATAAAACAGTTAACAAAACACAACAATAAGATAGGCCCATTACCTGTTCAGTTACCACTTTACCAGAGGTTGTCCATGTACAAATAGTACTCAATAAAGCACTGCAAACTATAAGGATAACCCCAATTGTTGTATAAGTGACAAGGTGGACTTTCTGTGAAAACACACTTGCTTTTATGACAAATCATGCTTTGTTGAGCCTTAAGGCCCTGTACATCCACTCCCACAGGTTATCCCATAATCAGTGTGCCAACTTTGGACTGAGTCCTTGGGCTCAGCACATACAGTTGTGGTCAAAAGTTTACATACACTTGTAAAGAACATAATGTCATGGCCCTCTTGAGTTTCCAGTTATTTCTACACACATCAAAAGTGGTAATGGAATGGCTAAATCAGGCTAGAATTAAGGTTTTAGAATGGCCTTCCCAAAGTCCTGACCTAAACCCCATTGAGAACATGTGGACAATGCTCAAGAAACAAGTCCATGTCAGAAACCCAAGAAATGTAACTGAACCAATTCTGTCAAGAAGAATGGTCAAAGATCCAACCAGAAGCTTGCCAGAAGCTTGTGGATGGCTACCAAAAGCGTTTACTTGAAGTAAAAATGGCCAAGGGACATGTAAGCAAATATTAGCATTGCTGTATGTATATTTTTGACCCAGCAGATTTGGTCAGTTTTTCTGTAAAAGGGCGCCCTTAGAAAAAAAAACTTTATTGAAGTTTACTATAAGTATACTTGTTTTATACTAAAACTGAGGAAGTATACTTGAAGTTGACTTTTATAAACTATATTTTATATACTTAGTAGTATAGTATATAGAATAGTATAGTAAAGTATACTTGGCTTATACTGAAACTTCTAAACAAAGTCTAAGACTAAGTACATTTATACTTACACTTATATTACACTTACACTTATATTATAATGAAAACATATACTTTTCCTTTAGTCAAGTCATTGACTCGTGCTTAGCATTTAATTTATATATTAATATAATATAATGGTGGAGTTTAAAACTTAACAGTATTTAGTATGTGTGCTCAATTGCACAAAATCATACACAAAAACAGAAGTGCAACGCCATACCACCCAGTCAGCTGGAATAAGCTGAACAGCCAGCTCATTAGAGCTAACATAGCGAAATGGACCATATAGAAAATATTTGGAGGATGACGCAGCAGAGATACCAAGACTGCCAAGTAGCTAGCTCAATAAAGTCAATTCAAATGTTTTTCTGTTTTTGGGTATGAATTTAAGGTACATAAAGATAATGCAATTGAGCACACACAGGCTACTATATACTGTTAAGTTTAAAACTTATATTATATTAATATATAAATTAAATGCTAAGCACAAGTCAAAAGTATATGTTTTTATTTTAAAGTATAAGTGTAAGTGTTAGTATAAATTTACTTAGTCTTAGACTTTGTGTAGAAGTTTCAGTATAAGCCAAGTATAGGCTACTTTACTATACTATTCTATAAGTATATAAAGTATAGTTTATAAAAGTCAACTTCAAGTATACTTCCTCAGTTTTAGTATAAAATAAGTATACTTATAGTAAACTTTAATAAACTTCTTTTTACTAAGGGTATATGCCAAGAAAATAAATGAAAAGAACTCATAAAACTACAGAATTTGTTTTTTATCTAGTTATTTATTTTCGGTTACAAAGGTGTGCAATTTTCTTTTACCCTTTTCTACAAGGAAGCACTTTAGTTAAGGGTGCTCCTTCCGCTAAAAACTTTGAGTAGCTCTATTTACAATGTGGTGGGTCACAACAAGCAGTATATGCACGCAGCACTCCAAGACGTGAAATTCGACCCTCATGGTTTTACTGGTCATTGAAGGGTCGAGCTAACCAGAACGAGCAGACCTGTTCTAGCTTACAGAAAACAGCGTCAAGCAAGAGAACTAGGACATAATTTTTCACAGAAATGACGCACAATGCATTCAACCATAGTGGCGACACAGCAATATGAATAAAAATAACAATAGAAGTTGACCTTTAACCCATAATAAAGTCATAAAAGAACCAAACTTCAGGAATATTTTTGTGACAAGGAAGTATCTGTTCCAATCACTCTATCAGAGAAAAATCACAGTAACTGGAAACTCAAGAGGGCCATGACATTATGTTCTTTACAAGTGTATGTAAACGTTTGACCACAACTGTAGATTTGAACTCTGATTAGTCAAAGGCACTACACAGTTGGTTGGTGTTACCTGCCTAAAAAGCTGTAGATAAAGGGGAGACTAATGTTATTTTAACAAGATATGATTTCCATAAGCACAAAATTAAGATCCATCACTCTCTTGAGAAGGTGTATTCAAAGTAAAAGTGAAAGTACAATGTTCTTTTCAGCCAGAAGTCACAAGAAATAGTTTGAATATCTCATAGTACTTACAGAGTCACTCCACATTTACATCATTGTTGACACAGCCATCCACTGTATTTTGACGGATTACTGGGTTGTTTTCAACTCTGGATGGATTTCCTTGATTGGATACAGTGACATAATTCAGTAAACTCAACTCATACAAAAGTGTTGGCATATGTAATGACTGTCTTTTTAAATTGTTTATACCTTTGGCAGTTACGTTGTTTGAAATGTTTCCTCCAACCGTGTTACCTTCAATTTGTGGTCTGTTTACAATTTGTCTTTCTTGCTTGCCCAATGCCCCTGAATTTTCTGCTTGTTTCCTGTTAGCACTCTGTTCTGTGTGCAATGTAAAAACACAATGATGAAAACCTTTTATCATCACACACACACACACACACACACACACACGCACACACACACACACACACACACACACACACACACACACACACACACACACACACACACACACACACACACACACACACACACAAAACCTGTGCCCATAACTCATGTGGCATGCCATGCACTAAAACAATGTCATGATCGTAATAATTACCCTTTACTTTGTCCAAAGTCCATACATTCGACATGTTGGTTATGTCACAGGTAGTCTTTGGCAAGGCAATACTTCAGACAAACAAGATAAGGCTCTATGGCTCTCTGTAAATGAAAAGGTAGAGATCTAGAACTGTACATATATGCCCCCCTCACCAACAAAAAAGTAGTAAATCCTAAGAAAAAAGGTAAAGTGAATTTCACATTCTGGCAATTGATTTAGAACTGGTAGAACTATACAGAAGGTTTTAGATAATATTACCAGTATTACCAGTATAACCAGTATTATCTCGCCTCCCCCTCTGATTCTGATGCCATTTTGCAGGTTGCCTTTACCCTTACAATACCTCAGGCGAAACTGCTTAGGTGTCAGTTAAATAGACACAGTAATTCCTCTTAGGCTGATTACTATGTTTGGCAAGACAAAATAGTTCATTCAAGTTTGAGCCCGTCCGTAACCCAGACCTCCACCAAGCACTACAACCCCCCTCCCAGACAGACAAACAGACAGATAAACACGGACAAAACCACAACCTCCTTGGTGGAGGTAACTAAATAAACTAAACACCATATGTTGCTGCCTCCACCCATGCCAATATCCACCCCACCCTCGCATACGTGAAAAATCTATAACTTACTCAAGACAGCATGCAGCAGAAGAACATACATCCTCCATTATGGCTACTTTTACCAGGAGGAAATGTTTTAAATGCATTCCCTCTAACCACTCCCCTGTTTACGCCTACTATCTTAGCGGGAAAACCTCTCAACCAATGGTAAGGGAGAAAGAAGAAAAAGAAAAAGAAAAAGAAAGAGAGAGAGAGAGAGAGAGAGAGAGAGGAAACTGATCACTGAAAAAGAAAAAAAAGTTAAAACTGATCATTGTTTGTGCCTGCACTGTCTGTAGGACTGTGTGGAGAGCAGGGGCATTGCTAGCTATTAAAAACATATGGAGCTGTTTTGGGCTATGGCCCAGAAATTCGACTCCTTTTTATGCAGGGGTTTGGGGGTTTGAAAACGAAAGTAAAGGCCAATCATCATGACTCATGTCGGGGCATGCCGAGTGGTTTGATGTTTATTCTAAATCTGCCCATATATGGCCATGTCACATTTGTTGTAGTTTTCACTGGCTGCAATGTTGCATTTGTAGGTACTGGTAATACACCCACACAAAAGTCTTCTCTACAGGCCTATTTTCATCACCATCACTATTATTTATTTATTTTTTGGTGGCACAGAGATCTGGGGCTATTCTCATAACATCTGGGGCTGTAGCCCCAAATGCCCCTGGTGGAGAGCACACAACAGACAAACAAAAAGGCTGTTCTATATGGTGGACGTTCTTCTCTCCTGTCAGTCACTGTACTGTAAACTTTAGGCTTTCCTGAGTCTATTTAACATGTAGCCTATTTTAGTAGGAGAGTAATTACCTCCGTCAAGGGCAACATCCTCTCTACACCCTTTAATGTCAGCAATGGGGTACGGCAGGGGGGGATTCTATCTCCAGCCCTATTCAATGCTTATATGGATGACCTTTCTCAGCAGTTGGGGGCATGTAAAACAGGATGTATGGTGGGAGACATGTTGATTAATCATTTTTTATATGCTGATGACCTTACTATTCTATCTCCAAGTAGCAGTGGGTTTCAACAGCTCCTAAATATCTGCACTGACTATGGAATAGAATTTGACATTAAATATAATGCAAAGAAGAGTGTAGTTATGATATGTAAGACTAAGGAGGATTTAAAAATCAAGTTCCCCCCCTTCTATTTATCTGGAGTGGAGCTGGGAGTACCTAATGCCACGAAATACTTAGGCCACATCCTAACTGATACACTGGAGGATGATGCTGACATGAGCAGACAGAGGAGAGTGCTATATGTCCAAGCAAATATATTGGTCAGAAAATTCCATCACTGCACTACAGATGTCAAAGTCAATTTATTTAGAACTTATTGCTCCCCTCTTTACATAGCTCCACTTTGAACTAGATACAAGAAGGAGAGCTTGCTCAAGCTGAAAGTAGCTTACAATGACTGTCTCAGGATCCTCCTGAAGAAACCAAGGAGTACTAGAGCGAGCGGGTTGTTCTGTAAACTAGGTCTGACTACACTTATGGCACTGCTGAGAAATCTCACTTTTAAATTTATGGGCAGGCTGGACTGTTCTACAAATAAGCTAATTGCACAATTAGTAGATCCAAGCCGTAGCTCAGTTAGGTACTTGTCTATTATCTGGGAGTACTGGGATGAGTTACTTCATTAGCTTCTTCTTTCTTTTGTATTTTTATTTTTTATTTTATTTTATTTTTATTTTATTTTTATTTTTAATATGTTTATACTTTTGTGAATTGTATTGTATGATTGATGTCTGTAATGTGTTCCCTTGTGGGTCTTGAGCCTGTAATAAATACATATACATTGTGGTTTTGTTTTTTTTACTATGAAATGTGGGGAACTACTGGTTATACTGGTTAGAACCTGGTTATACTGGTTAGAAAACCGCAGGTGCAGTCCTAGGAGCATGGTCTTTGCTGGCATTGGTTTGTGTAGCGTTCTTGTGTGCCTCCCTGTTGAAGGTAGGGTGTCCTAACAGTCTGAGCTTAAGTTGGTCACTCAGGCAAGAGATGATGTATGATGGGGTTTTTATTTCCCAACTAGGATTTAAAAAAATTAAATCAAGCCAGTAATTAAACAAAAAATAAGGAGAAAATAAATACTTTGTCAAGAGTGTCAAACTGTAATTAAACAATAACTGAATAATTATTACTATAACTGAATAAACTCCAATGAACTGGGTTATAAAGACCATACAAGACTTACGTCTGAGCATGAACAACGCTCCAGATCAACTGAATATGGGAACTTAAATAGGAACTACGGAACAGTCCACTTGTTGGCACAAACCATCACCACGGAGTTAAAGGGATGTTCCGGGTGACAAACAATAAACTTGCTAAAACAGCCAAAAGGAACATTTAAACACAAACAGAAATTAGGGAAAATTATTTAAACCCGTACTGGTCCCTTATACAGCAGCAAACAGTTCAAATACTACCTAAAATAATAATAACAAAATCTAGGGTTTACTTCCGGCTGCCCCGGAAGCCATAGCATCTTTTTAAACCGGCTTTTGCCGGCAAACGCTCTTTTACAAACATAGAACAACGAGACAACAAACATGCAGGCCCGGATTAAGGTGGGTCTGGGCCCTGGGGCCAGGAGTTTGCAAAGCCCCCCTACAAAGTCTTCCAGGATACGCTGTGTTCATGAAACACCAGCGAACATGTCAATGTGGTGGGAAAACACACAAGTATTTATTTTGACTACCATCCCCCTCTGGTTGCCGTCCCCCATGGCCCAGGGGCCCTCTGGTTGCCGTACAGCATGGCCCAGGGGCCCTCTGGTTGCCGTACAGCATGGCCCAGGGGCCCTCTGGTTGCCGTACAGCATGACCCAGGGTCCCTCTGGTTGCCGTACAGCATGGCCCAGGGACATTCTGGTTGCCGTACAGCATGGCCAGGGGCCCTCTGGTTGCTGTACAGCATGGCCCAGGGGCCCTCTGGTTGCCATATCCCGTGGCCCAGGGATCCCCAGGGATCCCCCCCAGCCCAATTCAGTTCACCCTTCTCTCTTGGTTCTCTCTTCACTTATGCCGTATAACATTGTGAGTAGTCATAAGATCCTAAAGAATAGAGGCCTCTAATATCGCAATCGGCATCGACATCGGCATCGGCATGGGCCCCTGGGCTCAGGCCCCACTGGCCCGGTCGGTAAAACGGCTGTGCAAACACGGTAAGGCAAAACTGAAAAATGAATTTAAACAGGCTGCCACCCACAACAACTCCACAGATCTACATGAATACACAGAGACTGTCAATGTCTACATCTCAAAGTGTGCTGATGACATCAGAGACACCAGGACCATCACTTTTCGGGCCAAACAGAAGCAGTGGCTCACGGGGAGATCTACTGACTGCTGAGGGTGAGGACCGCTGCCTTCAGAGCTAGAGACGAGGTGGGCCTATATGTCCACTATCGCGTCAGATTTGCCACGTTGGACGTTTTTAATTAATTTTCAATGGAGTCCATCAAGTCGTTATTGCCGTCCGTGCAAAGCCTATCGGGATTCCGGCGCATCGGCTTGGACAGCTGCGGTGCGTCAAGAAGTTGGGCTCTGCTGAACTTTATGCAAATTAGTCCGGCGAATGCGTTATCCAATAAAAAGTAGAACACAGGGGAGGCCTGTCATGACGAAATGAGTTCTCATGAATATGCACTTCTGTCGAGAAAAGAAAAAAATCCGCATCTGGAGCAAAGAGAGGCAAATGGAGGAATGATTAATAACGGTGATAAGCGGGTTTCCCATTCTATATGACATGTCCCTGTCTTCATACAGGGACAAATATATGAAAAATCAGGCGTGGAGGAAGGTGGCTGAAACTGTTGGGGTCCCTGATGGGTTTTATCTGTGTAATAATTAGATATGTAATATACAATAAAGCAGAAACAATAAATGGAAGGTTAAACTAGTAAGATTAAGTTCTTGCATGGGCATAAAATACAGTAGTGAATTATATCAAACTTTATTTATGCCCTTGATAGGCATTGTAATTTCAGCATAAAAAGCACCAAATCACTAGCCTGGCTAACGCGACTTATCAATGCTCTGCGAACATTGGTCTGGCCAAGCTGTGTTGTAAACCCATTTCTCAGAGGGCGGGCTTAACCCACCTCTTTCAAATGCCTCTGTTTGCTACTGGACGAAGATTCAACCAATCACACTCCTCTGTCCTCTGACGTATGCGAAATGACCACAACGACAGGGTTCTTGCAAAGCCCCATTGACTTGGCTACCAGCAGGGCTAACTGATAAATCAAACTTTTACCGAAGCCGGTCGGTAGCATTGCGAAAACGTCCTTTCCTGCAATAAATGATTCAGGGGCTAACCTTTGCTCTATTTCCAGAGATAACTTCCCTTTGAATTCTTCCAAAACAGCAGCTACAGCTGCACTAAATCTTGCCGTTGCTCCACGTTCGCCATGTTGACAGTGACTGAGGTAGATTTCCGGTCGCTGAAAGACCGCGTCATTACCTTTTTGGAATGCTAGATTTTCATTGGTCCCAGTTTCGCTGTTAATGTAGAAACGGTGTAGACAGGCAGCTTGGCCAGACTGACTTTCAAGGCAAAATTGAAATGCAGCGTTAAAGGAAGTATGGGCGTGCCCAGGCTACCAAATCACAGTAAGCACAGATTAAAGGGGTCCTTCTGTCAAAAACCACTTTTAGTAGCTCTATTTACAATGTGGTGGGTCACAACAAGCAGTATATGCACGCAGCATTCCAAGACGTGAAATTCGATCCTCATGGTTTTACTGGTCATTGAAGGGTCAAGCTAACCAAAACGAGCGGATCAGAGCAGGCTAAACCTATCTACCTCACTAGGTCGTAAGCCCCGCCCAGAGCCATGTTTGGCACGCTCACATCCCAAAGGAAGAACAGTGGACAGAAGCTAGGTGAGCGAAAGACAGCGAATGTGCCCAATCAGAGGTGCCTTATTGACACGTCATGGATATTCACGTGGGACACCGGAAAAGCCAGTCGTTCAACCACTAGACCTGTTCTAGCTTACAGAAAACAGCGTCAAACAAGAGAACTAGGACATAATTTTTCACAGAAATGACGCACAATGCATTCAACCATAGTGGCGACACAGAAATATGAATAACTAGAAAAGCACTCAGAGAGCGCAGACCTCCACCAAGGCAGCTTACGTCTCCACCTTTTATTGTCATTCTCACCTTAAGACGGTTCATTCACTCATGCTCACACGAACTTGGTTGGCTCTTCGGTGCAGGAAAGTACTTTATCTCATTTCCACTGCCAACATGAACTACTGGGCTGCTCACCACTACTGCTCTAACTCTCCTCTGTCTTTCACTGAACCCTCTAACCAAAAACTTAACAACTCCTTGACCCGCAACAGGAGCCTCATTTCCGTACCAACCTATATTCCCTCCTTTCAAAATAAAAGTCACCGTAGATTCCATGCTACACTGGTAACTTGACGGAATAAAAAATTCCTGGATCCAGATGGTTATCCGGATCACCACCAAAATTAAATCAGTTCTAAGTTAGGCCACTTCTGGCCTATCCTGAAAATGTCATCAAAATCCATCCATAACTTTTCGAGTTATGCTGTTCACAAACGGACAGACGGACAGACAGACAGACAAACCAACGCCGGCGAAAACATAACCTCCTTGGCGGAGGTAAAAATAACGATGGAAGGACCCCTTTAAAGATTGGTCATGTTTTCATTTATTTAATTTTTAAGTCAGAGCAAAAATGCAGAGAGTGCTGGAAGTCATTGAGGGACACTTATGTTAAGGAGAGGAAGAGGAGAGGGAGAGAAATAGGAGTGGGGCTGGGGCCTCATCACGCCCACGATGGAAATTTATGGCGGGAATGTGGTTCCTGGCCCCATTCACAGAACTGAGGGAGACAACATCTAACCTCCCCCGGAGGCCAGTCCCTGCCCAAACGTCTCCCCAGGCACTCAGGCCTCCCCCAACCCCACCACCACCACCATCTCCTCCTCCTCAACAAGGGCTGTTGTCAGCTGATGAGGATGAGCTGTTTTTTTATTTATTGCCCACCATGGGGTGCCTCCCTTCTCCAAAGAAGGCAGAAGTTAAGTGTTTAATTCATGAACTTTTATTTAAGGCAGAAAGGAATGCAAGGGAGTATTTTTTGTTTTGTTTTGTTTGGGCTTGTGGTTGTTATTGGTGTTGAGATGTTTATTGTTGTTGTTCAAGTGTATTTTATTTTATGTTCAAAATAAATAGTTTGTGTTTTTACACCTGTGTGAATTTCCAAGACAGATAAATAGATAAACTATACAATTACCATAATTGTTCATAAGAAGCCTCTACAACTTCTATCCGTGTTTATCAGCACTGCAGAAGTTAAAAAGCGGTACTATAAAATAGACACAGTCAAGTCAAATTCAGAGTCAGGTTCATTGTTAAACCATTTGTAGACGTCATACAAAGGATTTGATTGTATGATTTGTAGCACTTATTGCAGTGCTTCTTAGGCCCACAGTGTTTGGCCATATGTAGCCGGGTGCCCCGCCTCCACAGTCTAAGTGCAGGGTAACGAGCGCACCTGTTTCCACTAGCGTTAATTTGTAGTGGCTTTTTATAAGGGTATCGTATTTCCGGGTAATGCACAGCCATCTTCTTGGATTAACCTGGCGCTAGACCCTGGGTTGCTAGCAGGTGAGCAAGGCTCTTTGGTGCACACGGTGCTTTTATTAAGTTGGACTCGTTACTTATTGATTTATTTTACTTCCTAGGTGTTTGTGGCTTGAGTCCCGTGCATGCTCGGCGGGCCTCTGGTACATCAAGCCAGCATACTCTTTGTGCAGGTGCGTTTTACCCTGTAAGTGTTTTATGTTCCCTGTTGCATTTAGTTTTAATCTTTCCTTTTGGGTTTTGTTGGTAGGAGCGCTCACCGCGAAACAGCGAGACCCTAGTACGGAACATTGGTGTCATTAGTGCCGAGGCAAGGTAATGTGGGTTATCATGGTTATTAATGGGTGATGTTGTATGCCTCGGTCTAATGATTTCATTCCTTTTTTTAGGGAAGACTCCCGCGGTGTTGCGCTACTGCTGCTTTGCTTTGCTTTGTTTTGACTTGTTACTGTTTGGTTTATTTTTGCTTTAAGGTTTCCACGCTTGTTTATTGTGTTTGTTTGCCGCACCGACTCCGTTTCCCCGTGAGTGGCAGCGCGGGGAGATTGAATACGGACGGCACTCGTTTTGTTTGTGTCTAACCAACTGTGTTTTTGTACGTCCGTTTTTCGTAGTCCAGCCCCTTTTGTGTGTTTTTAGTTTTACCGCAGGTATTGCCAGGTCCACGGGAGTGTGGGGTCTTCCTGGTTTCCCCCGTTATCCTTTAGTTCACTGCATGCTTAGTGGGCTTCTTTGTAGTGTTCACCCTTTTTTCCCGCATGTTGCTGTGCACAATTCTTTGCTGTGTGTGTGTGGATTCGGCTTGCTGTGCGCGTGTGCGTGTTAATCTCGTCACAGGTTTCGGGCTGTCTCCTTGGGTCCTCGGCGCTCCCCGTGGTCTGCCCCTGGCTACTTCCCCTGCTGGTAGGCCTAGTGAACTATATAACACTTGTCTTTAAATCTACTCTCATGGGCTTCATTTGTATCTTAATGTATTATAATAAAACAGATATTTTTGCACTAACCACTTTGCTTCAGCTTCCAGTCTGCTTCACATTTGGCCAACCGTTATAAAATAAACTTTCTTTGAACTTGAGCACTGAGTCTCTGCTGCCCTTATTTCCCTGAACTTGTGTGCCAGTATCTGCTGAGGTATTAGAGGTGTTGTCCTTTTGCAAAAGCCTTCACATGTCCCTACGGGGTGGTGTAGTCGGGTTACCTTGTGTGCCGGGGTCTGTGGTTGCGCCCGGTTACACATATGTAAACTGATGTAAAGGGCACTAAAACTTTGGAAGTTTTGTGTACAGGGGACACAGTCAAAATATGCATGTTTTTTATTGACGAATGCTTGTGCAACTTGGAAATTCAGCTTTTACTGAGCAAGGAGAGTGGCTCTTAAAAGAGCCGTTGTGTAGTGTAGCTGCAGGATTAGGACTGGACCTGCCAGGGAACGGCACCCTCCTCACTGAAGTAGGAGGCGAAGCTGGCTCGGACTCTCAGCGCTTGCCGTGTGGCATTGTTGGCTGCCATCCTCGAACAGCGCTGCAGACAGTCACCAGTGTCCCCTGTCTGGTGGTGCAGCTCAGGCATCCTATGCCCCCTCCTCAGTGGCACAACACGCAGGTGGCAGGTGGCAGGTGGCTCTGACACGTCTCAGCAGTGGTAGGGCTGACACCCATCACACGTCGGTACATTCTCCACTGTGACGACAGGATGCCAAAAGGCACATTCTACCACTAACCTGGCACGACTGAGGCGGTAGTTGTAGACCCTCTGCTAAGTGGGGATGTGTGGGCCAGGGAAAGGACGCATGAGGTTACGGTGGACGGGAAACGCCTCATCCCCCAAAAACACGAATGGCAGTGGTCCACGATGATCAGACCCTGGTATGATGGCATCCTCAGGAAGGCCTAGGGTGCCATCACAAAGACCCTCACCGAAGGCTGAGGCATAGAGGGACCCACCATCACTTGTCCTGCCATACCCACCAACGTCCACTATCCTGAAGAGGAACCCTGCATCTACAACAGCCAACAACACAATGGAGTATGTGCCCTTGTAGTTGAAGTAGAGAGAGCCGGAGTTAACAGGGGCCTGGATGACAACATTTTTCCCATCCACGGAGCCAACACAGTTGGAGAAGTTCCACCTCTGTCCAAACCCGTCTGCGATTGCACGCCAGTCTTCGGTGGATGGGGCAGGCATGTAGTCAGGCAGCAGGACATCTCAGATGGTAGCTGCCACCTCTCTCACGTCTCTTCCCACAGTGCAGCGGTGTACTCTATAGCTAAACGCTATAGTGGCGAACGAATCCCTTGTTGCGAGGTATCTGTTAAGAACAAAACCTTCACATTAATTTATATTACACTTAAAAATGTTTACACATTAACATTAACCCCCATTACACATACATTAAAACACATTCTACTTACATACTATGATAATATTGGTTCTATGCTGAACTGAAAAAAAGAATACTGATCCATTCCATTTGCAAAATAAATGGTTTGTAGCCAAGATCAAATATACATCAAATTGCTCATTGTGCATTGAAATGACTATCTTTAACGCTTTGAGTATGATGCAAAATTACAATGTGATCATAGCACAATTATATGAATGAAGCATAGAATCTTACCGTAAGCAGATAGCAAGGCGCTGAGTGGGCCCAATTGCCTTCCGGAGCTGGGTATTCGTCTTGGCAATTCTGGGCCCCACTCGCACCAGCTCATCAAAGAGCTCCCTGGACAGTTGGAAATACTGCTGGAAGAGGTTGGGGTGTAGCCAAAGCTCCATCCCCAGCCGGTGGTACTCCCCATGCTTCTGCCGGGCAGCAACGATGGGGTGCACCCAGTAGCGGCGAGCGCTCCTCTTCCTCCTCCGCAGCAAGTACGCAGCTATCACCTTCTTCGCTGTTGGATCCATAGCGCAATGAAATAACCTCAATCTCCTAAATATTTATACACATTCATTTCCCTCCAAAACTCAAAATTGGGGAGGGAGACACTTTGGTTGGTTAAAAACAGATTTTTGGACAACTCATTTACCTTCCCCAACAAGACTATGAACACGCCCATGTTCGTACACTTCTGAGAACGCCCACCTGTAGTAGCGATCCGGCAACACAAGGGGACAACTACCATCCGGTTGCACTCACCCCCATTCTCACGAAGTGCTTTGAACAGCTAGTCATGCAACCAATCAAAACATCTGTCCCCTCCACCCTAGACCCATTTTAATTTGCATACCGATCCAACTGCTCGACAGATGATGCAATCTCAACAGCCCTCCACTCAGCCCTTAGACACCAGAGGCTCATATGTTAGAATGCTGTTCATTGACTTCAGTTGTGCATTACGGAACAATCATCCCCCAGCAACTCATACTCAAACTAGACCGGCTGGGGATCAATACCTTGATGGAAGACCACAGGCAGTACTGGTCGGCAGCAACACCTCCAGCACTTTCACACTGCACACGGGGGCTCTCCAAAGATGTGTGCTGCTGGTTCTGGCCCAGAGGTTCCTCAGTCTTCTTCCTGATGGCAACAGACTGATGAGGCTATGACAATCTCCTTTGTCTTCTCCATGTTGAGGGAGAGGTTACCACTTTATATCTGTGCAACCTCCTCCATGTTGCCACTCCTTATAGCCTACCCTTAGATCATCCTCAACCATCCACTTGACAGTCTCCTCCACCCGTCTCACCTACAGTGGGAGCAGAGCTAAGCTGCAGAGCTGCTCCTCCACTCTGGAACTCACTGCCACCTAAACTTTGGAGTATTAACTTTTCCCTACCTGTTGAGATTTGCCCACACAATATGACCGTAGTTACTTGCTGCTTAAGATTAGTCTAGCCCTTGTTTGTATTTTTTAATTATTATTGTGCTTGTTTTTATCATTGTGCTTGTGTTTTGAAGTGGCATTGAAAGTCATGAAAGGTGCTAATGAATAAAATGTACTGCTGTTGTTGTTTTTATTATTATGACAATAATGACTGGATGTATGCCTGACCTACAGAAATAAAGAATATGTTTGCAGTTCAAAGGCATCTGTTTGCTTGTGGTTGTTTCAGAATTATTAAGGAGATGTAGTATTTTTAATTCGTACATCTATTAAAGCTTTGTGCATTGTGTTATTGAGTACGCCTAGTAGAATAATCAAATGGTTTCATTCATCATGTGTAAAGAAGTTGTATTTATGTTTACAATACCTGAATGCCAAATTAACATTCCTAGTTCAGAAATAAAACTTCAAGGTAAACGTGCAAAAGTGGTGAAATGGGTTAGGCCTGTTTGGTGTAATCTAACAAGGCATTATTAAATGCATCTAAACTTGGAAAGGGCTGTTTAAAAATCGGCATCCAAGCCAGTGGCCTGCCTGCAATGGTTTTGAAATGTTGGTTATTGCCTTACGAAAATCTACCATGCTCTACTATGGTTTTTATGTAGTAACCATGATTATACTATGGTTTTTATGTAGTAACCATGGTCCAACCACAGTATCTCATGGTTTTGGGAAGTACTATGAACCAACCATAGTAGTACTATGGTTTATCCATGGTTGTAATGGTATTTTGTGGTTTTTCTAAATACTATGAACCAACAATAGTGGCACCATGGTTTATCCATAGTATTGTGGTAGTATCATAGTTTTATGTGCACTAATGGCCCGGTCAGACTATACGATTTTTTTGTCGTTCACGATTGTCGTTTACGATCTACCATGTCACACTATACGACTTTAGAACCATAAAAAACTCCGCGTCTTGATCGGGAGAGTGGCCACATACACCGACAGCATCGCTAAACTTTAACACACGCGCCAGCTGATCAGGAGTTCCCCGGGAGTTTTTTATGACAACGTCATCCGACTCCCGACAAAATTCTGACATGCCAGTCTTTTTGTCGGGCTGTCTTAGAATGTCGCAAACGACAAATTGCAAGTCGTGAAGCATGTCACATTACAAGATTCACTGGTGTTCGATGTCGTGCCCGACTGTTCAAAATCGGATACGATGGTCGGTTACGACAAATTCATGGCAAAATCGGGCTAAAATCGTATAGTCTGACCAGGCCATAAGTCATATTATTCTACGGCCCTCTAGAATGTTGTGACAGCTCCCATTCACTTTGAATGGACTTTCCCAGCGTTCTACGGGCGGATATTTTTCGATAACCGCCCGCTGCGCCATTAACGCCCGCTGCCAATTGCAACGAGTTTTGTCACTTCAGATTCACGGTACCATATCACTCCGCAAGTAGTTCGACCACTTTAAAAAGTAAATATTCGCTACGGTAACCTGGCTTTTGTAACGGCTATATTATCCAGGCTGTTAGAGAAGTAGGGCCTACGTCTACTGAGTTTTTGGCGACATCTGGTGGAAAAAAATGGAGGAGTTTCCAATTAATTTTAATATATACGGCGACTAAGGCGCTTCTGAGCGCTCGTGGGAACCGCAATTTACAGAGACAGACTGCACGGAGACTAAAACAAGAAGACATCAAGATTTGCAGGAGGAGGAAAAAGACAAAAACAATTGTCTGTCTTTTCTCAAAATAAGCAGTAGGCCTAATAAGTTGCAATAAGCCGTAGAATAAGCGGGATAATGTATTGTCCACGGGCGACTATAGGAAAATATTTCCCTTCTGTTCGCCCCTGTCGGGAAATATTTTCCTATAGTCGCCCGTGGACAATACATTATCCCTTACGTAATGAGCCTACCATGGTTTGAAAAAGGATACCAAAGGATACCATGCTTAATGCTACTACTTTATTGTACTTAACCTATACATTTAAAATAACATTGCATCAGAGATAAAAAAAAAAAAAAAAGAATATAAGCTATGTAGTAGTTGTAGAACATTTACGTAATGTCCTTGTGTTTCCCCACGTTGTTACAATTGAACAGTAGAGTGCGCGTGCACTTAATGAAACAGTAACATTCCAATTCTAATCTTGGTTACTAGTACGGTTACAATCAGGCTGCATATTTGTAATGCTCTGAAATTATTATGAAGTAAAGTATCACACGGAACCCGGAACCCGGTTTACTCATATCATTTATTACCTTGATATACAACATGGTGTCAGAAGATGTGGTTTCAGCTCTGCCTACGGTGTGGTAAGACCAGACTTTCCTCAGCGCTTTGAAGACATAGCAAACAAGTAACCAGCTAGCGTTGCCAGCTATCGTATCAAAGGCTAATCAGCGAAACGTCAACAAACTAACCATGGCAGACAAATTCCGTAGACCTGATCCATTGACATTTAGTGGAAACATAGCAGAGAAGTGGCGTGTGTTTCAGAAGGAATACGACATATTCGTAGCGGCTGCTCATTCGGACAAAGATGCCAGAACCCGAGCGTTTATTCTGTTTATTTAGCCGGCTCGGAAGCCATTGAGCGGGAAAGGGTGCTCGTGGCACCAACAACGAGCGCGCGCACGCACACGCACACACAGAGCATGAACAATTACTCACTCCTGCAAGCAACCACTAATCTATTTCATATCTGTCTTTTCTGTTCCCCTCTCATTTACCTAGGATTGAGGCTGGCGGCGCAGAAGTCCATTTTACATAACATTTATTAACAAATTCATTTAAAAACATGATTAAACACATATATATTATGAAAACTGAAAATGTCTCCTGTTTTTTTTATGGTAGTTGAAATCATGAAGTAGGACATTCAATTAATTCCGTTTGTTAAAATTAGGCAATTTATTGTTTGCTGTGATTGATTGGTAATAGGAAAACTAAGAAAACCGTGGTAAGTAAAAACTATGGTTTTGAAATTCCATGGTAAAAACCAATTAGAATAAACCATGGTTAAAAAAACATGGTAAAATAAACCATGGTAAATTGATAACCATAAACCATGGTTGAACCATATTTTAACCATGGTAAAACCATGGTCGTAAACCATGGTGTTCATGGTTACCCAAAAAACCATGCCAACCACAAACCATGGTAAAACCATGGTTTATTTCCATAGTATCCTGACACGCCCACCAGCGGAGATGACAGTCAGGAATATTGGATTACCCCACACCCATGCAGTGCAAGTAAGTTCGCAGATGATAACATTTGAAAAGTTACGAATGAAATGCACAAAGCAGAAATAGAGTTGCACAAGCTATAGTGCCCTCCTTTTGTCCGCTGCTTATTATTGCTTTCCATAGCTGCTAATGCTAATCTTAAAATGCTGTAAAAAGTCGTTGTCCGTCTTCCAATATTTACTATAGAATTTCCAAGACAACCAACCTGGTGATGTAACATTCTGCCGTGTAACATGATGGCGATACACAGTTGCAAAAATGTAACTTTCTCTAACTTGTTATATTTTAACCAGCGTCACTGACATTGTTTAGACAACTCGGATGGATACACTAAGTATCAATATTTCCAAAGTGGAAACCATTGTCTAGTGTTTCATGTCCACTTCAAAGGTCCAATGTGTAGAATTTCTTTCATCTAGCCCACTCTCTCTAGAGTGCATATCCTACAGCTATGGTTGCTTCACGCTTCAAAAAGCTAATATGTCATTCCTATTCCATTCCATTTCAAATATGTCACTCTAGATCATGTGGTACTGCAGAAATTAAGCTATAACGTAGCCTAGACAAAGCAAAATTGTTAGTAGAACTACTTCCCTTCGACACAAGCTGTCTTTTTATAACTTACTGGACGAACTGATTCGTCCAGTAAGTTATAAAAGAAAAAAAAAAGTAAGTTTACTAATTCTAAACTGGAGGTTGCTACGCCCAACACCCATGCAGTCTTTGGTTATCAAGCTAGCTATTCCAAAGTTCTGTTAAGCCTAACGACAGCACTAAAACAGATCTCAGATGTATTTAACATGTTAATAGTCTGTGCACCTACGTCATTTGCTAAGGCTTTCGCATCTTTAGGCAACCGTTTATTTACAGTTAATCATGAACCGTATTTGGAGGGCAACTCCAATGTTGACTTGTTTCTGATGACACCAGTCTCTTGTTCTTTTCAATTTCCTGGGCAAAGAGACTCCTGCTCCTGAAATTTGTATTTTGCATACACGTGTGGTCCATGTGTCCTTCTTCAAACTTGCTTGGGCCAAGAAGCGATGATAAACTTACAACAGCTTTTGGATATTGTATCATGAAAACACGAAATTTGGAGCCCTGTATGTCCGATCCTGGCCCCCCTCAGTGCATAGGTGCGTTCGACTTGCAATCCCGCTTGTCAGCGTTTGTCTGCGTCTGTCTACATACGTCAGCAAGAACTCCGCCTCAGCATGGGCGTGTGTTTAAAAGGCGTCGGTCAAGTCGGACACAAGTCTTCAACGAGACTGAGTTTGCACCACCTGATCTTCGTAGTAGATGACGGAGAGGTCATGTGTTGTGTGTGGGGGACAAGGAGGGGTCGGGCGTTTGTAGTAGGGTGCATTGAGACTTCAAGTCAAGTTGAGTCTTTTTTTTAATAGCACATTTAAACAAAACAACAGAGATGTCCCAAAGTGCTGCACAACACAAGGATGAAAAATAACCATAACCATAACCCAAAGACCATTAATAGGTATAGCCTACTGACACAAAGCAATAAAATAAAAACGAGATTAACAAATACATAAATAAATAAAAGATTGAGCTTGACAGCATCAGATACACGCCCCCAGAACAAGCTAAAAAGAGAGAAAAGATATGTCTTCAAACTGGACTAAAATAACGTACATATAAGATGAGAAGTTCAGTGACAGAGCGCTACACAACACACGTGTCCAAACGTCAATGAACTTTAAACCAACCAGGGCAAAGTTGCGTCACCACAGAGGCGTTAGTTAGACGGTTGTAGATGTGTGGAAGCATCTACAAGCGCTTGCACGATTTGTCTACATGCGTTTACATGCGTTTCACTCACGTGGATTTTTAGGTCATTCGACCTTGTCACGTTTTGGTGACATCTCCAACGCCTTTCTGGCAAGTCTGACACAAAGTCTAACCATCATGCAACATTTTCATCCCACAATGCATCACTGACTGCAAACGCATGTAAGCGCATGTAAACGTTTACATCAAGTCGAATGCGCCTACTGTTTTGGTACCAATCGACAGATAAGCGATAGATACCTCAGGTAGGTTAGTCAGTCAGCATACCGTGGCAAGCTACCAAAACCTGAGGTCAAAATAACACTGTAGGATAAAAGATCCAAACCCATCATGAATATGATAAATGATGACTGGAAATAGTGAATAGGAACTTCTTCGTGGTTTGGAGGCTGGTTTCACCGAGCGGCTATTATGCGCAAGACTTCATATTAGGCACAAAGTCAGCTAATTCTGTTCGTAAAATATGTTCTAATGGCCAAATAAATTAAAAGTATTTTTCCAGTCTCAGTGTTATTTTGATTGTAAGAAGTTGCTCTTTTGTCTGTTAGTTCAGTTGTAGTTTTGCTGTACAGTCTAGTGGCTGTATAAAATGTAGTGTAAAACTACACACATCCAACCCCTACTTTTAGGTGGGTGCAAGTCAGAACAAAAGTCTGTTATGTGAAAAAGTCAGATAACAGTAAAAAAGCAACAGGGAAATCACTAAACAGTTCTTTTTTGAAACTTCACATAAATTCTCTCAACTGACAAGAATATAGTACAATTTCTCAAACTCATTTTGATTTTGTTGACATGGTTAAAGTGAGATCATTTCACCTAAATCACACATACACACTGAACATATAGGCCTACTGTGATTAATAAGAACATAATGGCGCTTGTTTTATTGTTTAATTGTTGAGCAAAAATTTATTTTTCTCTTCCACAGTTCCAGACAAAAATAAGTTCAATCCACAAACTCAACTAATGTTTTTTTTTAGACAACATCAGTCTGACATAATGATTCCTTGTGAAACAACAGCTTTTACAGATATTTAAAATGCTTTCACGTGGTTGATATACCAAAAATACTTACTACAGTTCTATTACAGTTGAGTTTGCAGAAATGTGTTAGCTTGTAAACTTTACCATCATTGCTAATTTTGGACTGACTGCTTTGTACCGCTACATTATTACAGAATGCATCTTTGCAAAAGTACATTAGTGCACTTTTAAGTGACCACAAACATGACAGAAAATGGAACAGCAGTTACAGTGAGTCCCAGAACAGTGTCAGAAAAGTGAAATCAAGACAAAGCTGAAATGCTGAGCAGTACATTCATAGGATGTGTTAAAAGACGGTTTCCTGCCACTAATTACCACACCCCGCACCCCCCAAAGCTCATGTTCCTAAACATATCCTTCCTGGGGAAAAAAATCCTTTAAAAAAAGACAATAGCTTTAACATGGCCTGCCTCTTCCTATGCTTTTAGGCCATGTAGTGATTTATGAATATGCTAACTTGGCCCCACCCTTGTCTCCACTCATGCATAGTGTTTCTCCCAATGCATTACATGTAGCCATTAAATCTGACCCTTGTCACTGTTTAATCCTGAGGTGTACCTTAAGCATAAATGAACTTTGTTGCTCAATGCTTGCACAAACAGCTGAAGCATCCCTACAATACCTCCTTGAACTGCTTAACACTTTAAACTATCACATGTTATTCAATGCCTAGTTCTAGTATTGCAGTAATTCAGCCATAGTTGTTTGAACTAGAAACTACTTCTCCAGAAGGTAATGTAGTTCTAAGCCATGCCGTTTACTGCTGATCTTGCTTTTCATGGCTTTTAGCACTTGCAAACACCACATAAACATGTAGGTTACAAATGTTCATGATAAAAATAACATTTTTGGAGGTGGTCTTTGAATGTTTAAGTGTGGAGTAAAATGTACCTCTCACTTAGGCTTGTTAACCAACCCAATATCCCACGGTCCCAGGAAATGATTTACTACATCTGCAAAAAAAAAATTACTAGGAAAACTATACACACTTGGCATTGCACCACTGGTATGGGTATTTGGCTAAGCTCTACAACAAAAGCATTTTTTTCTTTGTGTTTCAATCCTCAAGCGCTTCTTTAGCGTGTCCTCACACACTGAGCCTCGCAGTCTGTCCTGGTTTCAAAGCGGTTCCCATTGCCGCCACAGCCGCCATACCAGAACTGCCGACATTCATTCTGCACAGTGTCATGGTACCACTTCAGAATAAAGTTTCGGCAGCTTCCCTCATCTTGCTTAAGGGTGCACACATCTGCAAAAGAGATGTAAACCAACAGAGCAAACGTGTCATGTCTCCAGTTGCAAACTTAGCTATGTCAAAAAGCAATGAAAAATCAACATTCTGTGATTTATAACTTAGCTGTTTTTAAGATGGTCATTATTAAGTTGTTTATTTTTAAGATGTTATTTTTAATGATTTTTGGTAACACTTTCTATGAAGCTTGCATTCATAAGACTCTATAAACACATTCATAAAGGCTTACATACATACTTAAAGCACGTAAAGTATGCATAACTATTCATACATACTCATGACTCTACTCATAAGGCATTTCTACTCCTAGGCTCTATTACAACTTTAGGTGACACAGTGCATTGTAGGTTACCTGCCTTCGAGTGCAGTCATGACTATGTATATAGTTATGAAAACTAATTTCATGCGTTATTAATCATTAGGCATTATAACCCTTTATGAATGTGGTTAGAGTCTTATGAATGCTATTTTAAAAAGTGTTAGCAATTTGTTGTCTTTTTTCCTGTAAAAATAGATTTGTTGTTGTTTTATTCCCCTTAGTTGAGAATAAAACCCTGGGCTTAACCAGGAGGTTTTTCTCACTACCTTGCACTATAGTTGGATCCTCTTTCTGCTGCAGCTCATCTAGCTCTGTGAGCACAAACCAAACACCACAACAGTCTTAAACATCAAGCAGCAGCATAAAAAAAACATGGACTAGCGAGTTAAATAAAGTTTAGATTACATTTTTACATTTAAAGAGGGCGGAAACACATTTCCCAGCATTTTAGAAATGGTTACATTGTATTTACATTATTTACAATTATTAGTTTAGTGTTGTCATGAAAGAATTTGCATGCAGCATGCCATATCACTGCAATTGTTTGGATTAACCGTTTTTTTTTTTTAATTATTATTATTATTATTAATTAATTGGTTAGTTGCCATGCACATGATTCTACAATGTGTGATTCAAAAGTTTAGCCTCTGTTTAGTCAATGTTGACAAGAACAAGGTCCACAGTCATGATTATGGGGTGAGAGGTAGTTAACTTACTGTATGCACTGCATGTCTGGAAGCATTCATTTTCCGTGTTAAAGCGGTTGCTGTTACCATCGCAACCGCCATACCAGAAAGGTGAGCATGCACCAATCTCTGAGTTATAATACCACTTCTGCTCATACTTTTCACAAAATCTGCCAGGGTCCATACCGAGTTCACACTGAGCTGAAAGCAAGACAACCATGTTTATATTCATTCTTATACCATGCAGTAAACTTAGTGGTGTGTTAAAACATGCAAACTATATAATATCTGAAAGATTACTTACTACAAGTTCATTTATGCTAAGCCTTTCAAAGAATTTATGTATGAAAAGACGGAATGTCATTTAGCTTTAACATGTTCTAATTTATTTATTAATTAATTAATTTATTTATTTATTCATTTTGCTTCTTTGCAAGAAGTTTTATTTTTATTTTATGATAAAATATTTGTATCTGTAAATATTGAATTAAGCATGTCAATTTCAATATTACATTAAGTATGTTCATTTCAAAAATCAATTTTGGACACTTTAAAGGTCAGTATGATGATTTGAAAAGTTAGTTAACTTATTAATTGCTATCTAGCAACATCTGAGGAAGCATAAATATTTAGTCTGCTTTATAATTTGGGAGCACAAAATGGCTGTCCTAGATGTTCTCAGGCTCAGTCATGAAGAAACTTTAAGGGAGGAAATGAAATGGAGAACTATGAGCAGAAAGGCTACCGTCTGCGTCTCCACGGCCAATGCTCTGTTGACCCCCATCTCCTGTTTGAACAATCCTTGTCTGGTCAAGGCCTGTCTGTTCAAGGTACTCCTCCTCCTCGGTGTATGTTTCCTCAACTGGCTGGTTGTTGCTGGATGTTGGCCATGGAACACTGATGAAAAAGAGAATGAATTATACTTAATTTTCATGAATCCGAAGTGATCTAAAGTTACCTTATTAAATGTAAATCTTAGCAGAACTTTATGATAATTAAGTAAAGTAACATTAACTTCATCTGTTAAACACTGCCATCTGCTGGTAAAATTTAAGTAAACATTGCAATACGTTTTAAAATCGTTTTAATTAGGTAGGGCAAAGACGCTCTACCAGCAGACTATTGTTTTAAAGTTAAAAACATATCACAAAGTATTTATACTCCTACGGAGTTTTACCAAAAACTGAATAAATCAAGCTCCTCTACAACATACAAAGTAATTTTGCCTGTCTGCAACACTGAGGTCAAGACACTGGGATAAACAAAAAAAATGTTACATTTTGTTACAGTGTGTAACATTATGTACTTACACTGTACCATATGGTTAGGGTTAGTGTTATCTATGTATGTGCAGTGTAAGTACTTAATATTACATGTTACATGTAGATACACTTAAAAAATAACCGCGAAACAAATAGTGTTACCAAATAATTTGAATTAGGAGACTTTGAGTTGCTGATTATGCTGGTCCTAAAATAATATTTTAACACCCAAAGTCTTTAAGAGTAGAGAATGATTCTGCATTTTTAAGGCTGCCTACATGGACACTACTTTCATAAGGTGGGCAATTAATCAACTGACATTTCCTGTTTTTGCAGCCTCACACCCACAACCTCATAGCAGCTTTGTATTGGGGGTCGAGTGCGTTAGCCAGTCAACTGAAAGCCTTTGGCTTCCAGTCAACTGATTAGGACTCGTAAGGTGTTGGAGGGAAAAGTAATGAATGTTCTCCACACACTGCCATTCAAAACAAAAGTTATTTCGATCAATATTTACCTTCTTAATATTAAAAATAATATTACTATTATAAAATATTTTGATGGTCTCACCTGTCAAGGCGGCGCTTTGCAGCTTCATGGACTCCTCCTAAGTGCACCTGTTGCTGGAAGTCCTGACACACCCGCCTCATGGTTGCAGAAGGATATGTGTTCACTCCCTCTGCGTGAATGTCAGTATAAATGTCAATAACTGCTATAAAAGGTCATTGTATTTTTGTATATCTGCCATACAGATACCAAATTGCCTATAATTTCATTTTTCTTTCCCATATATTCACCTGGCCTTCCTCCTTTCAAATTTATAAAAAATAAGCCAGGACAATCAAAGCCATATATGGAGCATATACACAGTGCTATACTGAGTACAACCTGTTCTGCTGAAGCACTTTTAAACAACTAAGCTGCAGATACAAAATGGTCTTGAATTCCCCATCACATTAGTGTGGGACAATCTAAACACTTTTTTTCTTTAAAAGAAACTCTGTTTACAGTACTCTGACAGGATTTTGTAATGGCTGTTAGTAATACGCCTTGAAAGTCAAACATTAACTGTGAGGAAACAGATGAATTCTCATTGATGAAACAAAATGCAAACAGAAAGGGGCAGAGGTGTGTGCAGGGTTTTCACAGGTATTTGTAGGAAAGAGAAATACAAAGCCACCACTCATGCCTACAGAAGAAAATGGTACGTAAAACTTACTCTTGATGAAGGTAAGGAAGGTGTGTATGAAACGCTTTGCATACTCCTGCTCTCCGTGCTTTACTTCTCCCAGATGAACCAGATGTTGCTCCAAGGGAAGGCTGGCAAGTTCCTCTACTTGTGTGCTATTAAAGCTGTCTCCTACAGTCAGAGTGAACACCACCACACCCTGACATCTTGCTAATCTGGAGGCAAATTCAAGCCGAGCTCTATCCCAGTAGCTTGTTTCCCCACCGATGATGGCCAGAACCATTTTGTTCTTGCGTGGCTTTGCGGCTGTCAGGAGACCTCTTGTGATAACCCACTCCAGTGCATATCCCAACCCTGAGGACCCACCAAGCTGCTGCATGCTCTGGAAAACATGGTTCTTAATTGAACTACTGTCCTGGTACGTTATAAAGTCAAACTCCTGTTGTACAGGAACCTGTCCTTCTGTGGGTGCATATGAGCCAGAGATTTGTTGATAGAGGGAAACTCTGGCCTGATTATCAGACCTGGATGGCTGGCTGCTCACGGCTATCTGCTCAACCACTGAACCCAGCAGCTCCTTCACACCAGCGTACTGGTCTGCTTGGACACTGCGTGACCCATCCACCAACACAGCTAGATCCATGTTCACTTGAACGGGTGCTGGAGTCTTGTTCATGTTGGAACATCTTGAGTCAGTTTTACAAGGATCTGAAATGAGTAAAAAAGGATTTTGCTTACAATTACATTTCATTCTGTCATGCTTAAAATATAATCTTTTAAAGGAAGTATCCTGCTACCACATCCAAAAAAAAATAACTTGATCAATATAATGTGATAAGTAAAAATGTGAAGTATATTGTAATAACACTTGATTAACAATTGATATGTTTTGTGTTTATACAATTTATTTTAACATTACAACTTAAAATGTATTAATAATAAAGTATTACATTAGTATAGTCTGAAAATATTTAAGTCGCTTATTAGCTTACCGTAAACATACAGTCACAAAAACATATGAAACATGATAAAACTAGCATACCGTAGCATATTATACATCTTCGGATCTCACTTAGCTGAGGTGTCAGGTCTTGCCCACTCTCCACCAGTTTCAATATAAGGCTTCGGGTTTCATCAGTCTGTAAAATTAATATTGTATTGTATAATTACTGTTTTAAGACATATACAGGTTTGGTCAAAAATACGGGACACATTTTAAATGGTTATATCTTGAAATCTAAAACTGATAGAGGGTAAAAAGTATATTCGTTGGAAAGCAGACATTCAGGAGGTTTTGGTACATAGATTAATTTCTATGTGAGGAATCCCAGTGGTGTTATCAGAATGGAATTCTGTAACAAGCACAAGGGCAGGTCTTGGTCTTGGGATCGGAAGGTTGCAGGTTTGTATCCCAACTTTGTGTATGGACTCCCTATACTTTCATCCATGACTGAAGTGCCCTTGAGCAAGGCACCTAACCCCACATAGCTCCAGGGACATTTTTATATTCCAAGATATATGCATTTAAAATGTGTCCTGTATTAATATACATGTTACATATATATAATATACAATTTACATATATACTTTTTTTTTAAACTATGATGGCGATTTACGGCATGTTAAAGGGGATGCATCTTGTCATGTAGCCTTCCTCATGTTTTACATGTGCAAGACAATGTCACCATGAGAATGGGCTCTTTTGTCTCCACATGATGTCAAAATAAATTGGTGGAAAGCTGTCAAATTAGGAAGTACAGTTTCTTGCTTTCACAAGGTTTTGAGGTACATATGAATAAATTGGATGTAGTGGAGAAGTATACAATGTCCCCCTTGACAAGTAAAATGTCTTTTTCATGACCAGGTTTAATGAACATTTCCCTTAGCTTGTTGACTTACCTCGAAAGCTTGCATGATGTTGGGAGCATTTCTGAAGGCGACGACAGCAGGGTGAATGTCATGGGCTTTCAGCTCCAGGATGGCTGTGTTAATGGACTTAACATCCTGTGATGCCCCGTTGGTGATGAAGACAGCCACCTTCCTCATCAGCAGACCCTTTCTCGTGCGTTTAAAGACATGTCTGGCCACAAAGCGCATGGCTGCACCAATGTTGCGGCGATTGGAGGTGCGCTCAAGGGCAATGTTGTTCACCTCGGTGAGGAGGTGCTTCTTATGGTGGTAGTCTGAGAACCGAATCAGGTACTTGACACTGGAGCTGAAGGAAATGACTGCCACCCGTGCACCCCTCGGACAGTTGCTCTCAGCGATGGCGATGTCCTCCAGCAAGTGATGGACGGTGGCACGCATGTGCTCAAACACCTCAGCGGTCACATCCTCTGACATGTCTAGGGCTATCACCAGCTCAGTGGGGTAGGCTGGGCAGTCTATGTGACCTTAGAACACAAGATTTAATTAGAGCTGCACACAAGAAAAACATAATTCTACTCTACAACAGCTATTAATGTCAATTTTTTTGTTTATGACTATGAAATGAAGATAATGAAAAAAAAAAACTCTGTGGTGTACTTGGTTCGAGAAGCTTTTAAAGGTGTCAGTAGAAAAGAGCTAGGTTTTTAAAATCAACCATACATGTATGTAAGTTTTCCATAAATCATAAAAAATATTCATCAATCCAAAATCAAAATCCTTTTTAATGTTGACGATTTTATAAATAAACTAAACTATAATTATCAAAAACTATCAAACTTACCTGAGGAGCAGGCTGTTTAAGAAGGAAGCAACAAATAATTAGTGAAAACCTTAAAATATCACACAATAACATAGAATACATAAATGCTACTAAAATTTGAATTGAACTTTTGAAACATTGTTTAATTATAACCAGGATCAGGAAGTGAAACCTAATTTACTTAATATACTGTGATGCAGTATATAAGAACAACAAAATGTGATCATACCACAATTGTCCCGCACATAGTTGACTAATTCACAGTCCTGAAAAATATAATGTTTACATTTCAGAAGTGTTGTAATCTTTGACTGAAGATATGAGAAGAACAAGGGGAAATGAACGTACAGTCATTGCTTTAGGTCCTGGTGGTCCTTTGGGGCCCTAAAAGGAAGGAATACATTTTAGTCTTCTGTTGTCAGTACTGAAGGAACTTAGGAAACAGCACTAAGGTGTCCATAGACTCTAGGGCGAAGTTTACAGCAAAAGAGAGTACTGGTAAATTTACTGATTACTTGTGCTAGTAAAAAATGATTACTTGTGCTTGGGCTTACAGAAAGCCTGAGGTATACTGAGTAATTAAGTAATGGATAATGTTTAGCGAGGCAATCATAATTGTGGAAAAAGCCCCAGCAGAGTAATGCAGGCGGAGGAGGTCTTGAAGCATTCCAAAAAACCTTATTCTGTAATTATGTCCGCCTTGCTGAACATTATCCAACTTATTACATGACTACCTTTCGAAGAAATGAATGACCGAATACTGATTAAAATCATTAACTATATGCGTTCACAGAAAAGTAGACTGTTAAGTTTAACTTTTTCAAACTTTCATGGCAAAGCTCTACAGATCACTCAGCCAAAAGATTAGCTGACGATGCTTAGGAAAGGAATTTGTTGGGATCCCTAAAAACGTCACTTCAACAAGTCATGCATAACTCATCTTTTAACAGCTTTATATCATACAGTCCTCAAAGCGGGCTGAAATAATGTGTTTATACTATTTTTTTTTTAAATTCTGGATTACAGCATGGGAATTTTTAGATGTCAGCAAAGATAATTTCACTCTTAATTAGATAAATATTAAAGTGATACTTTAATTAACTTTTGGTCTGTTAAAACATCATAATGAGTTAGTATGTTTAACTATGCTAGTCTTTGGCATTCAGAACTAAACTATTTTTACCGTTTCTTTACAAAAGGCTCACAATGCTAGTGATGGGGGCACAATGGAAGCTTAAAGATATAGTTATGCTTGAAGAAGCTGCCATGCAACCATCTTACTTACCCTGTGCCCAGGTGGACCTGTAGTTCCAGGATCGCCTGGTGAACCACTGTTGCCAGCATTACCCTATTTTCAGATTGTATAATTTAGTCATACAAAGATACAATAAAAATATTTTTTAACAAAAGATTGCAATGTGTGCCCACCCCTCTTCCTTGGTTTCCTTTGAGTCCAGGACCACCGACTTGACCTTTTGTGCCATCCTCTCCCTACAGGCCAAAGAGACATGGATTAAATTGTGTGATTTATAATCTACACAGACACTAAGTGTTTGGTTATTAGCAGTAAGTATTTAAGAGCTGACTTACCTGTAGTCCTGGATAACCTGGGAAACCTTGTTCTCCCTTTAAAATATTGTTTGGATCAATACATTTTATTACATTGTGGTCAAATTGCATCACATGTTAGAGGTGGAGATTACCTTGCGTCAAAGATTATAGACCCTGCCATGTATTCCTTATGACTGTGCAATTAACAGGTGATTTTACTCATTTGCTAATCTATACTTAGACTATACTAGATTGGCTGGTTCAGAAGGTTGTAGCATTTTTTGCCAGGGTTTTTCACTATCTAAAGCCAGGCAGTATCTCCACCCATTACACATTTTATCAACATAACACAATATGATTGGTGCTGACAACAAGTACCTGCAACACTGGCTTTTAGTAGCAGACGTAATGCATTCAAACCACATGCAGTAGTTCACAAAATGTGTCAGCCTTACATCAAAATGTGTCTCAGGCACCATATGGTGCTCATGTTTTCCTGTTTAGTTAGTCAACATTTTCACATGTACCTTTATTCCTTTGGCTCCAGGAGGACCATATCCATCTCTACCATCCAGTCCCTGAAAGACAAATAATAAATGTTAGTTTAAAGGGCATTTCATAATTTGATCAGGGAAAGATTTTAATGAACATGCAACACAACTGCTTGTTCATTATTATTATATTGTTTGTCTGGAACTATGCATACTAGGTTTCATTTTTATCACCAGCAACATTATAAAAACAATCAACTATCAATTTTCTGGCAAGATGGCAGGTTGTTGTTATATTTCAGTGTGGAAAACTTTTGGTATTTGACAAACCGGAGGTCCTCTTGGGCCTACTGTTCCAGTGGCTCCTTTGACCCCAGGGTCTCCTTGTTGACCCTACACAGAGATGGGACAGGTTTGACAGAGGTAAACAATGTTTGTAGGAGGAGTACATATGAAATTAGGTATTAGGGAGTGAGGGAGAGAGATGAGGTGTGTGTGTGTGTGTGTGTGTGTGTGTGTGTGTGTGTGTGTGTGTGTGTGTGTGTGTGTGTGTGTGTGTGTGTGTGTGTGTGTGTGTGTGTGTGTGTGTGTGTGTGTGTGAGTGTGGTGCACAGTTACAGCTACAGATACAGCAGAAATGCGTCATAAAAGTGGATAGTGTGGATGTGAGTATTCATGTGAATTGACTAACCTTCTGTCCCTTCTGTCCTGCACTTCCTCTAGATCCTTTGGGACCTGTTGTTCCTGGGAAGCCCTGCAAGAAAACGGCACTCCATTTCAGTAATTCCTGCTATTTTCCTTACGGCTTTAATGGTCTGGAGTTAAACAAACAATCACTAATTTCACTACAATATCCTACTCTACCCAGTATGTCTGCATGTGACAATAAACATTCTTGTATCCTTGTATCCTTGTAATCTGAGACTATGGTAATCTGTGTTTATTTGATACAGCATAGTATAATGTTACGATCACAGTGTTGTTCTCTAACACAATTACCTGAGGTCCAGGTAAGCCAAAACTGCCATCTGGTCCTTTTTGACCTATAGGCCCTCTGGTCCCCTAAAAAACATGAGGTCAAATAAATAAGCAAGAGCATGAGCTAAACTGTTAACTCAATATAAAAAAAACGAACACAAGCTATTTAATCATTAAAACATTCTTGACAGATGTGGCTTTTGGTTATTTGCAAGTATGAACTAAGACCTGAGAGCTGTATAGGTACCCTACTGGATAGACAGCTACTAAATGAGCACTAGTGATGTAAATAGTCATTCATTATTGTTTTGTCATCATGTGTTTATGTAAAGAAGAGAAAGAAAGAGAGAAAGGGATGATTTGAGAGCGAGAGAGAGAGAGAGAGAGAGAGAGACGGACAGACCGACAGATTTCAGCACTCTTCACATAATAAATGTGCCAGGAAATGTGACTTTTTGTGGGTTAAATATGTGGTCATCTTTAGTGTCCTTTCTAATTCATGAACATCTAAAGTCCCTTCCTTGGCAAGTGTGAAGAAAATATGGCCTATCAGAAGATCAGAAGATATTTTGACAGGAAATCGAATGCTAATCAACAACAGATTAAAAATCAAACAGTTGTATTTTGTTGTTCACATTTGGGACCACTGACAATCACCAAATTATCTCTGGTTTCACTGTTTATAGATATGCATGGAGAAAATAATCATCTATGTTTTACTCTGTATTGTATGAAATCCCAAATTATGAGATAAAAAGTGAAAATTATGAGAAAGAAAGCATGCATGTTGTACTATTGTGGAAAGAAGGAAGGAAAGATCCAACTTCATCTAGGCATAAGGCTGTTTACCTGTCACTCTCTTGTAGGCTATATGTGATTTTGACTGCTTTATAGAGGTAACTGTTATGGGCTTCTTATCTCTTTCTATCCCATAATTATCTTTTTCATAATTGTGACAACTTTTTATCCTAATTTTGACCTTTAATGTATCTCATAATTTTGACTTTTTACTTCAGAATTTTTAAGAGTCTGGCCCGACAGCTTTGTTTCATAGCTACCTGGCAAATCTTGCATCTACAGTGAAATCTCTGCCAATGTAACTTGGATATTTGTTTTCATCTTTTGGCTACAGACAGTATGCAAAATTAGGTAGCATATATACGTTTAAATGTGTCTATGTTCTCCCTTATGTTTTAAACACCCTTTACAGATGGCATCACTGCCCCATTGCAAATTGCAGATTAGGTACCTATGTATGATGTTTGATTACCTGGGGTCCTGATGGCCCAGGTGTGCCTGGAATTCCAATGTCTCCTGGATCTCCCATTGATCCCTGTCACAGTGCAGAGATAAATATTGCTAATTAGATTTTGACTTCAAAACACAAGATGCCTTGAGTCTATACAGCTTTTTCCAGAAGTATTTCTGAATAAATCCATTTCTATCAGAAATTAGTTTGAACAATCCTGAATCAGAGTTATGCTAAGTTACCTCTTCAAAACCATCTTGACTGTCCAAGACCACAGATTAGAAATTACCTTAATGCCTGGGGGTCCTCTTCTCCCTTGAGGGCCCTAAAACACAAAACAAGTTAAATACATACCAGCATATTAGATGCTGCAATAAGACCGAATGACGTTACTTCAGTCTTTTCCAATGAAGAGGTGAAAGGTGTACCGGGTTTCCATTATCTCCTTGTTTTCCTGGTTGACCATCCGGTCCTGCTTCTCCCTATAACAAGAGCAAAACAAGTTCAGTCAGAAGTCTCAGTCACTGCTGTTGTCTTCTGAGGGGCAGTAACCATAGCCAACTATCTCTCCCTTAACACATATTGTATCAACATTATATCAACATTTATGGCCTGGAGAAATAGAATGCTGTTTTCTGACTGGCTGGCAGGGTATGCTTTAATTCTGTCGAAAATTTCAACTATGGAAAGTAGTTCTATAATTCTAGCATGAAGTTTAATCATCTTTGCATATCCATACCCCATAAAATGGTAACTATAACAAGCACATAGACTAATTTAGTACGATGACTGAAGACGCTGAAGCAACACCTTAACGTCTGGCCTGTCAGTGTCCTGGCAACTTTGTTGACCCTATCCCTCAGTAAGAGCCAACTCGATGGATGTCCTCCTTTGCCAAATAAAATGTGAAATGCGAAGTTCCAGTCTCTCTAGCTAAATTCACCATCAACGGCAATGTGAAGTTTAACTCAAAAATGTTTGGGGCTGAGCTGGATCAGCTCTAGTTTTTAACAGCTCAAACATGAAGATTGTACTGAACAGACAATGATTTCTAATTGTAAAAATAAAATGGAATAATTGTAATTAAAATCTAAAATTTTGAATGTGGTAACTGGGCGATAAACGGGATAACAGCCTTCGAGGTGCTTTGCATTGGGAAATCATTTGGCTCCGCCAGCGTTGATTAATTGTGTGGAATGCACACCTTGGCAGCTGTTATACAATTCTAAATGCCTTCTAAGCATCATTAGGAGTGGAGTTATCCCCTGACATATGGGTGACTTTTCAACGTTAGAGATCACTCACAACGTAACCGTTAAAACTTCACACCAACATTCTAGTTCATAAACAAGTGGCACAAAAAAGCTAAATCGAGTGAACTTATAAGATTTAACAAGACATCTGAGATGGGGCAGCAGCTGTGCATTAGGCCTAGTTCGGACTGTAAACTACAACAACCACACCTCAACCGCTGCAGTTATATTTTGTTATATTGCTTAATTATCCCTTACTTAATATTCATTCTATTGTACTTGACCATTTTGGGGGTTACTTTACACACCTGCATTCCTCTGTTTCCAGAGTCTCCTTTGGGGCCTGCGATTGTATTGTCAAATCCAGGCTCTCCCTGAAGAAGGGAAAAAAGGAAGTGTTTTGAACAGCTACAAATCAGGGGTTTTAATGCACCATGATATTACACTCATGAAGTTAGATTTTTGTCCAACCTGTATCACATGACATATTACTGACAGACTGAGGTGACTACTGTTCTGTTGGTCTTATCATTATAAAGAATCTTCTGCGCAATCTAATAACACTTCTCCATGGTTATATTATGTAAACCATATCCTTTAAAACAACAGAAAACAACATGTTTTGAAATAGGACATATTCAGTTCATAAGAATATAATGATATAACATTATACATCATATATACTTTCACTATTTTTTGATTGATGTTTTGTGCTTTCGCTACAGTGATTAGAGCACACAAAAGCTAAATGAGAAAATCTTACAGGATCTCCTCTCAGACCACGCTGTCCCTTTACACCAGGATCCCCTCGGATACCGCGGCGACCCTGGAAAACACAGCAGAGGGATCATGGGATAGTTCACTTGGGTACCCTTTCTGCTATCTGAATTTGCTGAATGTAATTACTTTCAATCTTATATATTTGGTGCACATTTTCACATTCACAGTCAGTAATTAATCTTTTAAAAAGTGTGTGTTTAAAAAAAAGGAGACAAATAAATGCGTTAGTGCTCAGTGTCATAAGTGTTCAGTGCAGGTGCGAGTGCCAGAAAGGGACTTTACGGGGCTGCCAGGCTCTCCTCTGTCTCCTGGTTGACCTGCCGCGCCAGTGGTCCCCTGTGAAATATACACGTCATTCAATGTAAACATAATCAACAAAAACATAACATAACAAAACATAATTCAGCAGTCATATTTAGCCATCACAGTCATAAAACTACCCCAGCATAAGAACAACTGCACATCACCACCAAATAGTTTTGAAAAAAATTTTTTTTGGTGACAAATATTGGTGACAAATATTGGTATATTATATGAATATACTCAAAAAAAACAGAGAAAAGGAAAAAAACACAAAAAAATGACCTGTTCACCATGAACTCCATCTAGACCGTGTTCTCCATCATCACCCTGTCAAACAAACATCAGAGCCATGACTATGAAGTAGTATAAGCACAGTTCTCTGTCAAATATAGCTTCAACAAATTTACTACACAGTATTCAGACAATGATATCATGCTTTTTACAACCACAAACATATTTTGTTTCAAAGTAAGATTAAATGAAATATACTCACTGTATCACCTCTGTAACCTCTTCCACCCTGAAAGTGTTAACATCCATATGTAAAATCATTAACTTCCTATATTTTTCATAAAACATTGTTTTTAAAATGTTTCAGTATTGGTTTATATATGATACCTTCAGGCCTCTTCTGCCAGGGCACCCTTGTACTCCTTGAATGCCATTTGGGCCTGGAGGTCCCCTCTCCCCCTGAAAAGAGCAAACACATTATTGTAAGGATTTTTTTCTTGTTTAACTGAACTCAATGTGAAAAAACTTAGCAACATTTCTATTTATTATAATTTATTTAAATGCATACATTAAAAGCCAGAAAGATTTTTTAAGGAGTAGAACATTACGAATCACTGCAAATTACAAATACTATGTACAGGGTTTACATAGACTGAGTGCAGTAACCTGTTCTCAAACCGGAGGCTAAGACCTGTGATGAAAGCTTGTACATTTCTTTTGGTGTTGAGGGGGCCTGCTGTTTGGTCCATAGTACTACCTACTAGCCATAGTAACACATGCATAAATTCCAAACATGCATGAACACAACATGCATACACACATACAACTCTCTAGTTTGACCTTCAATTCACTAAAAAAGTAGGCTAAATCTGCCAGACAACTTTTTTCGAAAAAAAAAAAAAAAAAATCTGCTGCCTCACACTCAGAGACATATTGGGCTCTATTTTCACGATCATATGCGCATTGTCTAAAGTCTGCCGTGCAAGTTGCTTTGGGGGCGTTCCCAACACAATTTGGTATTTTGACGGCAGGAAAAGTGAACATTGTGCATTGTTTAAAAGGGTTGGTTTTAAATTACTTCATTAGTCATGGGTGTGTTTTGGCCGTAACATACAATTAACCAATCAGAATTTACACTCTCATTCCCTTTAAAAGCCAGTGGCGCGTTTTCCATGGCCTGTTGCTATTACGATGGTGGCTTTACCCGGACGACAGGAGTTTTTCGGTGGAGGAGACCGATCTGCTCATGCGTGAAGTAAAAGCGTGTGAGCAGTTATTCTTCGGGGATGGAAAGAATCCCCCCAAACCTCCGTGGGTCAAGGAACTATGGGAGGAAATATCTTTAATAATTGTGTCCTCCTTTGGCAGGAAGAGAACTCAGAGCAGTGCCGAAAGCAGTACACCATTAGAAGATAGGGGAAACAAAAGCTTTTAACTCGAAGGAAACATCAAAAATAAATGGAAGGTAGAGGTCCATCAAACCATTAGTCCATTAGTTTTTTTTTTGTTGATTTGTCCATTTCATTTCTTACAACTTACCACGCTGTTTATTTAAAATGATAATATACATTTGTGCCTGTTTGCTTATTAAAACATTAAAATACGGTACATGGCTATACAGCTCTTCTGCCAGTTGAGCTCGTCTCTCTGGCACAGGAGCAGGTGCTCAAAGCGTTGTGTGCCCCTAAAATAGCTTTTCAGCAATGCACAACTGACGACAGACCAGGTTTTTGTTGGACATCGGCGAATTTGTTTTTTGTGTCCTAATAATAGCAAATAGCAAAGCGCACCAGACCACACCTTCTTTTTGCTGGCACACCCGTGAGGGCGCAGTGTCATCTGCTATCTAGACAACATGATTTTTTGCCTGAAAAAAATGAACAATGCGCTAGCACAGAATAATAATGATAACATGCACATGTCACGATTGCACAGTGTAAAAGGGCCCTTTGTGTTCTTAGCAATAATGATATTTCAGTATACTACATTTTATCTTGGACTCCTTTCTTTTTCTTTGATCTGTGAGCATTTTTCATCAATAACTGATATTTCACTTTGACTTTTCTCAAGATAATATATTCCTAACATACAGCAAAAAAAAACTATGATTGAGGGCCATTTTCCAAAATGTTTTTGGAAACATTTCTTAGACATTAGCTGTTAATAAAACTGATTTTACCATGACATTCAATATCCGCTAACTAAAACACACAAATTCCAGTACATAATAATACATAAAAGCAGTACTTACTGGACCGCCCTCTTCTCCTGGGTACCCTGCGTGGCCCTTTGCCCCTGGAGGACCCTGCACAGGACGAAACACATTCACTGGAATTACATCACAAGCACTAAACAAGTCAACACTTCATCGTGTCTATTTGTCATTTGAAATAACCGTCAAGTTTGCACTATGACTCCATTAAGAGAGTCTTGGGCATCATTATGTACCTTAGCTGTGAGAGTATAAAACAGAATAGTTGGCTTCTTTGCAATGTTTGTTTCTTAATTTTGGGGCACAGTAAACAAAAATAGCCAGACACATTAGTTTTAATAATATCCATAAATGTGCAGTGGACTGTAATGGGATTTTGATCAGTGCAAAATGTAGAGCATTGTACTTCAAAATATTGCTAAGTATTTCTGAGCTTTTTTAGTGAGTCCATACCTTTGTTCCAGGTGGTCCTCTTGGTCCTCGCATTCCGTCTTGCCCAGTACACTTACACAACACACCACAGCACTCCCTCTCTGTTGCTGTATCCTGAAGAGATGAAGGCAGACAACAAAAAGGGTCTTGACGGAAATGTGAATGTTGGGGCAAAATCAACACAAACAATGTTTACACAAATAACATTTTAAGTTGTCAGCTTTAATGGCTCACAAGCAGTTTTATTAATTCAAAGGTGGAGAGCGTATCTATCTTCAATACTGAAGGAAAAATATACCTGTCACAGCAAAAGACTTGACTTACAAACTTACTATTTGTTTCAGTATGGTGCCCTCCACATTTTGCATGCCAATAGTCAGAGGCTGCTTGTACCCGAAACCTCGCCCAAACTCAATCATCTGGATTTCATGGACATTTTGGGCCCCCTCCAGTGCCACCATCAGAAGTGCGTGCACATCTGATTAATAATTAAAGAAGCAAAACATGGTAAACATCTCAAATCTCTCTCTTTCTAAGTACAACTTTGTTCAGACACTGTGATATCATCAAAACTAAGCTGGCTGGACATTGTATCCAGTTAATACCATACAGCATTCTTCAGTTTTCACATCCTTCTGTCTTTACACAACTCTAACAAAATCCTACAATGCTTGATGCCTACACACAACAAATGTACCCTCCTCTATAGTTCTGTTTTTGTTCATGATATAGTATGATGCAACATTCATCCTAAAAATGCAGACAGGATTGAAATGCAGACATGATTTTCATGATTAATATAAATATAACTGCAGTTAAACAGAGCCACAGCTGACCCTAGAATTAGTAAAGCCAATTTTTACAGTCAGCAAGATTATGTTGCCCTTCCAGACAAGGCAGATGGGACTTTATAATAATGCATTTAAAAGTATGCTGTGGTCAGAAGTGACATTATATATGGCTTCGTGTACAGGTTATCACTGTTATAAATCTGACATACTATTTCTTCTCAGATTTTCAGCCTCAAGCTGAAGCGCTTCGATTGGTGCATCAAGCCCGTCAGTGAAGATGATCGCCACCTAATTCACACAGAGAGTACACAGCACAGTTAATGCCCTTCACTACAAATATGACATATCGTCGGAGCCAGCAAAGCAACAGTTGCTCAAGTGGAGTAGAGGTATTATGCGTGATGAGCAGAAAAAGGAAGAACAAAGACCCCTGTATTGGTGTCCTTTTCAAGTGAATGTCAATGAATGTTCCATTATGTGTTTCATGATTGGGTAGTCTCAGTGTATTTATGACTAGGGTTGCAAAGGGGCGGAAAATTACTGGAAATTTTCCATGGAAACTTTGGCACAGGTATTTTGCATTTTTGGGAATTTTCAAATTGGAAACTTTGCACAGGAATTATGGGAATTTTGGGAATGTATGGGAATTACTGTAAGTCATATACAGTACCAACATAAATATAAGCATTTTATTTTGTCATCAGGAGGCATTATTGCAAAAGGTAGACAATTAAAACACATGACTGATTTGTGAAATACTTCCACACACTGCATGATGTTTGGTATTTTTTTGTAAAAGAAAATGACAAACCATGCAAATATATAGATATTAAGCTGAACTAATGGAAAGGTCTTCACATACATAAAGAAATCTAGGAAGAAGCTGGAGAAACAGTATGACATTTTGCGGTAGCTAGTATCATTATAGGCTAACTTCTTTTATGAAATGTTACTACATAGTTAACATTTAGCGTATCTGGTTTCCTAGTAAGCTGGCACCAACACAGTGGAGGTTCTATAGTGTTTTACTCCCCAGGCAAGACCACCTCTCAGACAAGTAAGCTCAAACAAGTACCTTTAGTTCTTCAGCGTTCTAGAAGTTATTGTGCATGTGATAGAGGAATGCAAAATTCATGTAGGGGGTTTGGCCTCTCCAGAAAATAGTGTCCTATGTCCATACAAGTGAGGAACAACATACCATACACAACTTTATTCACATAAATTTGATTATTTTAGCCAAGATTGTGCTACAATATTTTTCCACCTATATTGATGCCCCTAACCTTCAACTTTGATAATTCCCAGTTTATTCTTGTTAAATTCCTGAAAATTCCCAAAAATTCCAATGGAAAGTTTCCAACTTTGAAAATTCCCGGAATTTTGCAACCCTATTTGTGACCATGGCAATTTGTTGAATTATGTCATGGGTAGAACTGATCTAGGGATTAGCATTTCATAGAAATGGGTTTTAAATTACTTTTAAAAAACATTTCACTTTTGTTTATAGTTACCATTGCTTACCTTCACATGGTCATTTGGACGGTTGAGTTTTTGTTGAAAAGACCTTAGCAGTTCCACATTAAAAGCAATATCTCTTTCTGTATGCCACGCTAGGACTTTTCTCACCACATCTTCATTAAATATGTCAAAGCCAAGGTCTTCCAATACACTACCATCTTCAGACACCAGGTGGAAGCCAATGTTTGGATTGACTACTGATCCCTGTGCACAGCACAGGCTGTCTAGGAAAGACATACGTCTAACAATCTCAGGCAGGTAATTCTTCAGTTTTACTTGTTGGTTAAATAGTGACGGTTTAAGCCGCCTGGAAATGTCAAATCCGATTTCAATATCCACGGTGCATTCGCTTGCTGAAAAAATAAACAAGTTTGTGTCAACATGCATAATGACTAATGCTAACTAACAGGATAGTATATGTAAAATTGTATCATAAACTGAAGAAAAAGAAACATCTTACGTTGTGTGGCTGGCTCACAAATAGTTTCCAACACTTTTGTCTGATCTGTTCCAGGACACCAAAGTCGTTCACAATGAAGACCCTGGTATCTGAGCCAGCAATCTGAATCAACTCATCCTTGTGGATGTTGCCGATACCAATGACAAACACCTCAACATGCATCTGTCTCAACAACAGTGCCTGTTCTTGCACATCGTCAATAGAGGCACCATCGGTGATCACAACAAGGTTCTGTGAGACACCTGTTTTTTTTCGGCTGCCATTGGCTGTCTGGAAGTACCTCTTCCGAGTGAACTCAAGGGCCCTTCCAATATATGTGCTTCCTTTTATTTGTTCAATGTCATCAATCTTCTTTTTTGCAGCATCCTCACTGTCAGCCTCGTTGAGATAGAACTCTTTCTTGGGAAAGGAGCTAAATTGGGCTAGGGCCACCTGCACAAAGTCTGGTTGGATGAGGAAGCCGCCCACCAGACTTTTCATGAATGACTTCATGACCTTAAAGTCAGCGTCACTGATGCTGCCTGAGCTGTCAGCCAACATTACCAGGTCTACCTGCCTTTTCTCACATGCTAAAGAAATTCAAAACAAAAAGCAGATTTTTATTAGCATGTTATTTTTACATGACATATTAAGAAATAAAAATGACTATCACAGTAACTTAATATTAAAATGCACCAAACAACTTAAACTGCATCCAAACTACATTCAATACAGTCAATACTTTTGGAAAAAACTAGTATGTCCAAAAGAATTCAGTTAACAACAGTCAGCAACAATTATTCATCTACCATAAATGAGCATTATTAAAGCTGCAGTAGGTAACTTTTTTAGTCACATTAGACTGTCATGATATTCTGGAAGTAGTACACTAAACTATTTATGAAAAACTCCAAATTCTCTAGCTCCACCCTGGTGCTGTAATGGGGTTGGCAAAAATCCACCGCTCCCAGTACTGTTACTCCAATCTGGTTAAGGGGAATTAGCTGCCTGTCAATCACAGCTTGTGCACACACAGCTGACAAGCCCCCCGCCTTTGAGAGGTGGAGGGAATTGCTGAATGTGAAAGCAATGCAGATTTGGCCGCATTTCTTCTCGACAGGTAATTGTATTACAGTTCTATGAATCCCTGTCTTGATTTATGGTAAAAACTACAGTAGACAGCAGTTACACTCTGTTGAGTATTGAGGCCAACGTTAAGGGTTAGCATTAGTGTTATATAAAAGTATGTGCCCTGGTGGTCGTCTTTGTTTGCTGTCCTGATTTACTGTATCTGCAGCTAGGTTTATATTGTTAGAACAACTACAAGTGACCATTGCGACCTATTCTATATCCACAGTCTCCCCAGTCTGCTGAGGACTTCTACTAGCCTAACAGTGCAGTTAGGACAGCAGCTGATTTAAGATTAGCTATGCTTACGGTGGGTAATTTTGATGCAGAATTGTTACCTCCGCGAAGGAGGTTATGTTTTCGCTGGTTGTTTGTTGGTTGGTTTGTTTGTTTGTCTGCCTGTTTGTTTGTTATTTGCATAACTCAAAAAAGTTATGGACAGATTTAAATGAAATTTTCAGGATAGGTCAGAAGTGGGCTAACTTAAAACTGATTTGTTTTTGATGGTGATCCGGATAACTATCTGGATCCAGGAATTTTTTAAAGGATTCTTCACCATGGCAAGATAGAGGCAATTTGCACATTTATGCTTATAACTCCACAAATAATGCCCACAATGTTTAGTAAAAAAAAAAAAAAAAAACAGTATAAGACGATCATAAGGTCTGGCAAACCCCAGAATAATTCGGATCCTGGTAGTATTCCGGATCTCGTGATCCAGAAAGTTAAAATTCGAGGGTTAGCCTCGAAGGTAACCCTCGTGGAAAATGGGCTACTGAGAAGTAACTAATCAAGCTGGACATGCAACTGACACCAACTTGTAGCTAAGGCATTGTAGATTCAGTAGAGTGTTAACGGATTTGACGTATCTTTAACAGTTACAGATCTGTATCCAGAAGAAAAAAAAACGGAAAGGGCCCAGTAGCCTTTTAGCATTGCATTGACTTTCATTCATTTTAGCGTCATTTTGTAACCAAATAACTTTGCATTAAAAGCACCCAGAACCTGATGTCAGTATTGTTAGACACTGGAAAAACCACAGCAAAACATATTTGCGTCAGTCAGAAATCTGTCATGTCACTGCCTTGTAAGAAAAGTTTTTCTAAAATGGTGCTAAAAATTATGTCATGCATTAAGCAGCGGCTAGTGACTTTCTGTCGCACAGGAGAAAATTTACCGTACTGTTTGAATAACAAGCCATACTAATGCCTCTTTAGTTTTCTGTTCATGTCGGGTCAACATTTCCCACAAAGGTAGTATTGAGTTTTTACTTTTTTGTAAGAGGGATCGTTATCTTTATGGATCTTTAGGAAAAAAACGAAAACCTGGCTACATTCGGCCACGTTGAAAACGATGCCATCCCTCAATCCATTTCTTCTACTGTCTATTGGCCATTTTCCACTGCACGTATTCGTAACGGCTCGGTACGGTACAGCTCGACTGTATTTGCTTTTGGCCCTTTTCCACTTGGAGTTGGACCTGGGACCTGTCACTATTTTTCGTACCCGTTTCAGAGGTGGGCCGGTACTGAGCTGGTACTAAAATTGTTTCTTCGGACATCCTGAAGTTTTCAATCCACTGCGCGTTCGTGAAACAAGTACATCCACCATTCAGAGGTTCGGTCCGTATTTTAGTACTTCGCATCGATCTACAACTGTGTAACAAATGAATATACCTAACATACTGAAAAGCTACCAACTCAATCGTTAGCTTACCCTCATACATGATCTCTTTGCAGCTCTTAGCCACTCATCTTCTGCTTTATAGTCCTGTATGGTTTGCAAAAGTTTTCTTCTCAAGTGTATTTTGCCTCGCCTCTTCTATACGTTTCTTGCTTTTTTTACTTCTACTGTCTATGGTTTTTTGCCGTTTTCAGTGGCAACAAGCCACAGCGCAGTGTCGAGGCAACTCCACCCGCTTCAACTAGTCCCGACTAGTAACTGCTGGCAGTGGAAAAGGAATAGGACCGGTTCGACAAGTGTGTAGAGTAGTGCCGACCTAAAGTGTGTCGTGCCGTGCCATACCGGTTCTGCAGTGGAAAAGCGCCATATGACATGCACCCTGGGGTGCACTCACATACACTGCCTCGTCTATATAGGGGGAGTGGATTGGGATATGGTTGTGGAACTTCAACTTGAAATTCAACTTAAAGGATCTCCATCTGGGAATTCTGTAGATTTGTCTACTGCAGCTTTAACAATAACATTTTGTCAAGATGCTTTTATGAAACCAGTCCCTCAATCTCCACAGTTCAAGTGCAAAAACATAAGCTGCAAAGAGGAAAGTTGTGGCAGGACCCAGCATAAATTTCACAACCTGTTTGCAGGAGGCAATTAGACGAAAAAAGTTAAAAAAGGACTCACCTGGTTTGACATCGTTACAAAGCTCGTTGGAGATATTCTTGTGCAGGCCTTCCAAAGCCTTAAAGTCATCCACATAAAACACCCTTCTTTTGTCTTGTGTCATTATCTGAAGCTCCTCTTTGTTGGCTCCCTTTACCCCAATGCCATATATCATAATGCCATGACTCAGTATCTCCTTTGCCGACACAGGTAACACAACACTGTCTGAGGCTTCTCCGTCAGTAATGACGAAAAGGATCTGGGGTACATTCCTGTCTCGACGACCACCATATTGTTGTTCAAAGTACTTCAATGCAAAACGAAGGGCTTCCCCTGTAAAAGTGTTCCCGCCTGGCTGTTCAAGGTCTGTAATTGCCATTCGTACTTCCTTTGCTGTTGTGTAGTCTTTCAGAGTAAACACAGATTTAGGGTCATCTGAGTAGACAATAGCACCAAAACGAACATGGTCCACACCAACATGTGTGTTATTTACGAGAGAGGTCATAAAGCGTCGCATGCTATCATATTGATCGGGTTCAATACTGCTGGAGCCATCAATCAAAAAGATCATGTCAGCCTCATTTGTTCTTGTGCAATCTAAAAAAATAGTGAGCAAATATGAATACACAAGCAGTGAACCAGTAATCATAGAACATTTTGACTCAAAGCCATTTAGATATTTCAGACTTCTTTTCAGTCTTGTCATACAATAGCATGCTTTCTGTCTTATTTCAGATATATTTTAAAACAAAAAGTTTTATTGGGATTTAAATCCACTTACTAGTTTCGGGTTGACAGATCTTAAGTAGGATGTCATTCTCAAAATTCTGGAGGGCTTCAAAGTTTGTCTCAAGAAACACCCTGTTTTGGATGCCGCTGATTTCCGTCAATTGGGTTGCATTGGCACCCTCCACACCAAACGAGTAGATGATCACATTCTTGTCTCTTAAAACACGTGCAGGCAATGCAACAGGGTCCGTCGACTCACCATCAGTTATCACAATAAGGATCTTTGGGACATTTGGACGCCCGCCCTTTATAACATCAAAGTACTGGGAGGTAAAGGTGAGTGCTTTACCAGTCAGAGTTCCACCACCCATTTGCTGCATGCTATTTACTTTGTACACAAGGTCACTCAAAGTTTGTGGGCTGTTAAGAGCAAACTCCTCCCTCTGCAAGGAGCTGAACTGCAGAAGGCCTATTTGCACTGCGTCAGGGCCAATGATGGATCGCTGAATCGTGTTGTTAATGAAGGCTTTCATGTGAAGGTAGTCTTCTGGTTCAATACTCCCAGAGCTGTCCACCAGAAATATGACATCAGCCAGCATCTGTTTGCATGCTGTATAGGAATTAAAGGTTGGTTAAACTAATTTACTCCATGACACAGAAAACATCTATGAAGTCACACACCTCACAGTTGGGTGAAAAAATAGGCTTACCTGCTTGAGAGCATATGTCTTTTACAATGTCATTCTTAATTGGTTTAAGGGCATCAAAGTTATGAACAAAGAACTTCCTTTTAGGGTCACCACAAATTGTCACCAGTTCATTCTCATTTGCTCCTCTCACACCGATGGCATAGATGGTGATACCCTGTTGGCGTAGCTGCTCTGCATACAAAATAATGTCATCTGGGTCATGTGCCTCCCCATCGGTTATTACAATGAGGTACCTGGGTACATTACGTGTCTTTTTAGCTTCTTCGAAGTATGGGCTCATGAAATGTAAAGCTTTTCCAATGTAGGTGTCACCACCAACTTGCTTGATGGCCTTTACAGCACTCTCTAAAGACTTTCTGTCTGTGTGTTTTTCCAGACTGAACTCCATTTCTGGATTTGTTGAGAACTTTGCCAAGCCAACACGTACCTGTTTTGGTCCAATATGAAACAACTGTATGAATTCCGAAACAAACTCTTTCATTTTTTTAAAATCATCATACTCAATACTGGATGACTGGTCAATCAAAAAATAAAAATCCGCTTCCTCCGTTTGGACACAGTCTAATAGGGGAAAATAACATATACAGACACATACACACAATTAGAATACACACATGCAAATGAAAATATTTGCCTCATTGTATGTAGCATTGTCATAAGGTACACTTAAGAACTATAATGGACACTGACCTTTTCTCTTTGTTTTGTCTGATGGTGTTTTGGTGATTTTCCGACAAATGCGTTTCGTTATATTCTTATTTAAAGAGTTAAGCTTTACAAAATCGTCAATAGTGAAAACATGGTTTCTAGTTGGGTGTGAAGCAATCTCAGCCAGTTCTTTCACATCAGCATCTTTAATGCCCAGAGCGAATACATCAACTCCTGACTGTCGTAGTTCCATTGCTGAAACATTGACTTTGTCAGAAGACTTGCCATCCGTGATTACCATAGCTATTTGTTGCACACCACTGTCACGTCGGCTGCCTTTCTCCTTGGTAAACATCTTGTCCTTTGCATACTTAAGAGCATCACCTGTATGTGTGTTACCGCCATGGTATGGTAGTCGCTTGATGTGCTGAAGGACATCTGATTTATCATCATAAGTGTTTAAGTTGAACTCTGTCTTAGGATGATCACTGTACAAAACTAAGCCCACTCTCACACCCTTTGGCTTGACTGGCAGCTCATCAACGATTCTGCTAATGAAGGTCCGCATCAGTTGGAAGTTTGTATTGCTTGCATAGTTAATGCTGCTAGATTCATCCACAATGAACACAATGTCTGCAACTTTGGCTGTCTCACACTCTGAAACACAGATGACAACAGGGGTGAATGAAAAGCACTGAGGATGACATCAAATAGTCCTCAAAAATCAACTGCTTTATACATGCACTTACAAGCAAGCTCCTTCAAAACACTTTTGTTGTACCCCAGCTCAGTAACAAAGCTTATAAAACAAAGGGCCATTGCTTTGGCACTAAATGTAGTACCAATATGTGCCAGCAGAGGCCACTAAACACTAATATAAATACCATGGCTACACATATTGTGGTGACCTGGGCATGAAATTGTGTAATTTGGCATGACAAATTAATTGGTGCTAATAATGAAATACACTGGCCATTTTAAACGTAAATTCAAAAACAAAAGCAAGCTTTTTTTATCAGACATTAAATTATTGCAATCAGTCATTTTTAAGAGAGTGACGTCAATGCAGAACCAGGGCACACTGGTGACATAATTCATGTGAGATTCAGCATATATTGTCTAAGTAGGGTAACAAGATTAAATGCTAAATTTAAGTAAATTACACTGGTACAGATTTTAATATTTTGCAGTGTGCCTGTATTTGAGTCCAGGCAACTTTGCCAAATGCATACAGAGAACCCTGCCAAATGGGGGTGGCAAGAAAGGTGAAATTTGGCAAATAGTTTGGAAAACACTCCCACTAAATGCCCAGAGCTGTCAAAATGCAGGTGCATGCAATAATGCTTTCTGCAGACTGCTTTGGCCTTAAATGCACAGTTGTGTGCCTGCAAATGTGATGATTAGTTTTGGTTGTTTTAGTTGTAATCCAGACATTCAGCTGTGCATCCACTCCACATGTAGTCATTCTATATGCATTAGATGTAACACCAAACATGGTGACCCCGCACTCAATTCAGACCTGTGGTCATTTCCCTAATCCCACCCTCTCTCTAATTCTTCAAATTCAGTGACAAAACACACTATTTCTACAATTAATTGGCTTCTATCTTCATTAGGTACCACACTTTAGAATTTCTTAGTAATTTTTGAATTTCCTATATTTTAAAACTTGTATTTAGACACCAAGATCATTTTTTTAAAAATCTTGAAAAATGGCGTCCATATTGGTTTGTGACTAATGTGCGTTTTGGAAAAAATAGGTCTAGAACATGATTTGTGCCAAATTTGGTGCTTGTATCACAAAGTGAACTAATCTACTCATTTTCCTGTGGTTCACTATTAGCTCACCATGATGAGACTGGCCTGTACAGTACAAAAAAGTATACCCTATACCCAATTGAAGCAATACTTGCCACTAGGAGGTTTAAGGATGTCCTCAGATTCAATTGCAGCCTTGATGCCTTGTATTGTCTGCTGACTGGATTGTCCAAAAAACACATAGGGCAGTAAAGTCATGGTCTGAAGTTCCGTCTGGTCAGCTTGGCCAAGCCCAACAGTAAGAATTGTCACATCTTGAACTTTGAGAAGTCGTGAAGCTTTTATTACATTGTCATCTGATTTCCCAGTAGTAAGAAGTACCAAAATCTTTTTGTAGCCTCGGGCTCCTTTATCCAAAGTGAAAAAATTCTGTTGGGCATATTTTAAAGCCTGTCCAGTTTTACGCATTCTACTTCCAGTCAATCGCATTCGTTTCACATGTTCCACAACATCAGATTTTGTTCTGTACTGGTCCAGCTTGAATTCCATTGTGACCATATCGCCAAATTGTGCCAAGCCCATTCGGATGCCATCAATGTTGACATTAAGTTGGCTGGCAAGTCGAATAAGTATCTGTTTAATGGCTTGAGTCTGTGACCCAGCCGAGCTATCCACAAGGAAGAAAATGTCAGCATATCTCGGTCCTAGAGCTGAAAAATCATAAAGAGAGCAATTTACAAGATTGCCATAACAATTTGATATAGTTATTAAATCATGCATACTTGAAAAAGGGTAAAACAGATGTACACCTGGAAGGTCTTTTTTTTCTTTGTACATTTAGCTAGTTAAGGATATATTCTGGGCAAACTGAGTTACATATAGAACTCTTTTTACTTTACCTTCTGTTTGGATGTCTACATGAGTGCAAACTGTTTTCTGCATCGTATCCATTACATTCTTTAGCTCCTGATAGTTGTTGATACTGACCAAAAAGCGTTCAGTAGGACTGTTGGCAACAGATTTCAGCTGTTTAGCATCATAGTTTCCAACACCAATGCTGTAGATAATGACTCCCTGTCTTCGCAGATCAAGGGCTGGTTTTTCCACATCATCAGATGAAGCTCCATCTGTGATCACTATCGCAATTTTAGGAACATTAGGGCGACTCCCGCCCTCTGGAGTGAAGTACTGTGTTTGAAGGAAGGTAAGCCCCTTGCCCAAATAAGTCCCCCCTTGGCGATACGGAAGTCGGGCGATTTCATCAAGGACATCTTTGACATTGTCATGATCCTTCAGCAAGAACTCTTGATAGGTGTCATCAGTGAACTGCGCTAGGCCAATGCGCACCTTGTCTTCAGCCACAGTCAGTCCACTCACAAATGACTGAAGGAATTGCCTCATCTGATTAAAGCCCTCATCACCGATGCTACTGGAGCCATCCACAAGAAACACAATGTCAGCGACGGTTGCTTGTTGACAATCTGAAAGGATAGGCAGATGATTTGTGAAGATTTCACGGCTGACCACTAGAAATAGCAGAGAGTAAAGCAAGTTTTCCAAATTGTTGATACTGGAGTAACAACAACTGAACTAAGTGTTTGCATCAGATTATGCTAAAGGTATAGGCCCCTGATTCACAGACATTAACAGGATAATTTCATATAAAATCTAAAATGGTTAATTAATATTGATATGTTAAAACATCATGTTTATTTTGCTTTGTTTATTATATTATGTCTAGCATATGTACTTGGGAACTGCACTCAGCCTTAAATTCATATTTTCCAATCATCATAGGTAAATGGTAGCAAGGCTAGCACCACTGTAGTGCCTCCATTTGACATTGTATTTTAATACAGTGCTAGAACAGGAAACTAAAGTTTCAATTTCCTTTCACTGTTTTTTTGAAGCCAATAGGTTTCAAGTTCAAATGAACTTGCCACCCACTGCCTAAAGACAGTGTCCATACTCTTTGCACAAAGTCAAACAGTCTGGTCCACCAAGCTATGTAAATTGCACTACCTTTAGAAATCTGAGTGACCTGGCGCTTGGCCTCCTCTACAGTTGTGCACAGCTCCTGGATGATGTTCTGAGAGATGCCCTGGAGAGCACTGAAGTCGGAGACACTGTACACATGCTGGTTATGGGGTTCATTGGCAATTTCCTTCAGCTGCTCCTCGTCTGCGTCTTTAATGCCAATGGCGTAAATGGTGATCCCCTGATTTTTCAGGTCCTTTGCATGTGGCTCGACGTTGTCCTGTGACTGGCCATCCGTGATGACAACTGCGATCTGGGGAACGTCCTCTCTAGCACGACTTCCGGCACCCTCCACAAAGTGCTCCTTCAGGATGAAGTCCAGTCCTTTGCCAGTCATAGTGCCTCCACCCATGTATGGCAGCTTGTCAATGTACTCAAGGATCCCCTCTCTATTCTGATAGGTGTTAAGTTTAAACTCTGTACGGGCTGTGTTGCTGTACTGTGCCAGGCCAATGCGGACATGATCAGGACCAACTTCAAAACTGTCCACCAGGCTGTGAAGGAAATCCCGGATACGCTGGAAGTTTTCTGATCCAATACTCCAGGAGCCATCGACCAGAAAGATGATGTCAGCCACAGCCTCCTGTTTGCATACTGGAAGAGAGATATGCACTTATCAGAGGTAAAAGACAAAAGCAGTCAGATGGGAAATTGTCAAGTTTTTAGTTAAGTTGGAAATTTCATAGAACACATCTAATCTGGGCCCCATTGCTACAGGGGGTCCCAGGCCTGAGTGCCTTAAGCCCCCTCACTGAAATGATTTTTTAATGCATTTTCCTTAACTGATTTGACAATGAAATGTATTAAAAATAATAAATAAGTAAACATTTTATTTATAAATTAAAGTTATAAAATAAAGTATGAGTGCTATTTATACTGAGTAAGTATTGGTGGATCAAATTGCTAATAATAATAATAATAATAATGTACATGGTAAAAGTACCTGTTCTTTGTGATACACTGAGGTAGAAACAAGATGCTATGATGACAGCACCTAAAAGAGCACGTGTCCTTGCCATGCTGCCAGCTTTGCTGAAACCCTGCAATAGAAATTAGAGGTTTAAACTACAGTGATTTTGGGTTAAGACATTTCATTATCAAATCGGAACTCGTAGTCACCACAGGGACTTTCACAAAGGACAGACATTTCTATGTGCACTTACGGCATGATACATTCCCATTGGGTCATTCCTTGTCAAATCAACAAATGGCCGCCAGTCACCCTCTCCAAAAAATCTGAAAAAAATCACAGCTGTTTGTACATCCAACCTATGTATAAATCTTAAATATTAAGTCTGTATCACTAATAGCTCCAAAACTACAGCCCTTTGAAATTTCAGGTCATTTTGGGAATTCTGGTGAGCAAGCCTTTTGCTCAACTTCCGACATTGCTGGCTCTTTTAGTATTCCACACACATTAGTGTAACTATGTGAAAAGAAATGCATTTTCCTGTAGAATTCAAAAATCAAATCAGATCAGATGTATCTTGTGTAATTCTCCCCTTCGGAAGCTGTGAAAATGGCTATAGATTCAATATGTGAAATGACACTACCACTTTTGAGGGCTTCTCATTCAAAAAGTATGTAGTTGTAGTTTTGGAGCTATTAGTGATACAGACCTAATATTTAAGATTTCTACATAGGTTGGATGTACAAACAGCTCTGATTTTCAGATTTTTTGGAGAGGGTGACTGGCGGCCATTTGTTGATTTGACACGGAATGACCCCATTACTCTCTATGCTGTAAGATGAAAACTAGCTCAGGAAGTTACTCTTGTTAATAATGTGCTGGTCAGGGGCTAAGAGGAGGCCATTCAATTGTATCTGGACCAGAGAACAAGGAAAGACTGGAGTTTCACTGGAGTAGTCCAGCCACAGTCATCAAGACCATCTGTGAACATTATGTTCAGCGTTACAAAAGAAATATTCATTTCCTCAAGAGGAGGTTTTGCAGCATGCCATCCATTACAATCCCCACAGGCAAATGATGAAAAGTCAATTTTTTGCATTCTGCTCCCTGGCTTGCTAAATCTGTGGATGGAGTCTATTGTAAAACACCAATCACTGGCCAGTATTTCTCCCTGCGGAGTAATGAAACTTGAATCTACAGGGGCATACTCGCAGGAAGTGTCATAAGCCTTATACCAATTACTTTAACAAAAGACAAAATATATATGATGTGTTTGCTATTGTTAATATGTTAATATGTAATTAATTTTTCAAAATTAGGGTATGGTCAAAATGAGTACCTATCTAGCCAATCTTCATAAAATAATATTTAATGGCCATATCAATATCACTCAGTATCTAGGTATGTTAGAAGCTGGCATTCCTCCAGATAAGGGCCACCTGGACACAATTAAGCATGTGTCTGCAAAAAAGTGAAACATTGGGGGAGTGCCGTGGGGTTCAATGGCAGCTACATCCGTCTGTCGTCTACAGACTGCCGAGGCGTCTACTTTGAGACATTTACTTTAGATCTGGGTCTCCCAAGTCTTTCTACAGTTGAAGAATGTTTATTTATTCTCTAGAGGAAGTGGTTTATCTTAAGCTGTCTGTGAAGTCTGATAATTTTGAACTCAAAGTGGACCCACCGTTCAGTCTGAAAGTCTAAACGCAAACACAACATTAGCTTTGTATCAAACAGCAGTTAATGAAAATAAAAGTTTTTTTTAATTCTGATAATCATATAAGTTGTTTATACTGGGACAAATACAAGTTTTACACACACACACACACACACACACACACACACATATGATTATATACAATATGATTGTACAATATGATTGATATATGATTAAAAACAATGACCACAAACATCAGTAACTCTACTAAAATCAGGTAGGTGTGCAACAGATAGGTTGTATCAGGTAGGTGTATAAAAATATAGCTTTGCAGTTTCACTTAGAGAATAATATTTCCCCTCAGTATGTTTATTTAAAGGAACTATTAAAAATGGTATTTTCCACCGTTAGCAGGCCTTTTTGTTGAGAATACACAATCATAACTTAGTAAATTATCTGCAATAGTCATGCATGAGTCGCTATGCATGGCCTGTAAACATAATCTTTTGTTAAGTCTGGCACACAACAAATCTGTTTCATCAAAAGCTAAACAACATACTCCCCATCATCACTGGGATGCAGTGCTAATCACTTCTCTATGCTTTAACCAGCTGTACAGTGCATGACAAAAGTCTTGTCGCTTATCCATTTTGTAGAAACAAAAACTTATAACCTTACTTTTAATTAATCCATTGGTTTTACAAATGTCTCATATGAAAGCTAAAACCCTCCTAAATTATGTTAATTATACTGAAAATAAATTTGCTTTACTGAAGAAAGATTGATAATTTAATGAACACAGAAAGGTCAGATTTTGGCAAGACAAAGGTTTTGTCGCCTACAGAAAATTGAACAAATAATTTACTTCAAATACAAAAATATGTTGCATAACATCAGTGAATCAAGTAATGGTGCTGTGAGATTCATATTTAATATCTTGTATGATTACTTGTATGATTTTAGGCAATTGATTTTGCCTTCCACCCTGCAAATGTCTTACACCCCAATACTGAATGTAACCCCAGACCATGATTTTTCCACCACCAAACTTAACTGTTTTCTGTGTGAATTTTGGATCCATGCAGGCTCCAGTAGGTCTCCTGCAATATTTGCGGTGGCTGTGATGTAATTCAACTGAATATTTATCTGAGAAATCTTCTGCCACTTTTCCAGCGTCCATCCTTTTAGCAGGCTGTGGGCCTTGCCAAATGTTTTTTAATTGCCTTTTGTTTAGTGCTGGTTTCTGTGCACTGATTTGACCATGGAGGACATTTCGAGACAGAATTCTACTAACTGTTCTGGTTGACACAGGGATTTGAGGTGACCAGGCCTGGTGGAGCTCTGCTGGCCTTGGAACAAACGGTCCTCCCGAGCAGTTGTCTAGCAGGGTCTGCCGGACCTGGGCTTGTCAAAAACATCTCCAGTCTATTCAGATCTTTTTCTTATTCTTTGTGCTTGATGCTGAAATACATTGAAGGTGTCAGCCACCTCAGCAGTGGATCTGGTCTTCACCCTCTTGATAATGCTTTGGTCTCAGGGTGCGTCTTAGGCATGTTGTCAGAGGGCAAGTTGGAGTTGATGTGAAGGTCTGGTATGCTGGGGTTCTTTTTATACACATCCACTAATTGATTGATCAATAACTGATCACAGGTCTTGCCAAAATCCGACTTTTCTGTGTTCATTAAATGATCAATCTTTCTTCAGTAAAGCAAATTTATTTTCAGTATATTAACATAATTTAGGAGGGCTTTAGCTTTCATATGAGACATTTGTAAAACCAATAGATTAATTAAAAGTAAGGTTATAAGCTTTTGTTTCTACAAAATGGATAAGCGACAAGACTTTTGTCAGGCACTGTATATTGGACACAGATGTTTGGAATTCTGAATATAAATTTTTGGTCCTCTGGATGTGTAAAACGAAAAACAATGGGGCAACCCCTGGGCCAACATAAACAGAATATGTCTGAGGCTTTTGATTACTTAAGTAGTCAAGCAATCCACATAAAACAATCTCACATTTACCTACACCTGCCTTTCATTTCTCAAACTCACAAAATGCACAGCACGAAAGACTTCATTTTCCAAACACTAATTATGTTGAATCGTGCTTAACTAAATAACAATTTATCTTTGCTTCTTGCATGCAGACTTGTGTAGTATATAAATGACATACAAGGGGAATGGGGGAAAGACATGCTTGAAAGGATGCGCCCTCAACTGTTCAGTGTCGTCATTGTGTGTATTAATATTGGCACATTACAGACAAAATCTGCCCTTTACATTCCATATTCACAAGACCAATACAGACTTTGCAGAGAGAAAACTAACATACTCTGTGATGACTAAAGGTGACCTGTCATTGACTATCAGCCTGTCCTCATGAACACTATAAAATGATTGGTTAGACAGGGGGTGTCATTAATGAGGCAGGCCTATAATTAGACTCTGTATAATTTCAATCATTTCCACAAAACTTCACCTTTCCGGGGTAACAAACTATCAATTCAGTGGGCGGGAGGGATGCTGCCATGGGGTAAAACGCACTACATTGAGGACTGTGATAAACACATACCCACTGTGAAGTTTGCACCAGTGATGTACCCGACAAACAAAAGATTTCATGATAAACAACTGTTTAAGAGAATTATGTTTTACTAGATATCATAGTTTTTTATGATAGAAGAATAATCAAGTCTGTAGTTTGAGAACATATGTTATTTATGAGGAATGTATTTGTATTTTTAAAATAACAACTTTTTAAAGTCATAGCTTGTGGGGTAAAATGCCCCCTGTACTGTGGGTTTACTATGTTATTATAATAACACAGGTGTCGATGTCTACCATTGTGGCTACCATTAGGCCTACAAGTTGTCCCACTCTGTTTGTTCATATTCTGTGTATGTGTGCTTTAGGGCAGATTGATAGATTGCTGTAAGAAAATAGCCTACCTTAAAGCCATGTTTTTGTTTGATCATTTTAAGCACAATATGTAGCGCTAATTAGTAGTGATCACGCCTCCAATCCCACCCCATTTCCCCTCCCCCAGCACACACGCGCACTCACAATCCACATGCACATGTACAATGTTTTTCCTCAAGCACCTATATATTCATGTTTCGAGCATCAAACCAGAAGTGATGTATTTCAGCACTGACTTTGATACTCATCCCACACAGGACAAGGACATTAAAGTGTCGGCGAATGCCACATATAGGGCGATTTTTTGTTCTTGTAGATGAACTTAAATTTTAAGTCAACGCGTTAAGCGTAAAATCTAAAATAATTTTGCAGTGTGTCACTTTCTTTCAGACGGTATAACTGTAGCCTAACAGTCGTTCCACAAATGCCCCTGATGCACAGATGCTGAAGTTCTAAAAACGGAAAAAATACTAGCCTACCTGTAGACACTAGAAATGTATGTGACCCGTTTTTGAAAAGTCTACTCAAACGTGTAAAACAAGTATATTCCAGAAAGTGCAGTTTACTTGTGGTTATATCCTTACTTACACACAATCTGCGTTATGTGCCATCACGTAGATCTGTCTCATTAACGTTAATAGGCAATTACTCCACTCGTTGTATCAAAAGATAGTTCTCCAATTACCTTTGCATTACTTTTAAAACACATTTAGTCTTGTTTGTGAATTTGACCTGTTCAACAAACTTGAGACTAATATGGATACACAGGACAACGCGAAGTAATCCAATATCCAATAATAAAAAAAAACCCCACAGTCACTCTTGTTAACATGCAACGTTAACACCAAAAGGCGCGCAGGTAAATAGGGTATTTACTTACATTGGATGGAACACGGTTAACAAACTCCGAGTTCTTGCTCCGTAGCCGAGCACTCAAGAACTAGATTGAGAAAAAGTGGCAAACTCCTCCACCCCGCCCAGATATGTAGGTCCAATGATTGTGTACGGTAATCAACCGCCTTTTCTTAGGAATTGGTAATGGTATGGGGGGTGTTTGATGCTTGGCGTTCAACCGTGTCCATAAGTAATTACAGACGTATTTATTTTGCCGATGTACATAACCTTAACCAGGTGCTGGCAAGTGAAAATAGATATTAGGACTAGGACTTTGTTCAGTTTATATCCCAAATCTTACGTTTTGTGTGGTTTGTGAGGAACTCGATAACTCATCTTTTCCCCATAATCCCAAACCAAGGACAGGAGTAAAACCTATATGATCATGTAACTAGGCCTATACTAAATTGCGCCGTTTATTAAGTTAACAGTTACATGTATGGAACGACATCAATTAACAACACCAAATGATGAAATTTGCATTAATGGTTTCAAGCATAAACTGTTGAAAAGCTGAACTACAGAGTAGGTGACTTTGTAGCCTACGGGAGCTAAATGAGCCTATTCAGTTTAAAAGTTAATCTGGGACTGGGAATCATAGTCTGTTTAGGGCATACATAATTCAAGGCGTGAATGCCTCAAAGACATGTTTCTATCCTTTGAATTTCAGCAAATTAAGTAGAACTTGGTTGCTAAATATTTTTGACAAGGCTCTTCCACTAATAAGATGTTCATGCCTAAGGCCTGTAATTCTTCAGTGCAGGTGGACTCTGATGATTTGAAAATAACCCCTTTTTTCAAATGTGTCTGTTCCCATATATATTACTGAATAATTGCCTCATTTGATTTGAGCAGCCCACATGAACTAATCACATCAGACAGGCTTGCATGCAGTAATACACATGCAGACACATGCAATAATTGATCAGATTCACCCTTTCACTTTATATTCGTTATGGTTGAGCATGCACCTTGGAATGTCTTTGCTAACAGCGTTTTTTGAAATTTGCTTTTTGTGGAGAATATAAGGAGTTAAGTATGAGACACAGACATCAAGGAGCAATGTTCCAAATGAATGATTATATAAAAACAAAATAAAACTAAGCATTACTTCTACTATTACTACTACCTCTTACTCGTGGTCCAAAGTGTAAAGAATGGATGTCTAGCTAAAGCCTTTAATCAATGTCATGAATGAGACTTCATACTTCATTCTGTGTGTGTGTGTGTGTGTGTGTGTGTGTGTGTGTGTGTGTGTGTGTGTGTGTGTGTGTGTGTGTGTATGCGTGTGCGTGTGCATGTGTGTGTGTGTGAGAGAGAGAGAGATTGCTTTCCATGTCTTCCTTCATATCATAAATCTGATGGTTTGGCCCTGAAGGAGACAGTTTCATAATGCTCCGCAGTTGCACGGCTTTTCCTTGATTTCTTCACTCAACTGTCTGAAACAGAAGGCAGAAATGTAGGACTGAATTTCCCCCAAAAAGCATTGTGTTTCAGAGAAAGCCTTGTATCTTAAATATGTCACCTGTTTTATGAGTTGAAATGAATGCATTTCGTAGCAGGTACTTGTTTAAACAAGTAAATATATTTAGTCCCTAAGGCACCGATTCTGCCTGTTGTGTGTTCATACCTCTAAATGATGGAAGACTGAATGATGGGTAAAGAAATGAGAATTCACTCACCCATCCACTCATCCCCCCCCCCCCCCCCCCCCCACACACACACACACACAAACACCCACACATTCTCTCTCTCTCTCTCTCTCTCTCACACACACACACACACACAAAGCCCACACCTCATGGGGAACTTGACAAGTTACAGCTCGCTTCTGATACTTCACGCACAAAGCTTAGGGAGGGGGGAGAACATGGAACGGCAAAGTTGGTAATCCACCAGCTGACATCCGAGTCTATATTTTCAAAACAAAGAAAATACTCTCAGGGTGAAGGTGACATATTACTCTGGGTGAGTGTGACATGTTACTGATGTATGACAAAAATGACAGAAAACAAACATGGCTTTGTAGAGTTTTAGTTACACTGTGCAGATTTTGCCTGTACATATTTCAAATGCATTTTAATAAATTGTCAATGTCATTCTTTTGATCATTCAATCCATTCATCATGATGATACCCGCACAGATGCTCAATTAAGATGACACATGCTCGCACCCAGTCTGGGCAGGTATTTCATGGTTACATGCAATGCACACATTTCTCTCTGAGCCTGCGAGAACAGATATCTAGTCAGATGTGAGAATAGTATGAAACGTTTGATCATTCTCATTTGCTTCATTTAAGATATATTAGCTTTATATAGTTTATACTAAAATCAGTGGTGCTTTTTATTTCAAATGTATGTATTTCAACCACATGATTCAAATGCCTGGCAGAAATTCACAGTTCTTTTACACATGCTGTAATGCCGACAATACATGCAAAGATATGGCAACATTTCTCTGTTTCCTAACCTCACACTAACAAGACACATGCTTCAGAGTATTATGATCATGGATAGACCTGACCCTCTTAACAGAACTATCTATTATTCTCCAAGCTCCTTCTGGATGACCTCAACCGACTCATGAAGACTCCTCTTTGGAACGGCTTAGACAGTGATGGCCCTGCTCTCTTGGTAACCCCAAAGCATGTCTTTCACTTTAACTGGCAGATGGAGGAAAGCAGGATATTGTTTCTGCTCTATTTTTTTAAGGGCACCTCGTCAGTGCTAAGTAGATATTTGTAGACAGTTGTATTTTTCTCTGGTCAAGTGACAGCGCAAGAATGTCCTGTCTTTATGTCAAGACTTGCAGGACTTTTCTGCATTGACAGGGAAGAAAAAAGGAAGACAGCATATAGAGGGGCTTGTGTGTGTGGATAGTCACAGGTATTCTAGCCTGTGGATCAGGTGAGGGGCCCTAGTATTGTGGTGAAAATAGCTGCTTTTAAATGTCTGGTGGAAACAAAAACAAAGGTATGCCGTTGCACAAAAATGGATATGCCACAGAGTGTGAGGGAGCCGCACATGGTGAAGTCAAACTTCATTCAATGTTCCCTAGGTTTTTGTTGTGGTGCTGTCAGTTGAGAAATATTCTAACACAACTATGCTTGGGGTTTTGGGAGAAAACCCAATAACCCAATAAAATTAACTTCTGAGTTAATAAATGGACAGATTGAAGCTTAAAAATAAGCCTTTGGATATAGTGCTTGCACAGTGTGCAAAAGAAAGGCATTATATTGATCCTGATTTTACTGATCAGCAGCAGTGCTCATTGTTTTAGCAGCAGTGGTGCTATAGAGGAAAGACTGTGATTAGAAAAAAAGATGCAACTACAACTAAAAGAGCAGAGTGAAAGCTTGTTTAGCGGAGTACTGGATCAAGGGGAGAAAGAAGTCTTTGTAATGGTTTATTATATATAATATGAGACTGCTGGTAACAACATGTGTACATGTACAAATAATGTGGCATATCCCAGAAATAGGAGGAGAACCTGGCATCTGAAACACAACAGTAGCAGGGATCAATGCCCCACATGAATGGAAAATGCACAAGATGTAAGAGATTGCAAACTCTATTTATGTTGATCAAACTGATATATCATAAATCTGTTATCCACACACTTGGAGGTTATTCATTATGACAATAAAACTTTAAACTTGAAAAACTTCTACTTTATTTTGTCATTCAGACTATACACATCATCAAACACACAAGATTTCATTACAAAGGGCCAAATATAGTGCAAACAAGAGCAGCTCTATATATAGATAAAAAGGTAAATAAGCAGTTAAAACAGCAGCACATTCCATTGTAGAACATGTTCACTGGTGTATTGAGACAGTCCAAGTGTGTCCAGTGTGGCATGTTTGGGTGTGTGTAAGTGTGTGTTTGTGTGTGTAGGTGCTGTGGGGGGTTGCTACTGAAGACCCTTTTTCCAGAGGCCAGCAGGCAGAACAGTGAATGGTGAGGGTAAGTGGACATGATGATGATCCGTGCTTTGGTTAGGCAGCATTTCTGAGCAATATCCAAGCTGGACAGAAGAGAAGTCCCAATGATGTTCTTTGCTATCCTCACAACGTCCTGCATGAAAGTCTAGTCTGAGGCATTACAGGCACTTCACCAGACAGATGTAGCTGGTCATTATGTTCTCCATCATACCTTCCTATAAAGTGGTGAGAATAGGAGGGGAGAAATGTGCTCTCATGAATCCACATGGAAAATGCAGACTTTGCTGGGCTCTTTTATCAAAAGAGTGGTACAGTATGTGTCTGAACTGCCTTCTCCTGAAGTCAACAATGATCTTGACTCCATAAGGCCAGAGTGTTTGTGTCGCACCAGTTAGTTCCAGTCCTCTCTGTAGGCTAAATCTCTGTCCTGGTCGCGGCCCACTACTGTTGTGTGGTCCGCACACTTCACAGTGTGGATGGACTTGGTGAGGACGACGAGTAGGCCGGTAGGCAGGCTAAAATGTAAAGGGCTCAGTTTGGGGTGGAGATTCTGGCCCGATGTTTAGCTGCTTTGCTGAAATGTGCTACCCAACCAACTTAGATAAAATGTTACTACCTAACTAACCATACTTCTAACACCTAACAGTACCTTAACTCTAACTTACCCCAACTATGCTTGCACGGTAGCCCAACTCAACACATAGCCCAGTTTAACAGAACACTGACTTAAAAAAAGTAAAAGCCCTGACATGTCCTCTGTGTGCTGCTGCATGTCTTTTCACTAATCAGCTGATTTGTGTAGTCATTAGGATCACCTGATTTAGAAAATGGTTGGATCAAAATATGTGGCAGGTGTTGTACTGTCCAAAACTGGGATTGCCACCTCTGGACGTGGGGGTGTAATAATAAATGCTGTGCTGAAACAATACAGCATTGGCACATGGATGTTCCTCTTCGAATGTGCCTGGCTCAGCTGGAATGCAGAAGAGATGCCATCTTCTGTGGACCGGTTTGGGCAGTAGGCAAACTAGAATGGATCAAATGTGTGTGTGTGTGTGTGTGTGTGTGTGTGTGTGTGTGTGTGTGTGTGTGTGTGTGTGTGTGTGTGTGTGTGTGTGTGTGTTTGTATGTGTGGGTGGGTAGGTGTTTTGGAGACAATATGATTTTCACCATAGTGGGCAATGTTACAGGGCAATGTGGTAGAAGCAGCCTATCTCAGTGAGATACTAAAAATGTCAATGACAACCCGAGCCAGCTGGTCAGCCCATTCCCTGAGCACCCATCCTGATCCTGATATGTTGTCAGGGCATATCGCTTGCAGTATCTTCATTCCTCTCAGGGACATCACACCCAAACAGAAGCATTCATTCCATTCCCCTTTTTCTTGCACACCTCGGTTGTACAGCTCAGAAGTATCCCTACTTTAAAAGACTGATCCGGTGCAGCAGCTGCAAACTGTTAAGTAGTCTTTGGAGAAAATAGGAGGCCTTAGGAGCTGTGTTGGCTGCCATCCTTCTGCTTTGAGAGAGGACTTTTGAATAAACCGCCCATGTCAGGGGTCTGCTAAGGTTACTGACTAAAGGGTTTTAAGGTGTCTGCCCAACCAGTGATCAATGGTCCATGTTCTCCAGTGCTCTCCAGATTGCCAGCATTTCTACTAGATTGGTGTGCCTCGTTTTTTTTTGTTTTGGTTATTTGTTTTTCTGTCACTGTATTTGTTTTAATCTTAAAGGGCTCCTTCCGCTAAAAAACACTTTGAGTAGCTCTATTTACAATGTGGTGGGTCACAACAAGCAGTATATGCACGCAGCACTCCAAGACGTGAAATTCGACCCTCATGGTTTTACTGGTCATTGAAGGGTCGAGCTAACCAGAACGAGCGGACCAGAGCAGGCTAAACCTATCTACGTCACTAGGTCGTAAGCCCCGCCCAGAGCCATGTATTGCACGCCCACATCCCAGAGGAAGAACAGTGGACAGAAGCTATAGGTGAGCGAAAGACAGCGAATTTGCCCAATCAGAGGTGCCTTATTGACACGTCATGGCTATTCACGAGGGACCTCCTCCTGACCATTAAAATTATTTGATAAGGATATAGGAATATGTTGTAATTCTATATTTTATTTTTAACAAGCATAGTTTGTTATTTAAGGTCTTAGACTTTCTATAATCATTGGACAATGCAATCTGTTACCATTATGTTTTAGTTGTACATAGCATAAGATAGTTTTTATTACATATACAGTATGATTTGTATATCTCCTTTGCTTATTTCCATACCCATACCTTTTTCTTTACAGAGCAGAGCAGTTTTAAAGCAGTGACGTTTCTTCTTCATCTTGATTTCTAGTGCTATTTTACATTTTTACATACAACTTTAGACTTACCAATAAATCTGATGGAAAAGTATTATGTTTATTGTATTTTATTCAAGACCAATAACTGATTATTATGCTTCGGTTAGAAGGTGAACTCTTTCTCATTAAGATATAGTACTGTCCAAGTAGAAAAGCTATCTCACTATGCTACACTGTTCTAGGGATTGACTTAGTTTTGGGTTGAGAATTATGCGTGAAATAATGAAGACAATGATGACAATAGTTTAGATCTCCAGCTAGTGGTACAATTTTTAAACCAAGCACCTTATTCTATCTAGTACTGTCTGCTCCTTTTTCCTAACTAATATAGAAGTATGATGGCAATAATATGCAACTTTTCCAGTAAGAGGAGCATGATATTTTTTGTCAGATAGATAAGTCTTGGGCAGTAATGGTTTGTTATGGGCACATTTAATGTTTCTTGTTCACAATGTCAAGTATTATTTATCAAGGCAATGAACCCGGGTGGAATTGGCTGCTTTCATTTGACATTTTCAATGTCTAAAGATTTTGCAAGAAAATGCAAGCGTAATCTAGAATTTTAATGTTCAAACATAGTACTGTTAGTTTATTGGCCTAGCTTGTTTGGCATTATGTAATTCACTTTTGACTCACAGCCTAATGCAAAACTTTGATTCTTTGTTTTCCCTGTTACAACCAAAAGTGTTTTTTTTTGCTTTTACCATTTTTATCATGCCATTCACTATTACAGAAAGTTGTGTGGTTAGACAGACAGACAAATAGATGTACTTCCCATCCCAAACTGGGAAATTAAATTGTAGCAGCAGCATGACATACAGGGACTCACAGAGACAATAACAAGAAAAGAAAGAACAAGAAAGAGCACAACCTAGACATAATAAAGTAATATACAATATGAAATGCAATAAAAAAGCAATATTAATTGTAGTGCAATATAAAAGGGTGCTGTGAATGGATAAAGCACAGCAAACAGATAAGGGGCACTATAACAATGTACTTAATACCACATAAAGTGTGTGGAGACATTAGGTGTCTTGACCAGAGATATAGTGGATAGTAGAGATGTCACCTCTATTAGAACGGTGCTCTCTGAACTGTCACCAAACTGAGATTTTTTAATCTGAATAGTCATGTGAAGATGGTTACATGGGCCTAAAGTGATGAGTATTCAACTATTTTTGACCCTCTGATAAAAAAAATGTTGTTCTAATAAATTCTCAGATGTAGGTAGGCTTCGTGTTAGAAACACAGGTGTTGGGTGGTGATGTCTGACACACGCCTGCACCTGGAAGGTATATGTGGGAGGATTCCCCACCAGGTGAGCAACACCCCGTTTCACAGCAGTGTGAATGTATTTCAGCACTGTGTTTATCACGTGGTTAGCAACATTTGTGCTTTTTAATCATTCCGCATTGAGGTGAAATTCTGGTCTGCTTCATACCTTTACTTCGTTTCAAATACGGGGTTTTTGTGAGTAGGCTATCCGATATCCTCTCTTCGACTGCCAAGGTGAGTTCAATTTTTAGCATGACACGAAAATAGCGGGGGGGCGCTAACAACTTCAGTGATGTGCGAATATACTCCAAAAAGGTTGCTGCATAATCCATACCCCACTAAAAGTAATGTTAAAATAAAACGTTACTAGCTTAGCATTGAATGAACATTTAGTTTCCAGGCCCTGTCTAATAGCGCCTTACCAAAAATGCGTGATCAAACGTTCACATTTCTGTTATCATCTAATGGTTTGAATGTTTACAGGTGTTTCATATCCAAAATCAGCATGAATACACCTATAGTCAGCATTTCTCTGCTGCTGTCATTGGTGACCACAGCACAATCCCTCCGCAGAGAGGATTTTGGAGACTTCTATGGTAAGAGCAGGTTCCAGCCTTCTGCTGCTAAGATTTCTGGATCTTCCTCTGTTAGGTGACTCGTTACAATAACGAAGCTATGCGGACTGTACTTTAAGTGGCATGACGCGCATTAGTTGTTATTTTTCCAAACATCTGAACTAAGTTTCGAAGAGGCATGTTTTGGGCTTCAGCTCGAACACCATCAAATTGTAGTGAGGTAATGTAGGGCTCTGAATGTAGCTTAATAGTTTAGAACTAATCATTTAATGTTGTTTTGGTCAGTTGACATGTTTTCGTTATTTGGCGCCGACAGTGATGATACATGTAATAGTTAGCGCTATTTATTTGATCAAATGATAAAATGTAGGAGACAAAACGTCTCTGAGTGTCCAGGGGACTATCTTTCAGGTGGAGCTGTGTCTGGAGTTTAAATACATTACATATATTTACATAATTTTGAAATAGGCTAGAAGAAAGCACAATGATTTCTATTACTGATTGTTTCAGCTCAGGTATTACCTTCAGTAACTTCCTCATGGACCGTTTTAACCTTCCACAAGAGGTGTAGTGGTTCTGTTGAAAACAGATGCAGGCAGAATAGGCTACAGCCAATGCATAACTTTATTTTTGACAAGCTGACAGCTGCAGACATTTTCAAGCATCAGCTTTTGGCCTAAACTTCTGTTTTGTAATCTGTTCCACCATAACTAAAACAACAAAACAAACAAAATAAAAAAACATGTTTATTTCAAAAGAAGGTTTGTTAAAATAAGTACACTCTTTGGTTAGCCTAACAGTGCCAGTGCACTATTATCAGACTTATCCCACTTACAACAAGTAGAAGAGTTACTTGTAGAGGGAGTGGTGTGCTAGCCTGGTAAACCAGAACCAGACCAGAACGTACTTCACTTCAATTTGTACAGAGGGTCTGGCTGTGGTTTCTTGAGATGAACCGTTTAAAAGTTACATGTCAATGAAAATTTGAAACATAGCTTAAAATTCTTCAAAAGTCCATATCTTGGCTTCTAATTGTTCTAATTTGTTGACAATTGACATGCCAACTCTAAACAGCGTTCTTTTCATGCACATTAAATTTTATGACATTTTGTCAAAGGGGACAATGTTTTTTGTCGAAGCTAGGTGTCCAAAAACAGTCAACAATTTTTCCCAAGACAACGATTTTATGTTAGTATGCTGATGTTACAGAGGCGTATCGACCGAGCCTATAAACATTAACTTCAAGCATAGCACCACCTAATGATATGGGTAAATGCAAAAATTGGATTTTGTATTGCCAATATCTTGGACCGAGAAGATGGGAACTGCTTAAAGTAGGCTATGTCATGCATGATCAGCAGAAAGACCTCTAAAAGCACAGCACATGCCATAAAATGTGGCCCATAGAGGGCGCTGTAATTGTACAAAATGTCATTTTGCCTATTAGCTAGAGCACACTAATGTTTACTAATTTTTTACTGTATTGAAATCTATTGACTCTCAGACATTGAAAACACTGGTCGACACCCACTTCTAACGAAAAGAATTTCTGTGAAATTTTAACATCGCGAAGGGGAAACCAAACGAACTCGTCATAGGCCGTTCATGTGAATCTCACCAAATTGGTATATGTCATCTACAGACAATGTTGGCAAAAAGTTATCAAAGGATTTATATTGACATTAACCGTTTCAAAGTTACATGTCAATGAATATTTCAAACATAGCTTAAAATTCAGCAAAATACCATATCTTGGCTTCTAAATTGCTCAAATTTGGTCAACGTGGATATGCCAACTCTACACAGACTTCTTTTCATGTGCACCAAATTTTGTGACATTCCATCACAGGGGGCATTGTTTCTTGTCAAAGCTAGGTGTACAAAAACAGTTTTTGTCGAATAACTCATCAAGAATTTTGCCTAAGACAATGATTTTGTGTTTGCATACCGGTGTTAAAGAGGCGTATTGACCCATCCCATAAACACTCACTTGAAGCATAGCGCCACCTAGCGATATAGTTAAATGCAAAAATTGGGATTTTGCATTGACTATATCTTAGGACCGAGAGGGTGGGAACTACATAAAAATATACACAAACACACAGAATGTCATTTATTCAAAACTCACATCCATGCCCACTTCCAGAAAATCCTTTCCACAGAAACTCTCACCTCACAACACTGACCTACCACAAACCCACCATATCTACGGTTCCCACACTTCAATACACTGCGGCGGTCATACCATGTACCGCTAGGTACATCTAGTTAACATGATTGTCTCAGGCACCATCTTGCTTGATCAATCAGCAAACAATTTCTTTCTAGAGATGGAGACTAAAATGGAGTTTAAAATGATTGGCTCTGCCTTTACCCAATCTCTAATGTCTGGTCGTGACTCCCTCTGTTCACTGATTGACCAGGCAAGATGGTGCCTGAGACAACCATGATAATGAAACCACAGCTAGACCTTCTGTACGAAATGACGTGAAGTACAAGGGACTGGTTTACTAGGCTAGTGGTGTGCAGCACAGAACAGTATCCTTTTTCAGAGACCAAGTCAAATTAATGGAAATGTGTTGAGTAATTGTGTTGATGTATTGGTATAACAACTGCCAAAACTCAGTAAGCAGCAGTACCAAGATCATGGTTTCACAAGCTGTACTCTTACTGATCAAAAGGACATCAAAATAGACTTCTAAATGTGTGGTTGTCAGTTTATCAGTATTTTATGTAGGTTAATGCAAATACACTGTCATGTCCTGTTATTTTTGGACTTTTAGCCACCTCTCCTCAATTTAGATTTCAGTGGTAGAACAATTTTAGGTCCACATAAGTATGCCCATCTGAGACAAACATATAATCTTATTGTACTTAATTTCACTAACCCACCTCTTCCATGAAGACTAAATCCATGTTTTTCATAGATACATTTCACTGCCTTCTGTTCATCCAGCGGTAGTGTGTATACTTATCTGATTACATTTGGAACACATTTCTGAAATGCCATTCTATCTGCTCATAGAAGGAGCAAAGAAAGTCACAGTATTTAGCTGAAATGTATGCTGTAGCCTTGCAAACAAAGACATCATAATGGAAAAAGAAGGGAAAAGCAAATAGATGAGTTGTATAATGTGAGGCACAGTAGCTGTACGTTCTGCCCTATAACATAAAGGTCTTGGCATTTTGCCTCACGTAAACATTCTGTTAATTTCCATTCTGCTTATATTGCTTCCATTTAATCTTTAGTATTTAGCTGTGGAGCTAAACTTGGTAGATAAACAGTATGATATATAGAGCTTATTTTAGCCCCTAGTGACCATTAAAATCTTCATGCCATTTTTGTCATATCTAAAATGTGATTTAGTCCACTTGTGTACTTTTAAGGTACACAGTGCTTAAACATTGTAGAGTTATGAGTTGCAGATGATGCCAATAGTACTAAACTAAGAAGAAACAGCATTCCTGTTACTTCATCTCACCAAGATGACCCTGACAGCTTGTGCAATTTCATATTTAAGTGCAGCATACTACTTAAGCCCTTTGATAAGTTGCATATTTGTGTTTCTCCAGGTTGTCCAGCGGAGGTGTACATTGTCCTGGACACATCTGAAAGTGTAGCCCTAAGAGCAAAACCTTATGGCTCGTTTGTGGAAAAGATCAAGCAGTTTGCTCTTGACTTTGTGGAACAACTGAATGAGAGGTTTGGAATTCATGTTGGCAACTAATGATGTGAAAAAATGTAACATACTATTTATGATTATTCATGATATTTATCTGTATGTTTACTTGAAAGTATTTTAAGGCCTCACATAGTTTGGTTTGTGTTTCTCATCAGCTGCACTTTTCTTTAGAGGAAAACACTGCCTAAATTGTTCTCAGATTGAAAATACAAGCCACAACCAAGCCATCTAAAACATCCCTCAGCAGTAATGTGCTGTTACACAGAGGAGTTTAGAATGAGATTGCTCTTGGGACAAGACTACTTTCTCTCACAGGGTTAACCACAAAAATGTTTGTGAAACTTCACTTCGCAGTCAAGTGAGTTATCTTATCCAGTTTAAAAACCATTAGTCCATATACAGCAAGGTGTGTTTATTTCTTCAGGGAAATATTTAGCTGCTTGAATCTCTGGATAAACATGTTGAAGTATCACAGGACCTGTTGGTGGACATGAAGGTGAAATAAAAACGAAAAAGTCTTTTTAAAGTGCAGTTGGTTGAGCGTTAAATTAGAATTAGAACATTACATATGACTTTTGAGAAAAGTAGGATTAAAGTAATGAATAAATAAATATGTGTTATTTATTACAATTTTGGAGTAAGTCAACATTTTATGTTGTATGGTGCAACAAAACTTCAGTTTATTTTTGCAAATCTCATAATAGACTTGTTAATTGTCATATGTCCCAATATCAATTCCATACAGAAAATAGGGATTGTGCAACTAAAGTAATGTGTGTGAGCAGTCACAGACAAATGTCTGACACCAGGAACATTTATTTCTTACTGGAACCAATTACACACAATGCTCACTTCCCAGACCTGAACTTATCAAATGTTATGCGTTCTCCCTTTTTTCTCTCACCCCTTCCTCCCTTCCTCCTTCTCTCTTTTTTCTTTCTATCACCCCCAACTCTCTCTCTCTGTCTCTCTTTCTCTGCCTCTGTCACTATTTCTCTCTCTCTCTCTCTCTCTCTCGCTCTGCCCCTCTTTCTCTCTTTCTGTGTTTGAATACAAGTCAAGGCAAATTCTGTGACATGCTTAAACAAGCTGAGTGAATGTGAACCAAAATGAGTGAATGTGCTGTGGCACAGAAATTACTTCCCCAGAAGTACTCTCAGTTTTTCCCTCTAAGGCAGAGAAACACATTCCTTAAGTGTTGGGCTATCTGCACGCTATCTGCAAAGTGTCATCCCTTAAGTCTCACTTGAAAGCCAATGAGAGACATATTGACAAATGACATGTTTATTATGCTTTTAGTCTAAATAAATCACAACCTAGTCTCAACGCCTTGGTTTAACTTTATGGCAGAGTAAATACTAGCCATTGTGTGCCTTATCTTGTCTTATATGTCATATATTTCCCTCATTTACACTCTCATGCTCAGGAGCAACATAGATTTAGATTAGATAGATCAGATTCAAAGCTAAAACGTCATGTAGACTACATGTGAGTGTTTTATTGAGCCTTGAGGGGGTACAAATTGAAATGAGACCAAGATGCAATAAATGTATGTGCAGTTGCTTGATTTGAGATCATAACACTTGATTGGATAGATAACACACATGTACACACATACACACTCTCTGTTTCTCACTGCAATCAAAAAGGTACTATCGCTGTGACCGCAATCTGACGTGGAGTGTAGGTGTCCTGCACTACAGTGACGAGGTGAAGATCATGAGCGAGCTCATCCACGTTCATGAGGCCGGGGGCAAAGCCAAGCTGAACAAAGCCATCCAGGACATCCGCTACATTGGCAAGGGCACACACACTGACTGCGCCATCTCAGTTGCGACAGGCCAACTCATGACTGGGTAAGTGAGAAGGGGGTTTAAGTTCTCCATGTGCTTTCTGGGTTTAATCTATAAATATGGCCAAGGGCCTGTTGCTCATGACCAGTGAAGTCAGTCACAATAAGGTGCACAAACCACAGGTAAATGGCACAAACCACATTTTAATGAACCCAAGTTTATAAATTCTGGAAATGCACTACAATGTATAGAGCCCGGAAAGAGTTGGTAAATATTTTGCTATACTTTTTGCGTTCCCATACGGAATAGTTAAGTGTTCCCTCGCAATACTTTTTGCAATCCCTTATTACCTTTATTACAAAGAATTGCGAGGGAACGCAAAATTATTGCATGGGAAGGCAACACTATTGCAAAGAAATGCAAAACTATTGTGTGGTAACAGGAAAAGTATTGCAAGAGAATGTGAAAAGGTAAAACTATTTACCAACATGACCATTCCTAGGCTCCGTAAAAATGCATTGCCATTACTACATACTGTTGTTGAAGCGTGTTCTATTAAGCCTAGCTGCATAGCATTTCACACACCATTAAAAACTCTTTAACTCGATCTATCCTAACTAGGTTGCTTTAAGTTCAACAGTGTAACTGCCTAACTCCACATCAACCTTTTAGCTCCCCCCTCAGTGGGAACAAATACATGGTTGTGGTGACTGACGGCCACCCTTTTGACGGCTACAAGGAGCCATGCGGGGGGATCAGCTATGCTGTCTCTGAGGCCCGGGGCATGGAGATCAAGATCTTTGGGGTGGCCATCACCCCTGATCACCTGGTAATGTTATGTAACAGACTGGATTCTGCCTCACACAATATGAGTGTTGAGTATGAAAAGCAACACGTCTCAGATGCCATTCTGAGGAGAACTGCAGTGTAAAATGAACTTTGGGTATGTTAAAACATGATAACGAGTTGGTATGTTTGCTGAGAAGCAAAACTACGCTATCTTGTTGCATTTCGAACTTCACTATTTTTCTTAGTTTAAAAATAGCTATATCATCAAGTTAACCTACTAGCTAGCATGCAACCACGGTAGACTAATCCCTGTGAAATCATTCTTTTTTATAAACGGTTTGTACCCCTACAAAGTTCTCAATGCTTCATTTTGAATGGCACGGCCCTTGTTATACTACCTAAAAAGTCTGGAGCTACGTTGAGCTGTTTTAATGGGTTAAAATACACTTCCACTTCCGCCCCAATCACTTGCATTGTGAGCCTTTTCGACAACAAGCTAGCATAGTTTTGTTCTTCAGCAGACATACCAACTCCTTATCATGTTTTAATATATCCACAGGTCATTTTACACTGGAGTTCACCTTTAATGTCATTTCATTCTGCTTTATTTCTTTGTCTGTAGGACAATCGCTTGAGTGCCATAGCAACCGATGTCAGGTACCGTTATAACCTGTCTGCCACCAGTAACAACCCTGAGGTGGTAAAGAACACCATCAATACCATCACCTCCATCATTGTGAGTGAAGACATGCAGATCGTATCTTTAGTAAAAGTGGTAGAACAGAGGAGCCACATTAGCTCAAATAAGTAGCAATCTGTGTTTGATCAGTTTGTGAATTTCTTTGTCTCTTATACCTTTTGTTCCATTGTCCCCCTCTCTCTCACTCTCTATTCATTCTTTTCTCCCCCCCCCCCCACACCCCACACACACACACACACACACACACACACATTTTTTTGCTGCCTGTCTGTAATTCCCCACAGTACAAGGACTCCGAAGTGTTGGTGAGTCATAAAGCACAACCTCTTTGAATTTCAAGAAAAACAACATTATCTTAGGCTTGCGGTCTACTTAACTGTCTAATAGAGCTTGTAAAGCTCTGTGATTGTCAAATAAAGGCCTTAAACAAAGGGCTGGAATGTAAATGCTCAGCTGTAGGTGTCAAACATTGGTGTGCATATATAAATTGCTGCATGATTTATTTCCATTTTGTTCTTTGTTTCAGTGCTGTTCGTATGAATGCAAGGTCAGTCTGAATTTATAATCAGTTTTGCACAAACTGTTGCTACAACTACTGGGAGTGCAAAATGTGTGATGGGAATCTTTCGGTAAGAGTGTCTTTGCCCTTTCCCCTACTCCAAACCATTACATCTGCAACATCTAGGTTTTACAAGCCAGCAATAATAATTAATCTCTTAAAAATCCAATTTGTTAGAAAAGCAAAGACTCCTAAAAGTGGCGGTAAAATATCTTTGGCTTGTCTCACATGACAATTATTCTGGAAAATATTCATCATGCTTCATGGTCGCTCACCACACGCATGTTTTCAAAGTTAAGTCATAAAAATCAGTGACACTTCCACTCCAAATGTATGTGCAATGAAGCCTTGCAAGTTTTTTGTTAGATTTACCTGACTAATTTGGAGCACTTTTGAAAATATAAGCTAATGTGGTAACCACAAATTAAAAGTGTGTTTTTGTGTACAATATTGTTTCATATTCACAACCATGTTTTGAGTAAGCAAGCGATGCACCAACTACGCACCAAGGGCATAAATCAAACACACTGGTGGCTTTTGCTTTATTGTATTGCATAAGCACATTATCAGTACAGATAAACACAAATACTTTATCCCTCTCACATCCTTTGAACAAGAAAAGCAAAAATGAGAAAATGTAAGACTTGATCTACATGATTTGCAATGTTGCTATTAACCAGGCATGATGGCTTTGATGCAGCAGTCACAGTAGCGGTTTTAGGCACGGGCGAACAGGGCAGCCGCCCGGGGCGCCATTTCGTGGGGTGCACCACGAGCGCTTGTTGGGAAAAAAATAAAAATAAAAAGCTCTGTGTATTATATCATGCTCTTCCTTGCTGAGTAGGTGCCGTGCACAGAAGCAGCGCGTCTCTCTGCGTCGGAGGGGGGGTTGGGGGGGCATCTCGCCCGGTGCGTAAAAACACTGTAGAACCGCCACTGAGCAGTCAACTCAAACTCCACATTTTCAAAACAGTTAGTTTTTCTTCATTGCTTTGATGCAACAGCCAACTCAAACAATTAACACACAGGGCTAAACAGTGCTGCGGTGGTCAAAATAACACATGCAAAAGGCTGCAAAAGGTTTGCAAAAGGCTGACCATGCCAAAACATTTAAAATAAGCAGCAAATCCTTGCACCATTTAATGCCAGTGCCATTTGTTGTCTTTTTACTTAGGCTGTGTGAAATTTGTCTTTTTTGCAAAGAATTGAATTTAGAATCAGAAATGCTTCAATGCAAATTGATTTCCTTTTTTATCAAACTATGGTTGAAAACTGAAATACTGTAAATATTGCAGAAATAAAAATAAAATCTATTACAGTAGAGTATAAAAGTCTAGAGTACACAGATGTGGCGCCTGCAGACTGATTGCTAATTGAAGATTTTTGAGAGGCGGTGCCAAACAGGTGCTTCAGTGATTTCATACTGATGTAGGTAGTTTCTGATAGTTAGTAACAGATGATTTTTGCTTGGTTACCGTAGCTGAAACAATGGCATTAGGACTGCTTGAATGACATCCGCATTAACTGTTTTGCAAAATGCAATGACAAAGGGTTAACACATTTGCAACATTTGAGGTATCTATTGCTCTGCTGAGATAGTGATGGTGAAAACTGAGTGGATCCCAGTTTCTTTAAACAGGTCAAAGGCTGCAAATAATAGCCTGGGCTTTTTATTTTCCCTAATGATTCAACAGACCCTGCCTTTATTTGGGACAGGCGTGATCCAAGACAAGTGTTTAATTGCTTATCCAAACTTGCACGCGTGCACACACACACACACACACCTGTAAAAAGATATCATAACCAATACATGTTCCAAAACTCTGAACATGTTGTAAAAACAAGTAAACCTTATTGAGTTAGCATCACCTCCCATATCATTTTGATGCGTTATTGCAAACTGGCTACCATATTGGCAGATATTGCCCGAGAGTCAACGCGTGCTTGGAGCACTTGAGGATGTCATTGGCGAGGTCACTCTAAACTTTTCTCTGTCGTTGTCCCTTGGTGGAACAACCTATCAGTTGCTACAATAACAGTGACATCCCTCTCGACCTTTAAAAGGCTTGTAAAAACCCTTCTGTTCCAAGACTGCTTCCCTTCCTAACAAAACTACTAACTAACTACTACTAACCAACTCTTTTCAATAGGTGACTCATGCTTGTATAAGTCTGCGTGTCTAGGAGGTATGTGTGTCTGTGTCCCTGCTCTTGGAAGCTTACTTAGGCACATGTGTCTCCTTGTGTGTGTGAGGGTAGTCTGCTTACTCTGTTAGCGTATTATGTTCTCCTTTTGTAAGTCGTTTTAAATAAAAAACGTCTGCTAAGTGTAATGTGTAAAGCTCTCCCAACCGCATACTTTGAAACTCCACAGTGTCATTATGTGACACTTTCTGTTTTGCCAAAGGCAACAGCTGCACAGACTATGTGACAATATCTTTTTAAACAGACTAAATGAATTTCTCACAACAGTTGCCCATGCAACTAATTTCCTCTAAACTTAAAGATTTAAAGAAAGACTGGTGTTATCTTCAGTTTAGCAAACTATTTTAGCATTCTAGCAGGCCAATAAGCTTCCGGCCTATTCTGATATGCCTGTCAGAAGAAAATGTAGTCTTTCAAACTCTGAGTAGTAGGAGAGCTTGTTTTGGCCGTTTCTATGATAAAGCTTAAACTACTTGCTATATGGCACACAATTTCCTCAGACAATGAATTAACTTCTTAAGGCATGTTTATTTGTCTAACTTTAGCGTACTCATCGTGCTGTACTAACGTCACTCACAACATCTAATCTTATGAAACAAATTAGGTATAAATGGGCTTATAATGGTGGAAACTTACAATAAATAGAAACACTGACCAGAAACTTTTAGGATTCTCTCGGTTTAATCCACAAATCAACACAGATGCAAGCCTGCAATCAGTCATGTTCCATGCTCCTCTGTTTATGTCGAGTCCGACAAACCTTTTGTTTTGAAGTGGAGATGATCTACCTGTAATCTTACCCCTTCCTGAATTACCGTCAGAACGTCCAATAAGGGAAACACTGCTAATAATGAGCTAAATTCAATGACACGGAGAAAATCAGACCCAAACTTTACTGGAGACCGGCCTTCATTGCTCAATTGTTTAAAAGAGACAGGCATCTATTTGGAAGTCGACTGTTATTTGCAGCTTTACGTCTGCTTGGTTACCATAGCTAAAACAATAGAGTTTGGATTGCTTGAATGACATCGGTGTTAACTGTATTGCAAAAGGGTGGGGGAAATGTGGCAATGCAATGAGAAAGGGTTAACAAATTTGCAAGACGTATTTTCTGAGATAGTGATGATAAAAACTAATTGGATCCCAGTTTCTTTAAACAGGTCAAAGCAATCAAGAAAAACTGTAACCAGGCAAAATGTAAAATAGTGTCACTGCAAGTGTGCTATGGCATTGCAAAGTAAACAGTGTAAATCAATGAGCTGTATATACAGCTCTGATTACAGCTACAAGTGTTAACAGTTTCACAAGCAGTGCTTCAAAAATGGTTGGTCATTTTTAGCATTAAGAAAACTATAGTGACAAATAGCAGCGTGTCTTACACAGTTTAAGAGCATACACAACAGTGTATGAATCACTTTAAGAGTGTGTGATGTGTGTGCATATATATGAATGTGTAATGTGTGATCTACTAATATGTATCGCTTTGAGAGTGTGTAATGTGTAATTTGCTAATATTCACAGGCCGCCAGAGGACCAGCTGGACCTCATGGGGACGGAGGGGAAGCGGTAATGTCCCCCTTTTCTTTTTCTCTCAATCACAGTGCACGTAAGGAAGCCATTTTGTGCGCAATGCAAACATCTTGTAAAGTCACCTTTCTCCTCTGGTGGGCTACTCAGTGTATGGAGGTATTGAGTGTGACTACGATACCCGCTTGGGCATTTGCACAGGTGTGGTTTGGAGTTAAAGGAAGGTGTTTGGGGTTTGTGTAAGGGCATGTTTGACAGACGTCCAAACAGGCAGCTATCTATGAATGGGTCCTGTAAACACATGGGGGGCCCCCACTCACCTCTCATATTTCAGCCTATTGGAATGAGGCAACCCACAATGGCCTGGGGGTAAATGGGGTCGACCTGGTTTGTGTGTGTGTGTGTGTCTCTATCTCTCTCTCTATCTCTCTTGCACTTACCCCCCCTTTCCCTGTGTGTGCACGTGTTTTCATGCTCTATTTTGCCGTGGTTGTTTTTACCATTGACACAAGTTTGCAGGAATATGTTAACACCTCCACTTAACCTACAGTATGCATGCAGTAAACAGTTTAATTAAAACTTTATGTGGATGCCCAGCGACCACCTACTCAGCCAATGTAAATGAAACACAAGTGCCTGGTCTGTTTGTGAACACCACCATGCCTGTAATGCACATGTTTCTAAAGTTTGAAAAGTAAGTTTCTGGCAAAGTATCAGCCTCCCATAGCACATATGGGTCTAATAAGGGGTGCTTTAAAGGGGGGGAGGGAGTGTAGGCGGTTTCAAAGACCCTGAACTGCTGGTGTACCTCTATAGAACAATGACCAACGATATTTATATTAAGCAATCTAATTTTATATTCTCTCATAGGGTACATATTGGTTTAGAGTGGCCCTGGGTCTAAAGTGCCAGGGTTTGAGCCCAGCTTAAGTACACCTCTCCCTCCCTATCCCAACCATTGTAAAGAGCAGAAACTAAAACAAACTTTTAAAAATTACTTAAACATGCTGCGTGGATCTTTATAATGGTTATCCATGCAGCATGTCTCCTTACTTTTTAAGTTCTATGCAGCACTTCCTCTTCATCCTCTGTATTTTTCTGCTCCTGTCAATGTTAAAATCCATAAATCATCTTGAAACGGATTTCCTGCTGTGATAACTGATCTTTACCTACGGAAATATAAAGCAAAACTCACCTCTTGTAAAAGAAGACCTAATATGATTCCATTACAGTATTGTTAAAGGAGTAATGAGTCAGGCATTTAATGAGATGTGATGATAACAAAATTTTATTGGGTGGGTGTTCATTGCTTTGTGTGTGGGAGTGTTCTGTCTCTTTTTATATGCCTATAAATTCTGACACTTCTTATCAGGCATTTGTGTTATAGCCATCTGTTTTAGCATACCATAGCTGCTCTACCCTTTGCATAGCTGCTCTACCCTTTGCTGTTTAACTAACAACATAGCCCTGCAAACAAAAATAAATCATCATGAATTTAGTTTAAAATGTTTAATTTTTCTTAAAAGTAAGTGTGACACATGAACTCACCTTTGGGAACTGAGTCAATCAGCTTTTCCCTAGTGAAATGATTCTGCAAATGTTTGCTTAAGTGCAGCTTCATCCTCCAACTTAAACAGGGCTTAATAATATGCTTTTTCCATTTCTTTTGTGTGTGTAAATGGTATGCAAAGCTACAAAAAAATGTAAAACATACCATGGAGTAAATGTATTTAACCTGTTTAGATGGGCCACATTGCAAATTCAGTCATTTTTCTCTTTTTTGTTATAATGCAAGGTGGCTTCATGTGCAAAATATTGTTTGCCATTAAAGAAAATGTCTTTTTTAATATTTTCAAGGGCAACTATAACATTAAATAGTTATCCAACCAGTTGTGTGTGTATTATACCGTTATAGATATATTGAAAAAGAGAAATACCTGGGGAAGGAAATACTTTAATGGAGAGATCACAAACTGTAATTGCAATGCATTAAGTAGGTCTGGGAAATCATTAACAAACTCCAAAGTAAATACACTGAAATGATGGAGTGGTTCTTCTGGCAGTTTGTTTTCAAAAAATTCATCACAATTAAACCACCGAAGAATGGTGGGTGAGGGGGCAGTGCCTGTGAGGTTTGGTATCGTCTCTCACATCATTGTTTTCTACGCCATGATGACTAATGAGCCAGAGTCGATGCACTTCAGAAATGTCTGCCAGATGTTCTGCCTGTTTTTACAAACAGAACTCTTGTCTGATGGAGACCATATACAGAGAAAATACCATGCAATCCTGTACAGCTATCTGAGCTATATTTAACCCAGAGTTAAATGTTTACTCAAAATGCCTGTAACTCTTACTATGGATGTACATGTACATCCCATATTGAACCTTAAATGTTTTGCATTTCCAGGGAACTCCAGGGAGACAAGGAGTTGCTGGGAGGCCTGGTACTCTTGGATCGAAGGTCAGCAATGTTTTGGCAGACAGGCTAAAAGGAGTTATGTAGTTGTCAAACAAGAGGAGTTCCGGACTCTTGTGTGCCTCTGTAACTTTTCATTCTTTATGTAAAATGGGAAATTGTCTTTTTATTTGTGAATGTAGAGTGGCTATAGTCCAACCTGTTCAGATGAAATGGTTCTGTTCACTCGGTACCTATATAGTGTGTGACTTGCAGTGGGTGTTTTACTATATAGTGCACTATAGTGAACGAGTGAACATTTTGGATTACTCTTTTAGTGCATAAAATGCATGTATTTCCTACTCCTACACACATTATTTTCCAATGATACATTTCTAGGGTGCAGCAGGTGACCAGGGACCACCAGGACATAGAGGAGAGAAGGTATCTTTTTTAACTTTATAACGTCACACTCATTGGATCCACATTGGATAAAAAATTTCCCCCAGAGAACTCATCCTCATTTTTGTTCAGGTATTCTGTCAGATATATTACACATAAAAACATAAACTTCACACCACACATTACCATCACTTAACTTGGCAATGGCAACAAATGGCATAATTGAATGAAGTTTTTTTCTGCTAAATAGTGCTCTATGTGAGCAATATTTGGAGATGGGTATACATTCAGTCTCTTAACCTTATTTTTTTCTGTAGGGTGACAGTGGTCCAACTGGTGATGGAGTAAGTCTTCTTAATTTATCAGCATGTGTGTTGATTGTGTAAGCAAATATGAGAAATGTACTTCTTTATAACAGCTGTTTACATTAGTCTTCTCACGTGCCTTCAGAAATTAATATGTATGATCCTTTTACCTAACAGGGTCCAAGAGGCCCATCTGGACAAAAGGTTTGTAGAGGGTGGGGATGAAATTTCGTAATAAGCACAAGTGCTGCACTATGGTAGGGAGCCATGCACAGAGCTGCGTGCTAAGATTTTTTATTTATTCACAGTTTCCTTATATTTCACTTATTTTGCATTGGGAATGTTTTTATTGACAATTTGTATGCCCTCTTATATTTTTTAATTCAAGTCTATAATTTGAAATGTTTTTGACTGTGTTTTTGTAAAAAAAAAATGTTTTTCCAAAGCTACCTTTTCATTTTAGATGTCTTTCATTAGTTTCCAGAGTTTTCCAGACAAATTGTCCTATGTATCAAAGACACCTGAATGTCAGCTTTCCAATGAATATATTTGTTACTCTCATTCATACTCTCAATCATTCTTAGATTCCAAGATATAAGCATTTAAAATGCGTCCCTTATTTTTGGCAAACCTTATATATCATTTTTTTGCTGTGTTGATTTCTTCATGCACGTAACAGATTTTTCTTTCATTTATCCTTCACAGGGAGAGAAAGGAAAGAATGGCGTGGATGGAAAAGATGGACTGATGGTTGGCTGTTTTTTTTTTCTTTGTCAGAGTCACAAACAGCCTTTAATTATGCACTTTTAACAAGGTGTCTGGTATATAAGGGCAAATGACACAATCTTGCAGCCATGTGCTCAAAAACATGGGCACTTACATCAATGTTATGTTGTTTATATCAAGATTGTTTTCACTAAGTCCTTACAAACAGTAAGTACAATGAACACTTGACAGAACACTTGTGAGGTATCTGGTGAGTTACCTAATACAGTTATTTTACATACATAACTGAATAATATTTCATGTTCTTTTTACTGATTCCTCATACTTTACTGAGAACAGTGAAGTCTTGTAAGTTGTCATGGTAACCTCTGAAGCATTCTGCTGTTCCCTCACACGCTGAGGTAACATGTGGAGGAAGTAAACCAGACACTAACGCTCAAGATGTTTTACCACCCAATTCGTATTTACTCCTTGATGTCAATGTTTACAGTAACTTACTAGAGGAGATTATATAGCCATTTAAGGTAAGTTTTCTGTTGGCTTTAAGCCAAGGATCCAGACACCATCAAATTAAGTGACTGTTCCTTCATGTTTTACTCAAGGCTTGCAGTGATCCCAGGTTTATGTTGCTATGTTGTGGTAATGTTTTACCCTCAGATTGGCGTATAATGATGTGGACAAACACAGAGAGCATTCTGATCATCTTAGACGATTAAAAAATATCATAAATTGTTGTATCATTGATTGTAAAAAAAAAAAAAAAACTATTTAAAACACACTGCGTCTTCAGAATGACAGAATTGAGCTTTGTAAACAGTGGTCCAAAAAGCATCAGGGAACTGCTCCAAGTGCAGTAATGAATTAATTAGATCCCAATTGCTCATCACAATTGCAGATCCCAATGTTGGACATAGAAGGCAACATTACAATTAGAATTAATGACGGCAATCTCTCCAGCATGTCCAGGATAGGTTTATAACTAGCTGGTGTGCTTAGCACTACTCTATAGTCATGCAAGTCTGCTTCATTGTAAAGGCCATGCAACTGGGTGGCAGTGACAGAGAAAGAAAGGATGCATGAATTAATTCATTAAGAATGAAAACTATACAGATGTTTACAGAGATCAGGATTTTTAAAAATTGGAACCACTACCAGGCAAACTGAAAAATATTAGTCCTTTCTTTTCCCCAGCCTCTTGAGCCCCTAGCACTGTAGCGATAATTGGCCAGTATAGGCATGCTGAATTTAATGTTTATTACTTTGAGGACTTATTGTTAAACTTAATTGTCATAAGTGCCATACCCTTTGATGTAGCAATTAACACTATACACATTTATCTGGTTTTATAAGATTCTGGAAACAATCAGAGCATCACCAACATTTCAGTTAAATGTTATAAAAAGGAGTTTTCTGTGACCACCACACATTTACAGATGAGCATACATATATTATAGAAATGCAACTGTTCTAATGTCAATGTGCAGGGAGATGCAGGAATGGTCGGACTACCAGGTTGCAAAGGAGATGATGGCACAGAGGTAGGTTTTTCCCTTATGTGTTTATTCTTAGATCTGTTTCACTGTCCTTCAGTAAAGAAATCTCTCTCCCAGCTTTTTCTCTTTCTCCCACACACCTCAATGTTCATTCATCAGGGCTACTTGGCTATCTCCTTCACACTCCTTCCTGTCTTTATCTGACTGAACCTTCAGTACACCCTTGCATAGGCATTCATGAAATCATCACTAATTTCATCAGGTCACCCCACCTACCTTAAACCTATCCACCTACTCATCCACATTGACCTTTCTTCACCGTCCTACCTTCCATTTTACATGTGGACATGGTAGTCTGATAGCCATCTGAACGTCATCCCTGTTATACATCCGCCTCTGTTTGGCTTCTTCTTGTGAGGCCTTGTTCTGGTCTGTGCACAGGGTAGTCAGCTATGGTTCACTGATAAGTTTCTGTCTCTGTCCAAGAAAGTTGCAGCTTGCCAGCACATAATTGTTTAATCCAAGAGCTTGCCTGGGCCGAGAGAAACATGTTTGGCAATGTGATTTCTCTTTTACTCTTTATTCTCTCTCAATGCTGAGCAGATACACTGGAGTTGACATTGCTCTTTTGTAGCCAAGCATATCTGGCACTATTTTTATAGGAAGCTCCTCTGCTTTACATATTGTACATGCTTTTTTTTTACAAGATTATGTATAGTAAACATGTCATTCTTCATGTCTGAATTTGCTCAGGAATTGTAAGGTTGACATTTAGGTCATGTGAACATTTACATTCCATTCCTCAGTTGGATGTAAAAAAATAAACTAATAAAATAACTAAATAGCCATTTCTAATCAAAGCAAGGAGCTATAATTCATGTTTACACTGAAATGTTTCTGCAGGGTGAGCCAGGTCCTCCAGGACTAAGAGGAGACCCAGGATCATTTGGAAGTCTGGGTAAAAAGGTAATGTTTTGAAAAATACTCCATCTTCCACACAGCTTTACTTTTGATTGCCTTTACATTGTATTAGACCTGTTTTATGGCCATATAAAAACTGTTTCAGAGAAAGCATCCCATTTAGAACATATCTTTGTAATGGATACATACATTCCTTGTAAATGTAAGGAGATTTTTTAAGTTAACATTTCTAGAATCACCTCATGCCATGAAAAATGTTTTTATTACCTGATCAGTGTAATGTGGAGGAGGCTTGGCATAAATTTTAATTAATCTCAGCCAAAAACTGAACACAGTGTTTGTGTGTAGGGAGAAACTGGACCAACTGGATCTCCAGGATGGTCAGGGGTGCCTGGACACACTGGACCAAAGGTAGACCCGAGTACATCCACTTAATATATACTATATATATACTGTATACTGCTTGATACATAATATATACTGTATACTACGACTGATATACATTATATACTACTATATACAGCAATTAGGAGTAAAATGCAACTGATTCCTATGGACTGAATCAATTCTGTTGCATTGTTTCATTGCTAAAGGGGGCCTCAGGCCTACCCGGCACCAGAGGCAGCAAGGGAGACAGGGGTGATGATGTAAGTGATCAGACTATGTTTTCTTTTCTTCTCAAGTTTTCATGTCAAGTCTAGTAAAACATCTCATCACATGCTAACATATATCATTGCAATATATGTTACTTATACAAAGGTTAGACAAACTGATAACTAAACAGACACAAGACACAATGTATTGCACTAATAGCAAACATTTGCCAGATATGTTATCCTCAAAGTATCCCTGACCATGATGTAGTGTCAAGCCTCAAGCCAGCCACCAGTCTAGAACGATCATAGGATTTCTTACCAGCAGATCACCTGTGCCTAAAACCATGACCCAGAAAGCATGTGTGTCTGACAGAACACACAACAAAGCATTCTGTAGGCTTTGTGGATTTGTTTAGCCAGATTTTCATGCGTCAAAATGTGCGACTTCAGAGGAAGCCACGGGAATGTTGCTAACCAATAACCATCTGGACAACAGGGGGCTTCCTGTTGGGAAAGCCTCTAGCTTTTATGAAGCCATTTGTACCTCTGTTACAGTTTTCTGCAGTTATTATCCATTAAAAAGCAGTAGTTGTTACTGCAAATTACTGTTTGTTTGTTTGTTTGTTTGTAGTATGACCATACACTGTACGATTTACATTTCTATAATATTAGCAGTATGCCTGCCTGACAATCAAGCATAAGAGGTAGTAGATGATGGCTGAGAATATATATGAACATAAAGATTTATGATAGTATTTGCATTATTTCTATTATTATTCAATAACTACTGGCTTTTACATGCTTGTCATTATGTTAGGGCCATTCTGTGGAATTCGTATCCTCAAACTCCCAGATGTGTTTGAAGATATCAGACTTAAATGATTCCATATGTACTTCATGGTGAATCAGTCTCATATTTATGAGGATTATGTTAACAGGTGGTGTTTCACAAGATTCCTGTATGGCTACATGCACATGCATGTATAGCACTATCAAATTGCATGACTGATTCACTGTGAGTTGTTTGTAGTCTAGCACTGTTGGGAGTGTGACAGTGTTATGATACATCTGTGTGTGTTCTGTGCTGTATGTTTTTTGTATTTACATTTTATTACATTTTTTCTTGAGGTTTAACTGGTGTTTAGCATAGAAGCTATTTTTATGCAAAACGTTCACAGAAAACCTTTTTAAAAGTTAACAGCATTATGTTATTGGTATGTGTATATACATGTAACCACTTTTAAATGTTTAGAAAATGTGGTAGAGACACTAACAGTAATTTCTTTGTAGGGCGATTTTGGTGCTTCAGGGTCTCCCGGATCAGAGGTAATTGCTAGTTCCTTTTTTCAGCTCATACTGACATATACAATATGTCACATAAGTGAGTACACCCCTAACATTTTTGTACTTTTTTTATTATATCTTTCCATGGGAGAAGTCTAAAGATATAATACTTTTCTACAACGTAAAGTAGGCAGTGTACAGCTTATACAACAGTGCAAATTTGCTGTTCCCTCAAAATAACTCAACACACAATCATTAATGTCTAAACCACTGGCAACAAAAGTGAGTACACACAACCCTACGTGAAAATGTCCAAATTGTGCCCAAAGTGTCAATATTTTGTGTGGCCACCATTATTTTCCAGCACTGCCATAACTCTCTTGGGCATGGAGTTCACTAGAGCGTCACAAGTTGTCACTGGAATCCTCTTCCACTCCTACATTACGACATCACAGAGCTGACCTTGAGCTTGAGACCTTGAGCTCCTCCACCTTCCATTTGAGGATGCTCCACAGATGCTGAATTGGGTTCAGGTCTGGGGACGTGCTAGGCCAGTCCATCACCTTCACCCTCACCAAAGGCGTGGTCATCTTGGAGGTGTGCTTGGGGTCGTTACCATGTTGAAATACCACCCTGCGGCCCATTTTCAAAGGGGGGACATCATGCTCTGCTTCAGTATGTCACAGTACATATTGGCATTCATGGTTCCCTTAATGAAGTGTAGGTTCCCAGTGCCGGCAGCACTCATACAGCCCCAAACCATGACACTTCCTCCACCATGCTTGACTGTTAGCAGGACACAGTTGTCTTTGTAATCCTCACCTGGTTGCCGCCACACACACCTGACACCATCTGAACCATATACATTTTTTTTGGTCTCATCAGACCACAGGACATGGTTCCAGTAATCCATGCCCTTAGTCTGTTTGTCTTCAGCAAATTGTTTGCGGGCTGTCTTGTGCATCATCTTCAGAAGAGGCTTCCTTCTGGGCGGAGCCATGCAGACCAGTTTGATGCAGTGTGCAGCGTATGGTCTGTGCACTGACAGGCGGTCCCTCTACCCCTTCAACCTCTGCAGCAATGCTGGCAGCACTCCTACGCTTATTTTGAAGACACAGATATAGATAGATAGATAGATTATAAGATATAATGCTGAGCACATGCACTCAACTTCTTTGGTCGACCATGGCGAAGCTTGCTCTTAGTAGAGCCTGTCGTCTTGAAGCGCTGTATGGTCTTGACCACTGTGCTGCAGCTCAGTTTCAGGGTGTTGGCAATCTTCTTATAACCTAGGCCATCTTCATGTAAAGCAACAATTTTCTTTTTGAAATCCTCAGAGAGTTCTTTTCCATGAGGTGCCATGTTGAACTTCCAATCACCAGTATGAGAGAGTGTGAGAGTGATAATACCAAATTTAACACAACTTCTACCCATTTACACCTGAGACCTTGTAACACTAATGGATCACATGACACCAGGGAGGAAAAATGACTAATTGAGCACAATTTGGACATTTTCACAGAGGGGTGTACTCACTTTTGTTGCCAGTGGTTTAGACATTAATGGTTGTGTGTTGAGTTATTTTGAGGGAACAGCAAATTTGCACTGTTATATAAGTTATACACTGCCTACTTTACGTTGTAGATAAGTATTATATCTTTAGACTTCTCCCATGGAAAGATATAATAGAAAAAGAACAAAAATGTTAGGGGTGTACTCACTTACGTGACATACTGTATTTTTGGCTGTTCAACAAGTAGGACTAAAACAGATCCTCTGACAAGCTTCATCTTGTCTTAAATTCAAAAGCGGTAATAGATTTATTTTCAGCACCCAGATTGGTATAATTGGGTGTAACTGTATGAATAGCATTAGGTAAACCTTTGGTTTTCCATATACATTGTCCAACTTCAGATGAAAAAGGTAGCAACTAAATAGATATATGTGACTGCTAATGTTGAAAATGAGTTTCGAGACTTGAGTACATCAATTCACCTCATTTAAGTTTCATAATAACCTGTTTGGTTTCAAATGTCATCAATAGATTTAATTTACTCTTAACAGACCAAATATTTTACACTGCTCTTTAAACTACTGTTAACATGTTACGTAGTTGATTATATTTAAGGTGGCACTGTCCCAGCCAGCGTGTCATCAATCACTGTCACTGGCAGAGCACATGAGGAAACATTCCAGGCACAATTTAAAAGCTAGCACCAGGAGACAACATGAGTGATAACAGAGGCAGTATATCATCACTCTGATATAGGTCACCAATGTCTAATGTGCTTCTGTTAAAAGAACACATAGGGCTCTATTTTCACGATCATATGCGCATTGTCTAAAGTCTGAAGCGCAAGTTGCTTTGGGGGCCTTCCCGACACAATTTGGTATTTTGACGGCGGGAAAAGTGAACATTGCCCCAGGCGCATTGTTCAAAAGGGTTGGTCTTAAATTACTTCATTAGTCATGGGTGTGTTTTTTGGCGTAACATACAATTAACCAAGGAGAATTTATACTCTCATTCCCTTTAAGAGCCAGCGGGCACATTGTCCATGGCCTGTTGCTATTACGATGGCGGATTTACCCGGACGGGAGGAGCTTTTCGGTGGAGGAGACCGATCTGCTCGTGCATGAAGTAAAAGCGCGTGAGCAGTTAATATTCGGGGATGGGAGGAATCCCCCCAAACCTTCGTGGGTCAAAGAAGTATGGGAGGAAATATCTTCTGTAATTGTGTCCTTCTTTGGCAAGAAGAGAACTTTCGAACAGTGCCGAAAGCGGTAGCCTACAACAACGTTAGAAGACGGGGAAACAAAAGCTTTAAACTCAAAGGAAACATAACAAATAAACGGAAGGTGGAGTTCCATCAAGTTTTCTTTTTGATGATTTGTCCATTTCATTTCTTACAACTTGCCACGCTGTTTATTTAAAACGACAAAAGAAAACGTAAATAAACTGCAGAACATTGCTATAAACTGCAAAACATTACTATACTCTCATTATTTGTGCCTGTTTGCTTACTAAAACATAAAAATACATGGCTATACAGGCTATACATGTTGCAACTTTTCTGCCAGTTCAGTTGCCTCTCTGGCACAACAGCAGGTGTATCGAGGTTCAAAGCCTTGTGCGCCCCTAAAATAGCTTTTCAGCCTTGCGCGACTGACAACTGACAAAAAACCATGGTTTATGCTGGTCTATAGGAAAATGGTTTTTGCATCCTCATAATAGCATCTGGTGCGCTTTGCGCCAGACCACACCTCTTCTTTTCACTGACACGTCCGTCACGGCGCAATGTCAACAACGTGATTTTTTTTTTGCCTGAAAAAATGAACGATGCGCTGGCACAGAATAGCAATGACGACATGCGCATGTCGCGAATGCACAATGCACCGCGGCAAAATAGGGCCCATAAAGTTTGATGTTGTACAACAATAGTGTGATACACTTTAATGTTATAATCTTTCCTGACTGGATCGTTACAGGGCGGAAATGGAGAGAAGGGGTTAAGAGGGCCTCCTGGGATCAGGGGTGGACCAGGTGAAAAGGTATACCATGCTTAATAATTTCATATTATGGCCTGGACAAATAGAATGGTGTTGTTGAATGTTTTAACTATAAACTATAAGCACTGTTCCATATCAATGTCCCGTAGAATGGTAACTATAACAATCATAGGCTAATTTAATAGTTGCTTTTCTGGTCTGCTTTTTAACAACAGATAGCATAGTAGACAATGATTCTTAACTGTAAAGAAATTATAGAGTAATTTAAATGTTTCCTAAATATTCGAGTGTGGTAAGTAGGCCATGAGCAGGATAACAGCCTTCAGGGGGTGCATTTCTACGGAATTAGCTTTGCTTTGCATTGGGAAGTTATTTGGCTCTGCCAGTGTTGCTTAATTCTCTGGAAATGCACTTCCCTTACAGCACAGCACTTTTGTGGAACTGCTTTATTCAAATTACACACCAGTGTCAGTACTTTCTGCCAGTCATCTGGTTCTACTATTATGTATCCCAGCATTAGCATGTTGTTGCTGTGGTGGTCCTGTGAATAATGACTTTATTTTTTTCCTGCAGACACCAAACAGCTTGCAGTGCTAAAAATAAAGCAACACATTTCTAAGGGCAGTTTTGATTAGTTGTCTGCAAATTACCAATTATGAATTTGGAGTGCAACAAAGATTGACATACGGTATCTTGATTTTGGAGCAAGCCATTGTAAAATGCCAAAGATTGCACATTTTTTGTTGTCTTTTTTGGTGTATGGGTGTCCAAGATAAAGCCTTAAGGTGAAGCCTGGGGGAGTGTGTAACTAATATTAATTAAAACTCAATGTGCTCTTTTCATTAGTTCATTAGTCACCCTTAGCGGCCCTAAGTTATTAACACAAGCCCTGTCTCTTTATTTAGAGTACAACATTAAAAGTTATTACAGAGGAAAAAGTAGGGTAACACTTTCTATGAATGTGTTTATATAGTCTTAGAAAATGTTACCGGAAGTAGTTACTCACATCAGTCATATTATCTGTGGCCTTTCTGCCTCCAGGGTGACCTTGGGCCTCCAGGAGCCCAGGGACACGAGGGGCTGTTGGGTGAAATAGGAGCCGTGGTAAGCTATGGCCTTCATGGTTTGTTGGTCCACTATATAATTACGCGTGTGCGTATGTGTGTGTTTGTGTGTGTGTTTGTGTGGTTCCCTTTTATCTGGTAAACTGAAATAACACAGCTGCATGTTCCACAGGTGTCACGATAATGACTTTTGACATATTTTCTTGTATGAAAAACACGATGTGATAGATTTTTATCAAAACAGAACTTGCGGTAGTATGAAGCCATTTCTCATTTAAACAGATTTTTTTATGTACTGTATTTAAATACCTCTGTCCCCCACCCCCTTAGCTCTTTATTCCTGTGTGTGTGTGTATGTTTGTGTGTGTGTTTGTGTGGTTCCCTTTTATCTGGTAAACTGAAATAACACAGCTGCATGTTCCACAGGTGTCACGATAATGACTTTTGACATATTTTCTTGTATGAAAAACATGATGTGATACATTTTGATCAAAACAGAACTTGCAGTAGTATGAAGCCATTTCTCATTTAAACAGATTTTTTATGTAATATAATTAAATACCTCTGTCTTCTGCCCCCCCCCATATCTCTTTATTCCTCTGTGTGTGTGTGTGTGTCTGTGCGCTTGTATATGTGTGTGTTTTTTTGTCATCCAGGGTGCAAATGGTGCTGCAGGTTTGAAGGGTTACAAAGGAGAACCAGGGCCTGCAGGACCTGAAGTACGAACACCCCTGCTGTTTATCATGTTTTAAAATGATTTATGTTAATTCTAGCTCTCTTCATCAGATTAAATGGCAGAAACAATCTAATTTGCTTTTGCTAAGCTGTTTTTATCTCACTAGGTACAAACACCTTTAAATTTAGTCATTGGTTAAACTGTGATATTTTTTGTAATTTCAGGAAAGAGAGTGGAAATGAACTGTGTACTCAAGGGCTTACTTTAAAATTTTAAGTGAAGCACAGGCTGTAGATTAGCATTAGCACTCGAGTTGCAGACATGCTGTCGTTTACAGGGAGTATCCTGGCTCACAGAGCATAATGTTAGCTATGCATCTGTGTTTTATGTCCAGGGTGTCAAGGGGTCCGGAGGTTTGCCAGGCCCTCCTGGAGAGCGTGGTCCAGTGGGACTGAGGGTGAGTCACTCCGGCCCGCTTCTCTACAGCCTTTTATGGGCTTTGTGCTAAGTACTTTAATGATGAAAACCACCTTGGCCCTGTGGCCCTCATCTCGTAATTAGAAACCACAGGTCAAGAACAACTGTGTTACATGCGGTGAGGAGTTACCCTTCATAATGTTAGCGGACATGACTTGTATTTCACTGTAATTTATTGTTTGATTCCATCTGACCGCCTCTGTGATGCAATGGAGTTATTTTTTCTACCTTTCTGGGGAACAGGGAGAAGATGGTGTCATCGGTGAAGGGCAGCCAGGTTACGCAGGATTCCAGGTTTCTCCACCCTTTTTTTCCCCACTGGCCCTCGGCGGCTTTGATTGGTTATACTTCCAAATGTTATCGGAGTTTCCCTGACATGCAGTGTATCCAATGAGGATTTGTGGTACTCCAAATGGCTTTAAATATTTAAATGTGTTGATGTGCCTGGTCGTGTTCTTGTTGGCCTGCTAGTATTTTAAAAATACTTGTCCGCCAACCTGGAAACATAATTAAAGAGACATTCAGGCTGGGGGGGCATAACAAATTAAGACACAAAGGGGAAAGGAAATACCATTTTAACTAATTCAGTCCAGTCAGCAAGCCTTGGTGCTGTATTGTTGTAGATAGAGCAGCTGGATATTGGTAACCATAAGACCATGGTAATCATAAGAAGAAATAGTACATGTCTTATGTTCCTAATGTGTATGTATGCACACGCACATACAGAGACCAGCTGGGCAGCATCTGGCTTGATGGTTAGAGAGTTGGTTTTGGGATTGGAGGATTGCAGGTTCTCTATTGCAAATCCCGTTCCAGTAGGAGGAATGGGGGTGGGGGAGTAAACAACTACTTCTCTCCTGCCACATCCATGGCTGAAGTGCCATTGAGCAAAGCATCTAACCCCACATTGCTTTAGGGAACAATGTACCTAAGTAACTAAGTCACTCTGGATAAGAGTGTCAGTGAAGTGTAATGTAAAGAAAGAGAGAAAGTAAGGGTACACCCCCACTCCAGACAAAAGGCATGATAAAAGATTTCAGGACTGTGTTCCTGCTCCTCTCTTCCATGGAACTGTGGGGTTTCTGGCAGTAAGTAATTCTTGGCAGATGTGGGCATCCAGCTGTAAATCTATTCCTATTTGAACTTTCATTATTGTTTGTGTTGACTACTCGTTTCTGTATATTCTGGCTGCCATTGTCAGACTGTCATTGTCAAGTCATCTGATATGTTCTTGGAAAGCTGCCGTTGTGATGATTTAATCACCCACAGACGATATTCTTAAGAATTTAAAGTGAAAAGACGTAGGTGTGCCAGGGTGAGTTGTTTCTTCCAACTTTGACTTTGAGCAACTGAGGAGAGTACAGATATCTGGAACATGTGGTAGATCTGAATAACGTGGTGCACCTGCATCATGCATGTTGTGGTGTAAATGCAAACATGAAACTGTGTTATACAACTGCTCCATTTTCATAAGGCAAGAGCAGCATCATTGTTAAAATGACAAATGTTTCTTTTACAGTATGGTGCATATGCAGATTTTATCTGGAATATGCAAATTTGATAGGATATATATCCCCCTGCATATGTTCCATGAAAGTGTGTAAGGTCATTAAACATTCTCCCTGAACTATACTTAAACTACATGTACTGCATAGTGCCACTTAGTAATATGGGTAAATGCAAAAATTTGGATTTTCAATTGCACCAAGAAAGGTGGGAACTGCAAAAAAGTCATGCACGATCAGCACAAAGACCTCTAAAAGCACAGCACATGCCATAAAAGTTGGCCCATAGGGGGCGCTGTGAAACACATGTAGGATACATACATACTATGACAACATTTATCCTTTTCACAAACCACTCCTACACACTACACAAACACAGAATGTCATTTATTCAAAACCCACATTCATGCTCACTTCCAGGAAATCATTTCCACACAGATTCTCACTTCACAACACTGCTCTACCACACACTCATGATACCAACAGTTCCCACATGTCAATACACTGCAGCGGTCATACCATGTACCACTATGCAGTACATCTAGTTTTAAACAATCTTGGATTAATGTCTTGTAAAATTTGCAATGTTTTAAATTACATTTCATTACATTTAGCTTTAGTTTACAGTGAATTAGTCCCCCTGGAGCAATGTGTGGTTACATCCCATGCTCAAGGGCATTTACGCCATGGATGAGGGTGCAGGAGGGTGCATGAGGGTGATTACTTCCTACTGGTATGGAAATTGAATTGCAACCCTTTGATCCCAAATAACAAACTCAACCACAGCTGCTCTGAAAACATTATCTACAAACATACAACTCTTGTCCTTGCCTGATTCCAAATGCAAGCTACGGCCAACTGGAAAATAAGCAATTTAGCAGAACGCCTGTTTAGTCAGCGAGCCACTTCAAACTTTTCTGCAGCTGTAAGATTTACCAAGTGCACTGCCCTCTACATACAGCTACAATACAATACAATACAAAATAACCACAGTAGGACATCAGCCTGTATGCTCTCATACTCTCATACTATGTTATTAAGTAGCCTACTTAAAGTAGCCTGTTACAAAGTAAAATATACATATCACTATGCCTTTGTGCTACGTTCTGCATGTTCAGTGTTTTTTTTTCCTTTTTCTTTTCAGGGATTTCCCGGTTTAAGAGGACCAGCTGGACCAAAGGTATGTTCATCTTTCCATTAACTGAACCTAATACATTTATAGCTAGAGAACGTGAACTACTTTTTGCTATTTTACTATTCTGAATCACATTTTAAGCAAAGAAAAAATCTTGGCAATGTTGGATTACTGCCCTGTATATTTAAATTGCATTTGCATGAGATTCAGATAAAAAAACTTTTTGTTACATTGTTGCAATTTACACAAAATCGCCAGCTCTGATGGATTTAAAGCCAAGGCTCAGCTTGGCAAATCTGGTCAAACAGTGGCCCAACATGCTGAGCTTGAATAATTACATGGCATAATAATGCCAGGTTCACCTTGTGTACTGTGCAGGCTAATAAAAACCAAATATAGAGTAGCTGAGATAAAACTATCACCTGCCATAGTATGGAAATAAAGGCATGTGCACCAAACCAAACACGTAATGTGTTGGAATGCATTTAAAAAAAATCTTTTTGAGGTACCTAAAACTTATACACATACACATATACATATGTGTGGCATACTGTACAAGTATATAAAAATGTGTAAATATAAAAATGTGTGAATATAAAATCTTAGTGATGGGCCACTGATGATGAGTATGGTTTATTTGAAAAGATAAGCATAGAAATAGTCACTTACAGGTTTATTGGTTCTCTATTTAAATGGTAAACTATAAACGTGATTTTATTCATTTTTTCCCCATATGAGCTGAACTTTGAGCAAGTGAAATGTAACTTGGACTTGGACCAAAACACTGGTTGGCTTTTGTTTGCTCCTCAGCAAACATACCAACTCGGTATGATATTTTAACATGGCGATTTTCATTTTGCACCATTTTTTCAATATAAACTTTAATGAGTTCAATGTGTTTGATGTCAAGTTTGGGCAATGAGAAGCCAAGATATGGACTGGCAAACCATTTTAAACAAGTCTTCCATTTTGATTGACATGTAACTTTGAAACAGTTCATGTCAAGATAAATCTTTTGATAACTTTTTTTAGCATAGTCAGCAGATGACATATACAAAATTTAGTAAAATTCACATGAACGGCCTCTGACGAGTTTAGTTACTTTCACTTTTGTCATTTTAAAATTTGCCGGAAATTGTTTTTGTTGAAAGTGGGCGTCGACTTTTGCGATACTTGCTATTAGACATTATTGTGCTGATTGTACATGACATATTTTGCACAGTTCCCACCTTCTTCGTCCAAGATGTTACCAATTCAAAACTCCATTTTTTGTATTTACTGTACCCATTTCACTAGGTGGGAAACTGGTGTTAAACTGTAGCGCTCTCCAGATAATAGGCAAAATTTCATGTTGTGCAATTACAATTGCCTGTATATTTGTTTTTTTGTTCTTTTGCCAGGGTATTTGCCCGCTTTTAGAGGTTATTGTGCAGATTGTACATGACATGTGTTGTACAGTTCTCCCCTTCTCTGTCCAAGATATTGCCAATTCAAAAGCCTAATTTTTGGAGAAATTTTTGGAGAAATCACATCGTATTGGGGTTCATTTTACGTTCACGTTACTGGACGCCACCATGAGTTACTGCACCATGCGCAGTAGACCGCAGTAGACACGTGACCAAGCAGAGAATTGAAAATCTGGTTTCATCGGCCCCTAGTGAAAATTATGCTATCCCTTAGTCCATTTCTTCTACTGTCTATGGTTGTTAATGTCAAGCAGCATACAGCTACTGTCACTGTAAAGACTTGTGACATTGTGTATGCAACATAAAGACCATCAGAACTATGGAAAGTCAGACTCCAACCCCCGGCTCTCTCTCATTAAAGTGTTGATGTGGTTTTGTGCCCTAAAACAATTTTTATTAAACATAGTTCATAGGAACCTCTCCTTCCAGATCTCTGAGCTTTGGAGACACAACAAGATTTTCCACTCAAAATCTAGCAGTTGTCAAGATGTGTCAGTTGTCCTTCAGATGGCAATGTTTTAACTGGGCTGAAAACAGCTTGTTTTGTAAAAAAAGAAAGGGCTAAGTCTGTGAGACTTGCAAGAGTGAGCCAGATGTCGAGAGGAAACTGCCCAGATTTGAGCCACATCTCCAAAGGGAGTCAGCGCTGGACGTCCTCTTCATTGTTTGCCTGTTGCGTGATGGATAACACAAAGTATTTTCTATGGCTTTCCTTAAGGCGGCTTGCGCCTGTGATTCTGTGAATCACCCTTTGTTGGCTTGCTCTTCCCAGCATGAACATCTGCAATCACTCAGCAGATATTCCAGATGTTCACTCGAGGGCTAAGACAGTGAGACGGCAACTGTAAAAGGAGGACCACAGTGCACGCTCAGTCCATCTTTGTTCACCTCCTACGCAAAGCATGTTCGCACGTGTCAAATTCCCAGTCAAATCCATTAGCTTTTTTCCCGCAGTCTCTCCGATGGTCGCATCCCTGCATAATAGAGAATCTGAGACAAAGGAGGGGCCAGGGTGTCAACCACCACTCTCAAACAGACCTCAACCTTTAAGTCTGAGTCATGACTCTGCTCCCCTTGTTATTGCCAGGTCAGATGATCATGTCCAAAGAGGTTGCAGAGGAAAACCTCTTCCACTGAAAGGGAAATGGAATGAGAATGATTATTTTGTGTGTGTGTGTCTGTCTGTCTGTCTGTGGTAGGGTGTCAGAGGATTTCCAGGCATGAAGGGGGATGCTGGACTTCCTGGAGACCGTGGTGATGATGTAAGTTGCCATCAACTTGGTATTTTTATCAGAAAATATCAAAGAAAAAGAAAATGAAATCATGCACATGAACAAATGGAATTTTACTTATTTGAAATCTGTTCTTCCAAGAGATGTGTTGCATTGCTGACAACTGTGAAAGTTGTGACTAATTTCTCAGTCAATGCCACATGTGAGAGACATGCAGACAAATTGGACTGCTTTGTGGAATGGAAAGATTTCCTGTAGGAGAAGCCAATGACTGTTAAAGTGACACGGTGCAACTTTTTTCACTTAATCATCTTCATAAGTTGGTAGATGCTTAAATAAGCCATTTCCAGGCAAATGGAGACTTTCTCAACACCAGCAGGATGTTAAATTCTGAAGAAATTCTGACTTACCTCAGTGGACATGACTACTTTCGTATTTGCTGGATATTCATTCTGATAAGCTGAGTTGAAAAAATATGCATAGGGTGAGGGGAAGGCAAACAGTCCATTTTTATGAGGGTGTCTATTTACTTGGAGACACGAGGGGGAGCTCTGTTGAGAAAAAGCACTCGAAGTTGCATAGTATCTCTTTAATAGTTATTTTTATTCCAGTCCACATATTTGTCACATGGGGTAAAGCTAATGCAGAATACTCTGCTTCCTAAAGAATTTATCTTTGGCTTGAAGGCTTTTCTAAGCTTTTGTTGGATCAATTGAACAACATCCCTACCATGGACATCTATCTCCCTGTTCTTCACCAGAACAACCTTCCAGGTCGAGAGGGGGCAGTGGGACCAAAAGGATATCCTGGCCTGGCTGGAGAGCAAGTATGGAAGTGCTGAACACCATAAGAACTAACTCTGCATTTGAGACAACTGATCTAATAGCTGATACACAGATTGGAATGCAGTGACATAGTATTTCCTCATAGGAGATAAATTGTACGCAGAGTGATGTATACATATTATGTTTTTTTTTTATGTGAGTTGCTGTCTCACATTGCAGGGGACTCCAGGAGCGGTGGGCCCCATGGGTCCGGATGTGAGTCATCTCTAAGGGAGTAGGAATGCGATGTGAATGAGTGTTGAGGTTTGGTTTAAAGCCTTGTCATGAAAAAAGGAAAACAACCCTTTGGAGGTGACTGCGTCATTGCAGTGAAACATATGGTTTGTTTGAACATGGCAGCAGTGTTTACAGTAGGTGGCATGGGCCTTTTAAATGTCTTCAGTGTAACATACACAGTGTGTAGATGAAAAAGAGAGAAAGCGTTTGCATACATGCACGTGTGTGTTTGTATTAAAGTTATTTAAAATTGATGTTTGGTTGCACCCTGTAACTTTTATTTTGCTTTTTTTCAGGAGTGTGAGATTCTGGAGGTTATTAAAAAACTATGCTGTAAGTGAGAATTTTGTTTTTGGCCAGTGGTTTGACTAATGGTCCTATACTAGGAAAAAATGCTACAGTAACCTCCTACTTAAGGTTATCAACAACTCATCCACAATACAGATATGGTGCCAAGACATACAATGACACATACTGTTGTATCCAAATGAGAGGCCAGAAAAAGTTCACCGCTGGGCAGAACACAGAGATAACTGACACCAAATATGCATGTGTACTCCAGACAAACCTCTGTCCTTGTAGTAACCAGTCATGTCTAGACGTTCTCAGTTGTTACAGAGGTGTAGGGAGGGAGACCTGGAGGCACTCAAACTGGGACAGACTCCAGCAACAGTCCAAAGCATCTAAGCAGGACTATAAATGGACATGTTTAAACAATTCAGATAAACCATTTCAAAACAAATTAAATTACTGTAATGTGTGGACACAACACACCCCTAAATAAAGCATGAAACAGACAAACAGTATTTATGCATGCTAAGTAATGGCATTCTTTTCACTTTTTTTAGCTTGCTGCGGTAAGTCAGTTTACTATAAACATTTTGCAACTTGATATAATTAAAATAAAACATAACAGTGAATCGGAAATGCATAAAGTAAGCCATATGGTAATGAGACAGTGCACAGTCTATTGTAACTTTTCACAGTCAACTGTTTTTAAATTGTATTGACCATGCTCATTTTAGCTGTGCAGTGCATGCAATTCAACTGTAAGCATTTCCTCTCTTATCCCGTCCACCTTCAATACTATTCTCACCACTCCTCACATGTTTCACATCACTGTGCTTGATTGTTTTATTTGGCATGATCGCACCCAGAGTGTGAATGTGGACCTGTCAAGCTCCTCTTTGTGCTGGACAGCTCAGAGAGCATCGGCCTACAGAACTTCACCCTTGAGAAGGAATTTATCATTCGTGTCATTAACAAGATCACAAAGTTCAGCAAGAACAAGGTAGGTGGGATAGCAGAGATGGACAAGGCAGCGTCACTTAACCTTTACCCCGCACTGGCTAAGGGCCCTTGAGAATTCTGTTGGTGTTTACTGATACTGTCATGAGAAAATTGCTGTAAAAACAAGATAAGAAGCATTCTTTTCCTTTTCCATGTGAGTGGAACACTTCAAATATTTGGAGTCATTTGGATTAAACTTGTGCAGAGCCTGTTGATGCAGCTGTATTGTGTGAGAGGGGGAGTGGCTACGGTGAGCAGAGTAACAAAATTCAGTTGAAGCTTGTTTAACCGATATATTTACCGCATGTTTTGTGAAACATGGCACTGCACTCAATCATGCCATAAGCAAGACACCTACCTACATCAGTGGAACAAGTGGTTCGAAAGTTGCGCATGGAACAGACAGAATGACACACATAGACAGATGTTCCTTGCATTTATAAATAGATGGAGTGTGTTTCTAAGAAAAATCTGGTCCTTGGGTTGGTTGATGAACAATGAATATTATACCAAGAAACTTCAATTATATTAAGAAGTGACTTTCAGCTACACTACATCTTGGAGCCTCTGTTAAGATCATTGGGGGTCACACTGTCTTGAGGGCAAGTGCTATATTGAAGGTGGCAAATGATGTGCAAAAAATGTATGGCAATTAATCATATACTGGTCCTGATAAGTCATCAGAAATTAAAGGAACACTACAGTTAATTGGGAAATAGGCCCATTTTCCAACCTCCTAAGAGCTAGCAGTTGGCATTCTTCTGGTCTAATCTGATTCAATGATTTATGCCAAGCCAGTGGCTGAAGTGCTACTGCCAAACTCGGAGATCCTCCTACCAGATTCAGAGATCAGCTGAATGGATTCAAAAACTTTAAAATGTAACTATTTAACTCTAAGGGAGTTGAAAAATAAGCATATTTCTCAAAAAGTGGAGTGTTCCTTTAAGGAAACATGTTAAATTGGCATACAACAGCATTACAGCCAAAATATTCACATTCTAAAACGTAATTTACAGCCCACAGATTTTGTTTTTGTTTTGATTTTGTATTTTTCTAAAGGGAGAATAACACTTCACAGTATTTTGAATTTAATTGCAGTACCCAAAATCCTACGTATAGCACCTTTGAATAACTGTGTGTGCAGAACGAGCCGGGTTCTCGTGTGGGAGTGGTCCAGTACAGTCACGAGGGAACTCAGGAACTGGTGTCCATGGATGACCCCAAAATCACTTCACTGTCCCAACTCAAAAGGTAAGGTTCCTTGGCTACTTTCACTGGAGTCTTTCACGTACTTACACATGTTTAATGGAAAAGTATGCACAAAGTAGCTAGTATATTCCACAGTCATATTGTGTGTGTGTGTGTGTGTCTGTGTCTGTGTGTGTCTGTGTGTGTCAGAACATGCAGCATGCCTGTATGCGGCGCCAAATGTCACACACTTTATTTCGTGTACGAAATGTCTTTTATGCTATGAAATGCATCTAATGATTACAAAACCATAAAACATCATAATGCCTTTTATCCACAGAATATGTAAATCAGTTAGCATTGTGTCCACAACATGCTGAAGTGAGCACATCATTTCATGGACAAAAAGCGAAATGGGTGATTCATTACGTACACAAAATGTACTGCTGACTTTTACTTTCGTGGACAAAAAGTACCAATTGTCTTGTGATTTATGAAATGGATTTCATGCAAAAAATGAGAAATTTCTAAATGACGAAATCCATTTTAGACACCGAGTGGTAATGCTACAACTGTTGGATAATGGTGTTACCTAGTGCTCATTTAAAATGAGCAAAGAAGTCACGAAATACATTTCATGAACAAATGCATGCCTTGTGTCCACAAAATAGATTTTGTGATCTATGAAAGCCTCATTTAATTCACATTGATCCTCATTTTAGGCACGAAATGAATTTCATGATTGACGAAATGCATTTCATGCACAAAATGGATTTTGTGATTAAGAAAGCCATTATGGATCTCACAAAATCAATTTTGTGTACAAAATGCATTTTGTCCATCATGAAATCCATTTTGTGCCCTAAATGAGAATTTTATTAATGCCTTATGTCCACAAAAAGAAAAAGCAGCAGTAAATTTCGTGCACATATTGAATTAACCATTTTGATTTTTGTCCACGAAATGATTGTGCTCACTTTTTGTGGACACAATTCTAAATGATTTTGTGTGGCCAAAGGTGTCATGATGTTTTATGGTCTCGTAATCATTTCATGCATTTCGTGGCAAGAAAGGTATTTCGAACACGCAATAATGCATGTGACATTTGGCTCCCCATATGCCTGACAGTGAGTGCGTTCACATGGACAAGTCGAAACCGATTGGAACTGGTTTGGGATCGTACCGGCTTCATGTGAACGGGGATTGGTTTGGTTTGGAATTGGTTTTCGGAAACCACTTGCGACGCCAGGCCTGGGCTGGTTCCAAACCACTTTGACTGTCATGTGTACGGGGATCGGATTGGTTTCGGGTATTTCGCATGTATCAACGAAATAAAAAACGCAGTTTGTTCCTTCATACAGACTTTCTAACACAGCAGAATGCACAACACGTACGCGAATGCGTCAAACTCCTGGAACACCGTCTTTGTATGCCGCCAGAAAGTTTGTTTATTGTCTTTGTTTAGTAGGAACAGTGCAGAGCCCATAGAAGATGTGCCAGAGTATTACGTTTTTGTTTAGACCACCTTATTGTTTAAGTGGGTAATAATAGGAGGAGGTGTGTATGTAAATACATTTGCACTGACTGACTTGTAAGATTTTCTTTAGCCACTGTTTTGCGATGTGGAATAACCGGAATGAGAGGTGAAAAGTTCAGTCTCCTCTACGTGTCGTCTGTATGCACTGTAGGCATATGTGTGCAGTGCTGTAGTTTGCTGTTGCGTATCTTACCTACGTAGCAGCTTTGTTGTGGGCAAATGTTTACTCGTGTTATGTCCATTATTGTAGTTATGTGTCGTTAGTCGTGGTATGTCCAATTGTAGCAGCTAGCGTTGTAAATCTTATCAGCCTGGGTCGTCATGGCTGGGTCGGCACGGTTTGACTGATATCTTTGGCATTTTTTGCCCAAACAACACGAAACTTGGCACTGCACACACTGGTAACATAATGATGACGCCCTCCAAATTTAAGATCAAGCGGATGAGTGGTTCAAGAGTTATGCGTGGAACAGACGTTCCTTGCATTAAAAGATAATAGAAATAGAAAAATAGAAGTTGACTACACCGCCCCCCGCCTAGCGTAGCGGAAAGGGCCGGGTCTCCACCCATTGGGAAGCAACACCCAAACCAATCCCAAACCAAACCAATCCCACCATGTGAACGCAGTCAGTCTGAATATGTATGGCTTTGTGAATACTGTGTGTGTGTGTGTGTGTGTGTGTGTACTGAAGTACACTGTTAAAATAATACAGTACATATGATACACTCCTTTGAATAAAAGTGTCCTATGCTATATTATTTGTTTTAGTGCAGTCAAGAATATGCGCTGGATTGCTGGGGGTACCTACACAGGGGAAGCGCTGGATTTTGCCAGCAAGGCATTTCACAACTCCCAGCTTGACCACAAGGTGGTGATAGTGCTGACAGATGGCAGGTCTGACACACGAGACACCAAGCCACTTTCATCCCTGTGCACCGTACCGAACATCAGAGTGAGCCACCTACTATCTGTATTCCACCTACAGCAATATTAAAATAGATGCTCATTGTTAATGACTTCAAAACAAATGAACTCAGAATAAACAAATACAGGTACAAAAAGGTCTTGGCTGGGTGTCCCCTCAAGGATACTTCCCATCTCTTGTTTTTTTTCTCTAACACATTATGCTAAAGTTGTAATGTTTTCGTTAAGCATTTTGGTAATGTAGTTGTGGCATTGTAGTAAAAAAAAACTATGTAGGATCTGTGTTTCCTAAGAGCTGTAGGACATTTCCAGATGGCCCTTTTGTGATTAGTTATACACAGTGTGAATTCTCAGAGATAAACACATTGTGTGTTGTCATACATTGTTGTGACAGCTTAGAGATTTTTAAAAATGTTTGAAGATGCATCTTATACCTTTTGATTGTCATGTTTTTGGACAGTGCAATAGACAAATTGTTTCTGACTATTACTAACTTATGCAAGTCATTTTTCTGTTTTATCCTAAATCTCAGGTCTTGAGTCACGAGTCTCTGAAAATAAAAGTATCTGCCAAATATCATAAAGTGAAACTTTAACCTAAACACTGCTTAATCCACCTTGCAGGTGTTGGGTATAGGGATCGGGGATGTGTTTCGCAGGGGTCCATATCACACCATGCTTGAGCGGATTACCTGCCTGGGCACGTCCACCCCAGGAGCCTACCTCAAAATCACAGACCACTCCCAGCTCCTGGAGGACTCCCTCTATGAGAACGTCACCAGCTATGTCTGTCAAGGTTGCCCCATGGATCTTTACGCACTCCTCTAATCTACGTATACTCCTAAAATTACAAATTGTTAACTAGAACCATGACAGGCCTTGTGAGAAGCCTTTACATTTTTACTAATTTCTTTCCTATTTTTCTCCTTTGATAAACTTATCTGAGATTTCTAAGTCCTCAATATATAAATACCCCAACTGCAGTAAGCCATACTTCTATACATGCACATTATCTCTAATCTCGAAACAGTAAAATCTTTATGTGATATTCCTTGTTCTCTTATATCATTCCTTTACTTTTTTTCAGACAAAAAGTGTCCAGACTACTCCTGCCGGGGTACAGTATGCCTTTTTTACAATTAGGAATAGTATACATTAACTTAGCCACAAGCTCCATTTAACACTTTATAAAACAGGCTGACAGAACAAGGCAATATGTTTACTGCATATAGCAGTGCCAAGTAGCTCTGTCATAACATTTACATGAGCTTATATAATAACAGCCAAAATAATGACTCAGCGCACCATGTTCTTCCAGCTGACTTCAAGGAGGCAACAGACATCATTTTCATGCTTGATGGGTCCTCCAGTGTGGGCCAGAGAAACTTCGAGCTCTCCAGAACATTTGTGGCAAACATGGCCAACCGGCTCCTGTCCACAGACTACACTGGATTCCTGCGCCTCTCGGTCCTGCAGTATAGCGGGACCCAGCAGCACAACGTGGAGGTTCCCTTCACCAGCAGTGCAGCAGACGTGCTGACCCGGCTCCAGTCCGTGCATTACATGGACAGCGCCACGGACCTCCCGGCTGCCCTGGCCTTCCTGACCAGCACCATCCAGAGAGAGGGGCGACCCAGAGTTCCCAAGAAAGTGGTCATCTTCACAGACGGGAGGTCTGTCTCCACTGCCCGAGCTGACATTCCCCGGGCTGCTGCTGCCGTTCTGGGACAGAACATGCAGGTGTTTGCCCTTACTGTGGGAGAGATCGTGGATGAGACAGGAGTGTGTCAGCTCGTCACTGGCCAGGCCAGTGGCTACAGTTATGAAGCAGTGGACCGCAGAGTCCACCGGGTGGCGCACTACTCTGACCTGGCCAGGCGAGTGGTCATGCAAAGCCTTACCAAAAAATTGGCTAAAGCCTGAGTGCCTTCATCATGCAGACATCCTAAAGGTGCTATGTGTAAGAAATGTACAGAAAATAATCATAAAATGGTCCTGATATGTTACCAAACATTAAAGTAAAATATTGAATTGAAACTGATTTCTCTGCACAACAATGGTATAGCCAGAATATTTACATATTAAAACAGCCAGCAATTTTTGTTTCTGTTTTGGTTTTGTGGTTTGCCATTTTCTTTCCAAAGAGGGAACAATACTGTAAAGGACTTTGAATCTGATTGCAGTAGCCTACCATTTTGGCCACAGTTCTACATGGCACCTTGAAGAGCTGCTAGTATCAGAATGCCAGTTAAGTAGTCATGTCACACTGGTTTCTTTTCGAGAAAAGGCCTATTTTTAGCACATGATTTGGGTTGTGAAATAAATATTGATGTGAGATGTTATACTGTTGTGTAGATGCATCAGCCTACATTAAACTGTGTATTAGCATGTGGAAAGTACAGTGGAAGACTGCAATAAATGAACATGATTTTAAACGACTGTTTGTTTTTGTTTTTTTGGTAAGCAAATGAATTAACCAAGCCTATGTAAGTTTTTAAGCCTTTGATAACGTTTAACTTCATACTTTAATGGGGAGTGTGGAGAAATAGGAGGTCGTGTGTATTCCATCAAAATAGCATCTTTGCACTTGGCAGAGAAGACCATAGGCAGTGAAGTAGACAGGCTCTGACTGTATGTCGACGAATAAGTGAACACCACGCCCACCTACCCGGAAGCAGAATGTGGATTTGTTTTGAACTTTATCCACTCGAAGCAGCTACCTACACTATCTGTCCTTAGCTAGTGATAGATTTACCGTTTCAGGATATAACGTTCCGAAGTTACTAACACAATTTAGGCATATAAAAGACGAAACGCGTACGTATTCTATCTATAAAGACCGTAACTGTTTTTTTTGCTATCACCATTGCTTTTCTGAAGTAGTGTGATTTACGATCATCTGTCAACTTCAACCTGCCAGCGCATTTCAACGTTACTGTTAGCAAACTAGCTAACTGTCTAGCTACGCAACGTCAACATATATATGGTGGCTAGTTTTTTGTCTTGATAATATTTATAGTGTAACAACCGATCGTTATAAATGACAGGGTACTCGTGAAACACTTCGCATGAAGGTGGTGGTTTGTTTTGAAGAAGAATGGATTGCACGGCGCTGGAACTTGATGCAGTGAAATTCGCGAAATCTGCTGTTTTATTCGACCAAAAAGGAAAGTACAATGAAGCAGTATTCTATTACAAGGTATGATATTTATTCTGACCAATCTGAGTTAAATTATAATGCGGTCATTACAGCAACTTGTTGTGTCTTTGTCAGCCAGTGTACTGTAAAATGAATACTATGTCAGTGTAGTTTGCCGTGTGTCAACAAACGACTGTTATTTCCAGGAAGCGGCCCAGGCACTCATCTACGCTGGTATGGCAGGCTCTAAGCTGGAAAATATACAGGATAAGGTGAACGAGTACCTGGACAGAGTGCAAGCGCTGCATAATGCAGGTCAGTCAGACCATGTCAGTTTGGTGCTGTATACACCTAGCAGTCTTATCCTAAGAGGTTTGGTTTGTGTTATCGATGTTCCTTGTGAGGAGTACCACAAGTGTCACCCGCTGTGATACCACCCATACACACAATATCACGCTGAAGCTACTGTGTGCGCACTAAATGTGAAAGTGGAAAGTGAGGTGGCCTCCTCCCACCTGTAAGTCATACTTTCCATGACTGGTAGAACTGCTTCCACTAAGTAACACAAAAGCTCTAGTTTGAGAGTGGGTGTGACTGGCTGAAGGCCCTAAAGCCGGCCTGTTAGCCTGTGTAATACTGACCGCGGCAGGAAACCTAGCTTGAATAGCCAGAAATTGGATACATGCGTTTCTGCTGCTTTCTCCGCATCTGACACATGCTCTGTTTTGTACCTTCTACCCCTCCATTTCTCTATGAGTAGTACAAACGAAATTAACATCATAAATGGCTAATGGCTAATATCCAGTCTAAAATCATAATAAGCCATTATGCAGATCATATACAAATCTGGTTCTCCTAAAAATGTTTTCACCTGTAGTGTCTTATTTTAACTGCTTGGAAATGGTGAACTCTTATTTCATAATTTGTATAAATTGCCAAAGCAGATGGCCATCATGGCATGATCAAAGTAATGTGCCTTGGACCTCCTTATGTGATCATGAGTGAAGAACTGGAAAATTAATATTAACACAAGGTTATTATTTGTCTTTTGTTTATTATTTATACCACTCTTCAAATGTAAGGCACTGCGTCAGTAGGTGCACAATTAAAGAGTGACCAGAAGTATTTTAACATCCCACCCTGCAGTTCAGGCACAGAGCAGTGACCCCCTGAAGACCAAGCACCAGCTGGATTTGGAGCGGGCTTACTTCCTGGTCACGCAGGCCTTCGATGAGGATGAGAAGCAGAACACAGACGAGGCCATTGAGCTCTACACGCAGGCAGTGGAGCTTTGCATCCAAGCGGTGGGTAGGACTGCTGTAGCTCTTTCTCTCTAATTCTCAAGTGACAGGAAGAGGAAAAATGCTGCCACATTATGAAGTCCCAGACAGAGCAGGCTAGTCTCACCCCATCACTCAGGCATGTGGTTTGAGAGAAGTTATGAGGAAGATTTTACAAAAATGTTGTTGCACATGCTTGGCTGCGAGCATTACCAGCATGAAGGATAATACACACATAAAGGATTGAATCGGGAAAAAAAAATCTATGGAAAATATGTACTTTGCCTGTGTGTCCAGACCTCAGGGATGTCCTGCACATTACCAGACAGAGGCAGGCCATAACCATAGAGCAACTATTGTTTGTCCAGCATTCAAAATAACTACTGTTAAGGTTGCCCTCAGATTGCCCTAAGATCCTTCTTTGCTGACATGCTCTTATTGAAACTAGTCCAGGAGGACAGCTGTTATTTTAAAAGGTTGTGAAGTAGCATATGTCCACTCACTGTTGTTTGTTCTAGTCTTGTGCAGACTTTGGTCAACAGGTATTTGAATTTGTCCTTTAGATGCGAGGTAGAGAGCCTGGATGTCTTGACAAGTGTATTAAGTACTGCTGTAATCACAGAGCCCCCTGTCGATTGGTGTGTCTGCATGCACTGATCCATTTGCTCTCTACCCCCCTGCTCCCTCTACCCCTTGCCCCCCACAGTCCAATGAGACGTCTGATCAGGCTCTCCAAGGCAAACTAAAGCAGCTTGCTCGGCAGGCACTAGATAGGTGAGTGAGGCAGGTGGTTATCTCCTCAACACTGTATGACCAGCATCACTCTATTGGTCTGTCTCAACTGTTTACAATCTCAACTGATCACAGTATAGTGCACTGTATAGTGTGTCAATTGCATTGGCTGCTTCACTACATAGAGCTCTATACAGTGAACAAGTTTTACATTAAATTAGAAGGCAGATTGTTGAAACTGAAGAGTTTAATTTTAAACTGGTTCAATAGAAATGTGATGCTGCAAGTTACATCACTGACTATTTTCAGTCACATATTATTACTGCATTATAACAAACATTTGTATTTGCAGTTTATCATGTTTGCTTGTATTCTTGCTGAGCTACCCTCCCAGTGCTACTGCCTTTCAGTCATATTGGCTCCATGTTCTCACAGAGCAGAGGGGCTAAAGGATGCCCATACCAAAGCTGCCACCCAGGAGAGGGCCGCCTCAGCTGTTTCCAAACCCACGCCTCCGGTAAGGCAGTTCTTCCCCCTGGGCCCAGATTTCAGCCTCCAGGACCGGCCGCAGCCGATGAGGGTGGTTCAGTCCAGTGAGCCTCAGGGGCAGCGGTACACTGCAGAGGAGATAGAGGTGCTGAGGTAAAGTGTTTGAAGAGCCAGCTATAACTGTGTGTGTGTGTGTGTACTTGTACAGAGTGATATAGAAGTTACAGTCTGGTGCACTTAATACAAGTGATTTCAATAATTAACTCCTCTACCTGGCTGAAGAGTTTTGCTGGTTAGAACTAGCTGATTTAGTGAATGGCTGAAACAAACATGTGGTAACGGATTGTAGCTTTTGAAACCAGTTTGCCCACCACTTTGTTCAAGTTCTCATTGCCTAGATAGATGCTTAGTATATGTGTTTGCATCTAACTGTTTACTTACTATTTATTCTAATTAAGGTGCATAGTTTTTCATTATGTACACGTGTACATGTTTATGAGCCCCGAGGAGTATTTCCATTCTACACCTTCACTAGACTCTAGAGTTTTATTATTTAAACATCTGTGAAACTAAAACTCTAAGATAAACACTGGCTTGTTTGTCGTAAGGGTGGAGTGTTTGTGAAGCTTGCGCTACTTTTCAACTCCTCACTGATCCCAACAGGAGCACCTCCAAGATCAACGGAATCGAGTATGTGCCCTTTATGAGTGTGGACCTGAGAGAGCGCTTTGCCTTTCCTCTTCCTTTCACGTAAGTCCGCTCATTTTTTTTATTCCTGGCTTTAGCTACACCCAGAGGAAAATATTTGTTCTTACAGTAGTCAGTGATAGTAATCTTTGTCAGAAATAAATAAGATCTTATTGACTTCTGAAACCCCCATAAGAGAAAAAGAACAGTAAAAGACTATTTTAGGATCTTTTGTTGAACTACACTGTACTTATATCTGGCTTTACTAGACACAGTTTCATAGAGCTTTAATTTAAGAAGTACAGTGCATCAGGAAAGTACTCACAATGCTTCCCTTTTCCCACATTTTGTCAGCCATGGAGTTCATACACAATTTTCATATGACAAGAAGAATATTTATGTATCTTTGTGAGTGCCTACTAGTACTTTTACCACTTTACCATCGCTTGTTGATGACATGTAGGTCGGATGAATGCGACCTGGTCGTTCAGACAGAAGTCGCATGTCAAAAGATCGAATATGCATTTGTTTTAGGACCACATATCCAAGTGGCCTGGGTCGCATTTGAAAACATCAGATCTGTGACATTCAGACTGTCATTAAAAGATCAGATACAGGTTGCATAGAATTTGGGTCACTTCAGGCTGCAGTCTGTATGGTACAGTGCATGTCAAGTGCAGGGAAAGATACAGAAAAAAAATCTGCTGCTTTGAAGGTCCCAATAACCACAGTGGCCTAGATCATTCGTAAATGGAAGAAGTTTGGAATCACCAGTACTCCTCCTAGAGCTGGCCAGACGTCTAAACTGAGTGATCAGAGGAAAAGGGCCTTGGTCAGTGAGGTGGGCAAGAACCCAAAGGTCACCCTGACAGAGCTCCAGCGTTCCTCTGTGGAGTGGCCAGGTGAAAGCCATTCCTTAATAAAAAGCACATGGCAACCCGTCTGGAGTTTGCCAAAAGGCACCTGAAGGACTCTCAGGCCATGAGAAACAAAATTCTCTGGTCTGATGAGACAATGATTTAAGTCTTTGGTGTGAATACCAGGTGTCATGTTTGGAGAAAACCAGGCACCACTCATCACCAGGCCAACACCATCCCTACAGTGAAGCATGGTGGTGGCAGCATCATGCTATTTCGATGTTTTTCAGCAGCAGGAATTGGCAGACCTGTCAGAATAGAGGGAAAGATGAATGCAGCAATGCACAGAGAACAGACATCTTGGATAAAAACCTTTTTCAGAGCACTCTTGACCTCAGACTGGAACCTTAGACTGGGGCATCATTTTTCAACAGGACGACCCGAAGCACACAGCCAAGATCTCAAAGGGCTTTAGCGCCACTCTGTGAATGTCCTGGAGTGGCCAAGCCAGAGCCCAGACTTGAATCCGATTGAACATTTCTGGAGAGATCTGAAAATGGCTGTGCACAGACGTCTGTCATCCAACCTGGTGGAGCTTGAGAAGTACTGCAAAGAAGAATGGGTGAACCTGCCTAAAGATAGGTGTGCCAAGCTTGTGGCATCATATTCAAAAAGACTTGAGGCTATAATTGCTTCCAAAGGCAGATCAACAAAGTATTAAGCAAAGGCTGTCAATACTTATGTACATGTGATGTCTTTGCAAATTTATTGAAAAAAGGAAAAATACAAAAAATGCTAAACTTTTCACTTTGTCATAATGGGGTATTGTGTGTAGAATTTTGAAGGAAGAGATTAATGTAATACAATTTGGAATAAGGCTGTAACATAACAAAATATGGAAAAAGTGAAGCGTTGTGAATACTTTCCGGATGCACTGTATGAAACAAACGCCAGATCTTTGTGAATTCTGCTTGGTTTCTCCTAAACCTATCCTTAGATTAAAAAAGATAAAAAGTAGGCTTTGAAATCAGTGACAGACAGTTCTAAGAAGCAGTATTTTCCTCTGAGACGATTTATTCGATGCTTCTGACCTGTCATTTCTGTTGTATCTGTGCAAATCGTATGACTCTATAAATGTAGGAAAATTTGCATTCACATTACAATAAATTCAGATTAAGTGGGACTGAAACAAAAGCCTGTTGTCTCTGTGCTGTAGGGATAAACGTGGTAAACTGGCTTTGGCACCCAAGCAATCAGCCATCTTCTCTCGCTGGGTTCGTCCGGATGAAATTTGTAATAACCCCACCATGATATTCACTGTGTCCAGTTTCAGTATCAAACAGGTTGGTTTTACTATCCACCAACATGATTTGTGTTGGAATAAGCACATTCTAATATAATGCCCTTCCAAATGTTTGATTTGGTTTTGACATTTTGTCACTTCTTTGCCTCCAGACAGTGGTGTCTGACTGTTCATTTGTGGCCTCATTGGCTATCAGTGCTGCATACGAGCGACGATACAACAAGAAGCTTATCACAAGGTAAAGCTGCCACAAAGCCACTTGATTCTCTGTTTACTTTCTGTAATCACTCTTTAGGTAATCTGTTTCCATAGTAACATAGGACCCAGAGTCTGACTCTTTTAACTAGAACTGTAGAGGAAGGGTGACCTGGCTCATAAGAAATCTATTGCAAGTACTCACTATGTCACCAGAGACAAAGGAAACTGAAATTAAAACACTGATTTTACTGACTATAATACTATAGCTAGAATAATCACCGACCAGCTGACCACCTGCTATGTCTGTTTGCATGTTGGCAGCATCATCTTCCCCCAGAACAGGAGAGGCGAGCCGGAGTATAATCCATGTGGGAAGTACATGGTGAAGCTCCACATTAACGGTGTGCCCAGAAAGGTAGGATCACGGTCTTTACCCATATCTACAAACATGAACAGGCCATGGTATATTTTCAGCAAGTAACTGTGGGAACCTTCCACTAAAGCTCTGTTTAACTAAAACCAAAATAGTTGTGTTCTCTCTGTCTTATGCAATGTTTTGCGGTCTGTTAGTGCACACCACAGTTTCCACACATTACCGAGGTGAGGCTGAAGTCTAGCCTGCATTGTTCTCTGTTTTTAATGTGGGATGTCCAATTTGGAAAAAGCATCAAAAAGTGACTACATACTAAATCAGAAAGGGTATAATGCAGTGGCAATTAAACTTTGTGTATATACCAATTGTTGTGTATTGACTGCTTAAGTTTGTCCCTCTGATGCTTCCATCCTGCCCCTGTACCTGCTCTGTTATGCTGATTCGGAAGTTCCACAATACAACAAGTATAAAACGTAAAAACATCCCTGTATGTTCTGTCGTCTATTCATTAAAATTACTTGGCTCCCAAAATGAGCCAGTATATAACACCAATGCTTTTAACCTCAGGTTTAGACTTAGATATGTACATAGCTAGTCTTGGATGATTGGGGGTGGAAGGCAAATTCCTCCTTTTCTAAACTAGACCACAGACAAAACGAGATTTAATTTGGTAGACCACAGTGTAACATGTGACTAGGTCAAAATGTGCAATGTTTAAACTACTTTTATTTGCAGTCTTCAGAATCCAAGCCAGGCTCATTATAATCACATTAAAAAGCACATCTGCCTCATCCCCATGATGAGCTCAGCTGGCCGGAACGCTGATATGGAGCTGATTTCGAAGGGCTAACACTTTATCATTTGTCAGTTTGGATTAGAGATAGAATGCTTAACTTTAACTGTGCAATGTTGTTGAGGCTGCCTGCCAAACACTGTAAAATTGTGAAGACACACCCACTGTATGGAATCAATTTAAATCGTCTCCCAACACCCAAGGTCTTTAACCTCTTCCCTTCTGGCTCTATATGTAAAGAGACTTTCTCCAAATTCCTTCTCTGTGATCAAACCACAAGACCGTGTATATCACCTCTCTTTAAACAAATTTTAAGAAGATCTTTGCTTATAGTATCTGGTGTTACCACTGAAAATGTTACCTTTATACCTTCATAATATACGCAGTTCCTTAAATACACAGTCGTCTGTCCTCATGATACAGCCCTGCAGTTGGCAGAAAGATAAAAGTTATTTTTGTATATCAAACTGAATTGCACACACAATGAGATGTTCAAGTATAATTTCATTTATATAGAATATTATCATACACAGTGGTCATTCAGTGTATATTCCGTTATAAAAAAGGTATGTGGATACTTTCAGCTATTTGTCAACATGATTGAGTGATCTTTTCCTCAGGTCATCATCGACGACTACTTGCCAGTGGACCGTAATGGAGAGCTGCTGTGTTCTTACTCCAGCAACAAGAATGAACTGTGGGTCTCCCTTATTGAGAAGGCCTACATGAAGGTCATGGGGGGATATGACTTCCCTGGTTCCAACTCGGTTAGTATTTATGTTTCCAACCCTTTCCCGTCTGTGTCAACACTATTAGAAGTGAATTTAATGCTAAGTATAGACAAATGTGCAATGTGAGAAGTTAGTTGTTCGTTGCCCGTTCTCCGACTGGCTGGTGCTGTGTTTTGAAAATGTCTGTGCTGCGTTGAGAGCCGAGGCTGATTGTTATGCTGTGGTTCTTGCTTTCTATTTGGCAGAACATCGATCTCCACGCGCTCACTGGCTGGATCCCCGAGCGTATGGCCATGCACTCAGACAATCAGTCTTTCAGCAAGGACGACACGTTCCGCATGCTGTATCAGAGGTGAGATCTCCTGCTCCAAAACACATTCCACATTCCCCAATATAATCCCCTCTTAAACACACATTCAAAAACATCATCTGCAAAACCACTAGCTCATGCTAGACCTCTGCACATTCTCAGACTGATATTCACACAAACAACTGTGCATCATGAAAAACCAGGGGGGAGAGTCATGAAATTACAAGTTGCAAATACGAGATAGAACCAGATGATCTCTCTCCGACCTCTCCTCCCCCTCCCTTAATGTTTTTGTCATGCTGTAATGCTTTGACAGGTTTCATAGGGGTGACGTCCTCATCACCACGGCAACAGGGGTCATGACGGAGGAAGAAGGGGATCGGTGGGGATTAGTACCCACTCACGCCTACGCTGTCTTGGACATCAGAGAGTACAAGGTAAGCAGTAAGGGGTCAAAACAAATGACCTGCTCTGTATTCATGATGAAAAATAGTTCTGCCTGTGAGGCGTACTCTTCATTGCTGTGTTATGTAGTGCACTGGGTTTCAGCCCTATTAAGAACAGATGTGCACTAGGGGATATTTCTTAGAGTGTACTAACCACTAACAGCATGAAAAAACATAAATACCATATTAGGAAAAGGCACAAAAACATAAACACTTACCATAAGTTTAATCAGGCTTGATGATTCTGTCCCTTCTATGCTGTTTAGACACTTTTATGTGTCACTCGTGTTGCTGTTTTGCCCCTAGCACATATGTTAAGCTGAATTGTTTCATTGTTGTCCACTTTGATGTACTTTGGAAAACACTTGCAAACTGATGTGGGAGAACATCTGTTCTCTCTCCCTCCCTGCACCATCTGCGTGTTGTGTTTTTTACCGGGTGGGTAGGGAAAGCGGTTTCTGCAGCTGAAGAACCCATGGAGTCACCTCAGGTGGAAAGGCCGCTACAGCGAAAGGGACGAGAAGAACTGGACCCCGGACCTCCTCAAATACCTCAACTTTGACCCCAAAATGGCACAGAAGTTTGACAATGGTAAGAAAACATGCCCTTATGGGTCACCTCAAAAACGACAGGTTGCACATGTATCGACGGTTCTGTGAGTTTCGGGCGACCACCAGAACTCAAAATATTGACGACAACACTGTTAAGTACCGGTAAATTGAACTGGCAAGTAATAATAATAGTGCTTTACAGTTTGGCAAGGTCACAGCAAGACAACATTTCTTGCAGTCCAGTGGCAACCGGAGCAGTTGAACACAATAACGAAAAGGGGTAATGACACAATGACACAATGCCCCGTTAATGTCTTGATGACGCAGGGAAAGGTTGTTCAGGCGCCATTGACAGTTCCTGCTTGTGTCCGTAGGGCCGACAGGGGTGAGGAAAAACTCCCTGAATTGCATGTGGTTTGTATAAATAAAATAAAAAAAGGAAGAAACCTCAGGCAGAACCGCAGGCCCCTAGGGAAGCCCATCTGCCGGTGCTGTGATTGACTGGGAGGTGGGATTATAGTCGGGTTGTCTATTGAGTGAATCAGTACAGGTGACTGCTGTCAGACTGCTTGTGGGTTGGAGCAGTTAATGTGGCTGTTGTAGGTCTTTGGGTGGAGGGGGGAAGGTTGACTTTGGAGGGGGGTGAGGGGTCAGTTGCGTGGCTGCTGTCGGTCTGGGTGCTTGGGGATGGGGGGGGATGGCGGGTCTTTTGTAGGGCCGTTAGGTATAGGCGAGGTTAAATAGGTGTGTCTTGAGTTGCCGCATGAAGGTGTCAATGGACTCGGCTTCTCTAATACGTTGTGGTAGAGCATTTCAAGTAGCTTGTTGAGAAAAAGAAATGTTTTTCAGTAGTAGGCCAGGTCTGCTGTTTGTAATGCATACCACATGTTGAACTCTTTGCTTGTGCTACAGGTGTGTTCTGGATTATATGGGAGGATCTGTGTCAATACTATGATGTCATCTACCTTAGCTGGAGCCCTGCGCTATTTAAGGAATCCTCATGCATTCACAGGTAAAGTACTAATAACATGGGGGTTCACTAATAACCCCAAAAATCTTTCATCTTTAATGTGTCTCTTAGGTTTTGTACACACAAGCATTTTTCCATATATTCAGTCTGTATCATTGTAGCCTGTCCTGAATTTAATACAGTTATATTTGAGTTTGTTGTGACCTTTAGGTAGTATCCTTAATGTAACAACATTGTCATGAAGGATAGAGTTTCTGTTTTGCACACCAAACTGTAAGCTGGAATGACCCTGTTTGCGCTGGCCGGTTTCTCTCTGCAGTAGCTGGGATGCAAAACAGGGCCCAGTGAAGGATGCCTACAGCCTGGCCAACAACCCGCAATACAAACTAGAGGTGCAGTGTCCACAAGGGGGCGCTGCAGTGTGGGTGCTGCTCACCAGACACATCACGGACAAGGTTGGCAAGCGGGAAGAAATGTTTTATGGTTTCTCTGTTGCTTCACCAAGATTTATGGCCAACTCCCTGAATAGGAAAAAAATTATATTAGCACTGACATGTCAAGGATTATATTATAATTCCATTCTCCAGAGTCAGTCGTGCCCTTTGTGTAGGATATACTACATATGGAAGGAATATATTTTATAGTGCACATATGTATATAAATCTCCATTAATGAATGTAATAAATCTCCAGTGACACAACACATAAAGTCAATGTTTCTGAGGTGATTTATGTTTTTCGTATCTTTTTTCTGCGCTGACTTAATTAGTCTTGACTTTGCATTTTGTTTTTTTTTTTGTTTTTTTGCTCTTCAGGATGACTTTGCACAAAATCGGGAGTTCATCACCTTAGTAGTTTACAAGACAGATGGGAAGAAGGTGTATTACCCAGGTGAGTAGGGGCACTTGAGGAAATTATGCCCTAAAGACAAACACGTGTATTTAACTAGATCATGTTTGTTTAGCTGCTTGGTTAAGTCCTCTCATCCTGTCTTTTTGGTTTTAAAGTGTGCAGTGTGTATATTTTCCATCACACACATGCTTTCTAACTCACGCCAAGAATGATTAATTAGAAACAGGCTTCATATGTATACAAAGAATGTTGTGGCCCCACAGATTTTTCTGAAGTTTTGTTTGGTGTTGGCCTAAGAGTGAGAGATGAGCTTTACAACACCAGGTTAGATGTGAGCTCTTACAATTTTCTGTGTGCTCCTACAGCGGACCCTCCGCCATACATCGATGGCATCCGCATCAACAGCCCTCACTACCTGACCAAGATCAAGCTGACCAGCCCTGGCACCCACACCTTTACACTGGTCGTCTCCCAGTACGAGAAGCAGAACACCATCAACTACACGCTGCGAGTGAGTGAACATGTACAGTACATGTTTGTAAACACTGCATCTGAAGCCATAAAGAGCCATGATTATAGGCAGATGTGCTGTAACATACTGTAATGCATATGCTCTGCATATGCTGTGTTCTGGTAAAAGCCCCATTGTGTAGCAGAAAAGGGTTGACGGAGAGATTAAAGAGCTACAGAAGAGCCTGTAGAGTCAGACCTGCTCCATCCCACATCCCCACTTAGAGAGGAGCGCTGTGTTGTTTTGGCTGCATAAGCTATGGGTGCTGCCTACATCTGACAGCATCCTCAGCAGTCTGATGAATATTACATCAAATGCTCCTGTCTAAGCTTCTGACTGTGCATCGCTTTCCGTGGTGCTGCACACAGCAGAGAGTGCACTATGAATGCAAATATGTGTGTACTCATGGGTTTTGTGTGTGTGTGTGTGTGTTGGAGGGTGGGTCTGTGTATGTGTGTGTCTGTGTTCACACATGTGTCTTTGAAGTATTACGTTTTGTATCAAGTAAAATGTCAACAACTATGCTCTGCATCCAGAGGGCCTTATTGTTTACATCCAAATAACCCGTGGAAAACTAACAATATTCATGGTCTGCAGAACATGTGAAGCGCCTTGGGGTGTGTGGAACATGTGCAGGGACCTTTTGCCATCATGGTGTTCAGGGATTCCAATGGGGCATTACACAGATGGGCAAGCTGAATTAAGGAGCCACAATGTAGTTCCACATATTCCCAATCATTTAGTTGTACAAAATACTGGCGATGGATGAAGAGTTGTGGTGATTAGAATCAACTGATTTAGTCAATGGCTGGAGCAAAAATATGGTGCTGGATTGTAGTTTCTAAAGCCACGTTGCCCATCACTGGCATTTTGTATACGCTCAAAATCCAATACTTGCATGTGAACAGCAATGTAGGGAATGTCCTGTAATGTAACTAATCACTTCTAAAACCTTCCTCAGGTATACTCGGTGTGCAAGTTTAACTTCTCCAAAATCCCCACACCCTTCACTCACACAAAAAGGGTAAGTCCTGTTGTGGCCAATTTTGAAGCTGGAACTAGAACTATCAGGTTATTGGTTTGTTTGTTTTTTTGTAATGAGCTGCTAATGTGTTTTTGGGTGTCTATATGTATATTTTGCTCAGATCAATGGGCAGTGGAAAGGGGCAAGCGCGGGAGGCTGTGGCAACTACAAGGACTCGTACAAGAACAACCCGATCTACCAGTTCAATATGGAGAAGCCAGGGCCTCTGCTCGTAGAGCTGAGAGGGTCGAGGTGAGACTTTGGCTGCAGTGCTGCATCTCAGCCACAGGTCGGCGCCAGCTGTCTGGTTTAAACACCGCAGCAGCACCACTCCAGCTGCTCACAGGCCGCAATGCACCAACCAAAGTGCAGCACATAAGCCCTGTGGCTGATCTCTGATGGTTAATCACTGTTTCACGGAAATTTTATTTAAATTAGAATATTGTTGGATTGATGTATTTATGTTTTTTAAGCTGTAAAGAAAAACAAAAAGAAAAAAACATTGGGAAGTCAAAGTTGTAGCTACGGTTTGAATGGAGTATTCAGGAGCTGCCTTGCAATGAGACATGTGTCATGTGTGCAGGTGCTGACACAGAACCACTCAAGGAGTTTTATGGCTGGTTCACATTATACGATTTTAGCCCGATTTTGCTTCAAATTTGTCGTGACTGGCTACATTACAAGACAGTTTTATGATTGTATGGTTTCCACTGAGTGCTGGTGGCAGGGCTCACCCAATATTAACAATGGACACTCATGTTCGATGTTGTGCCCAATCTTTCGGAATTAGTTGTGATGCTGAAAATGTGTCGGTCTGCCAACCAAGGTGTGTGTAGACGATCGTAAATGACAAAAAATCGTATAATCTGAGTCTGCTATCACTCCTCGAACACAAGGATGACTCATCCTGTGCGTTATGGTTCATTTAGTGGCATGCCATCTCTTTCTCTCTCTCTCTTCATCTATCTCTCTCACTTTCTGTCCCTCTCAGTGTCTCTTTTTTGGTCTCTCTCTCCCCCCTCCCTCTGTGCTCTCCATCTACATGTAGGATTTCCACCATTCCCTCTATGTCAGAATTCTCTCCTTGTCTTTTGTATGCTGTCTTCTCTTGGTTCCCACCCTGTGCTCCATCTCCATCTCTGTCACTGGTTGAACCTTGTCTCCTTAGATCTGTCTTAGCCTGGGCTGTCCTCTTCTGCAAAGCTGGGCACTGATATTCACACTGCTCTGTGCTGTGTGTGTGTGTGTGTGTGTGTGTGTGTGTGTGTGTGTGTGTGTGTGTGTGTGTGTGTGTGCGCGAGTGGTTTGTGACGCATAGCTCTTAAGTGTGATGAATTGTGTCGGCTTTGTCCTCAGGCAGTACAGTGTGGGCTTCGAAGTGCTGACCGTGTCCACTGTGGGAGAGCCAGGACCTGCAGGCTTCCAACGCAAGAGCAGTGGAGATTACCGGTACAGGCTTCCCCCCCTTACACAGTGTGTGTGTGTGTGTGTGTGTGTGTGTGTGTGTGTGTGTGTGTGTGTGTGTGTGTGTATCAAGGCAGGAATAACTGCAAGGGCTAATGGCCAGCACAGTGGCCTAGCATTGAATCACACAGGTCTAAAGACAGGGTGTAGAGCACACACTGCAAAGACCCCAAACTGAGGACCTACGCAGTCAGAATTTCACCCCTAAGTTGCATTTTAAGTAGACTTGAAAGAATCTCCTAGTTCCTACAGACCACAACAGATCCGTGTCAGGAACAGATTGCTTGTGTACGGCATGTTCCTGAAGAAGTAGTGGTGTGGTTGTCTGTGTGTCTGTTTTGATGACTATGTTTTTTTGAAATGAACCTTTGCCAAGCCAACAGTCATTCTGTTTGGTATTACAAGTAATACACAGCAGACTCCACTCTAGTCTGAAAGCGTATCTGTTCATCTTTGGGTCTGTCTATTCATGTTAATGCTTCAAGGGGAATGGAGCTAAAAAAAAAGCCTTTCAGTCGGTCTTTGTTAGGGTCAAAAAATTCCCAGGAGGGTACTAGTTTGCAAGTGTTCTCCATACGCACTATTTGCAAAGCAGACTGCTGTTGGGTGGCCTGTTTTTTATTTTGTTGAGTTTGGTGTTGTAACAAAAGCACACATGTCCACACTTATACTTGTTGGTAACCCAGGGACCCAAGAAGGAAGTTTGATCACTGTCAGCTGGCTAATAGCTAACAGATGTTTTTATCACACTGCTGTCTTCATTTGTACGGAATGAAAACATTAACATCAGGAGTATTCTTCAAGAACTAAACCTCTAATCCTGGCGTTAGAAAGTATTCCCTCTGTCTGTGCATGGATGATTTTACTAATTAGCTCATCTATGTGTCTGATAATTGTCACCACTTGATTTTTAGTGAATGGAAATATAAACATAATAAGTATTCTTTTAAAAACGACACCTGGAATATAGATACAAAAAAGTAACACACTTTGGCCACTCTGGGGAAAAAATGTGCCCAAAAGCCTTTAATTGATCATTGATAATTGTGTTAAAAGCACATGGGCCGAGGCATTACAATATGAATATTTGTGTTGAGCTTTATAAAGTACACCAACACAGATTTTGATTTCCCTTTCATCTTCGGTAGAAAGCTAGTGACTCTTGCCTCAGATTCCTCATTACCTGTCGACATCAACACTGTGGTCCTCCTTTTTCACAACCATTTTTTTGCCTTTAATTGAATTGGATATTTATTGAGAATGACAGGAAACGAGTGGGAGAAAGAGACAAGGTAGCATTAGGAAATGACTTTTAGCAGATTTCGTACCCAGGTGCCCGGATTGATGGTATAGAGGCCAAAGCAAACTATTCCATTGTACCACCCTAACAACTGTGTCTCTTTTTTTGACCCGCTGTTTCTCACACCTCTCCATCCCTTTGTAGGTGCGGCTTTTGTTACCTGGAGGTGGAGCATGTCCCTGCCGGCATCTACAATGTCATCCCCACCACCTTCCTCCCCAAGCAGGAGGGGCCCTTCTTCCTGGATTTCAGCAGTGCAGCGCCACTCCGGGTGTCCCAGCTGCAGTGAGTGGGGAAGGCTGGGTGAGACACCGTGGCTGGGATCTGGCTGGTGAATTCACGTCTGGGGGAAGGCATCTCTGGGTGTCACTGAAAAAAAAAAATACGGGTGTCTTCCCTTCCTCATGCGACTGTTAAAAAAGGGGTTTGGCCATTAACTCAAGACATCTAAGGACTTCAACTGAAGACATGAAGGAGACTAGTACTTGGGGTTGTTGTTGGTGGCTGCTACATTCATCATGACCTTTGATGTGACACATATATTTTTATGAACAGATGAGGAGTTGTTTGACATTCTTTGGCTAGCCTGGTGACTGACTCACTATTCAGTTGCGGCTTTACACACACACACACACACATACACACACACACACACACACACACACACACGACTGTGCACTTCTAATAAAGAAAAATGAAAGAAGAATGAAGCTGAGTGAGAAATGACAAGCACTTAATGATATTTATTCTCAGGAGACTGCGTCCTTGACAGGGATCTCTTATCTTATCTTAAACGATGATGTCTTCTCACTGCCAGAGCAACGGCCAGTGAGGGATGAGGCCTGGGACAAGGCTGGCTGCCTGGCGCCTGTAAAGGGAGTGCACTTCCTCTAAGGGCTTGACCTTCCTCCTTTCACCCCACTGCACTAGGAGCCAACTGAGTGTCTGTCCTCTGGCTCCAAGGGAAGGAGGGGGTGACACCTCTCACATCCTTCAAGGCATCTGTGTACCATATCCACCATACTGCACTAGGAGGAAGCTGTGTGTCTGTCCTCTGTCTCCAAGGGAAAGACGGGGTAACACCTCTCGCATCCCTCAAGGAAACTGTGCACTGCATTCACAAAACTGCACTAGGAGGCTCCAAGGGAAGGAGGGGGCAACACTTTTTGTGCCCTTCAAGGCATCTGTGTACTCCATCCATGTTCAGCTCACTCAGCATCACAGTCAGGATTCCTTTAGGTGTCAGACGTTCACTTATGTCTACAAGTACAACCCATGCCAATTTTCCATAAAATCTTAGAGAAATCTATCGCCAAATAAGTACTATATATACAAAAAGTGAAGCTTGCTGCATATATCGCTACATCAGGACTTTCAAGACCATTTCTTTTCCCCAAATGTTTTGCCATGTACATCGTCAGCAATACACACTGTATATGACAAGCTGTTTTTGTTCACCAGCACAATGCAAATATACGCAGATATACCTTCCTTTCTGTCTCCTTATTTTCCTAAATGTGTCACTGAGATGCATGCATTTTAGTAAAAAAAAAAGCTATATATATATATATATATATATATATATATATATATATATATATATATATACCAGTGTGTGTGTGTGTGTGTGTGTGTGTGTGTGTCTATATATATATATATTTTTATTTTTTATTTTTTTCCCCGTAGGGGCATGAGACAATGCAATATATTGTGTTATTATAATACCTAAAAATCTGTTTGAATGAGGTATGGTGTAAAATAAAACAAAAAGGTAAAATGTGAGACATCCAATACAGCAGGCTGCAGCTGCTTTTCAAAACAAATCTGCTTTTCGAAGCCCCAGATGATTAGATTGCTCGGTCTTTCCCTGTGGGAAACAGTGGCAAGTCAGTGCTACATCATCTTAATAAAAGTCACAGGTCATAGGGAAAACAACAGTGACACCAGTGACTTGAGTTGGTGTGTGTGTGTATAAGAGCAAGAAACTAGTTGACCTAGAGCCAAAACATGCCTGTCACGTTGCACAAACAGACAAAATCTCTTACAGTTTCTGCACTGCAAACAGTAGATATACTTTGCTGTAGTCACTAGTAGAATTACAGCTTTGAGTTTGTAATTCACATATATTATGTTAAGGTTATACTAAATCCTGTGCAGGGAAACTAGTTTTTAACTGTACATATGTCAGACTTGAACCACAAAGGCCCTAAGCAATGGGGATGAAGACAGTTCTTAGATCTCAGGAATCTTTCCTTGTCAGCTTGCATATTGAGAGAAAAGCAAAAGTAATGGGACTTTCAGAAAGTACACTTAGATTTTGTCTCTTAGTTAGGCTACTGATGTTTGAAGGTTTCAATGTTCAAGTTTGGCCAAAAGGATTTCATTAGTACTGTAAGAAAACACTCATCTAAATATCTTCAAGGACTGGGTGGGTGAGTTGTGTGTCCAATAGCAGAATGTGCAAGAAAAGAATGTCCTTGATTACACTCCCATCGTTCAACACCACCAATGTCAAACCTCACCACCGCTCATGATTCCTTGTGTCAGCAACCACGACTGCTGTGTCTGGTTAATCATTTAAGGATTTTATGAGAAAGGCATCGAGTTTATTTGCTATTCTTTCATACAATAAGCTGGTTTGTTGTTATGAGATCAGGGCACTGCAGTGAAGACAAGTTTACAGGACTCGCACAATTTCACATTTATTATTTTATTTCCATTTGAAAATGCTTACATAAGCTGTGGAAAAAAACGTTAAACAATTCAAGAAGTTTGTAGCAGAATCAAAAGATTGACAAAAAATACTGGAATGAGGGTTTTTCGTGGTGTCATTTTTTTACCCTCTAGACTACATACAAAGTAACATACAGGGAGACTCGTTTGGCATGACAGTTACACAAAGTGCACAGAAGTATACCAAGCCTTACTACGTGCCAACAGAACCCTGACTGTTGCGGATTCTGGATTTGGCGCGGTGTGGATGAGATGAGGCCTCAAACTCACTCTAAAGTCAGCTATTGACTGGGAGTAAGGCCATACAGTCTACTGGCTGTTGCTTGTCTAGACTCTCTAAATTTGCAGAGGGCATCTAAGACTAGCAGCACCAGCTGTACAATAGAAAGCCTGATGGAGAAACAACGATCTCTTCTTCATGGTCATTTTCTTAACAACACCATACATTGCTCCCATTGTTCAGTCCACTAAGCATTAGTAGGTCAAATGGATGTTTTTCCCATTTCCCCATTCAAAACAAAGATGTATTACCACATAATCTAAAACCTGTCTGCATCAGTTAATGCTAAGATGGCTCCATCACCCAGTAGTCATCTTCATTTCATATCTGGACATCAGTAGTATATAACTCACAAAAACACACCATACATAGTTGTATTGCTTCATAACATAGTGGTATAGTCATACACGCGCACACACACACACATCGTTCAGCAGCAGTGCTGCTTCAGTGCATGACCTCTGGGGCAGGGTGGGGAGGTGGGCTCAGAGAGATAGATGGGAGGGCATGCACACTGCCAAACTGGTAGAAGCCCCCCACTGACCAGCAACAGCAGCTGGTGGGAGGGGTTGGCAAAGAAGTGAATCTGGAGGAGGGGAGTCGGTCTGCTACAGCTTCTGTGCTCCCTCTCAAGAAGAGCCAAGTTAGACTCTGCCTAAGGTCACTGTTAAGGTCACTGGGTACCGGTGATGGCCCAGTGTCACGCTATGGTTCTTATTACGGTTCTTATTGCTTTTTTGTTTTCTTTGTTCTAGCAAAGTAGACTCCATATGAAAGCATGCACGTGTTTATCCATGCACAGCTGTTACAGCTGCTGTCATCCAAGCTTAAAGTAGGACGTTTGACACCTTTAGTCTTGCTACTGTGCATACTCCCAGCTAGGCAGTTTGCACATGGCTCTGTAGAAGCTAAAGGCAGATTATTTACATGGCCAAGAATAGATGAAAGTCTCATTTGGCTGCACAATCACAATTTCTCTGATTTCTAATCTTTCATTGCATTCGTGTGCATTCCTTGCCAACAGTTTTGCTATATATTGGAAACACTTCACTGTGAATCATTAACCATTTTTCGCCTTGAACAAAAGCCACCACTATCCATTTCTACACACTAAGGCACATCCAAGTGTGTTTGCCTAATCACGTTCCAACACATCATTGACCATAAGAAGGAGAACTCCTTTACTCTGTTACCACCATTAACTACGAACAACACTTTCTTTAACCACTCTATAGTGGTGTGCAACCGGCTGCTTTGCAAATTCTCATCCATCTTCAGGCATGTACTTAACGATGATGAATCAAAATGTCCAACGTCCCACTGACAAACGCAATCACACTTTAGTATTTCAAAGACCTTCATCTTCTCCTGCCAAAAATCAGATTGTACAACCTCCGTGGACCCTCAGTAACTCTTTCCAAGCAGCCAGTCAGAATATTGTAGACCACCAGTCATTGTTCAGTCATTGTTTGGCGCCATGAAAGTCTTGAAGTACATGTGATAAGTACATAATTGGGTTTGGGGGGAGGCGTGGGGTTAACTTCCTTGTTTGCACACACATAAAGTAGAAGAGAGGATGGTGGAAGAGGTCATGTGTGGGGATTGTTTTTAAGGTTGGAAGGGGATGGCGGCAGCGTTACACACCGTTCAGTACAAGCACAGAGGGGGAGGGCTGACGGGGCAGGCTGAAGCGGTCACGCTCCGTGTTTTTGGCCGTATCCGTGCGGCTACGCCTGAGGGACAACAGGCGGAAGCGTGTCTCCAGACTAAAGCTCCTCTTGATAATGCCATTACTGTTGTTGTTGAGAGCGTTGTCCAGTTCAGCTTCTGCTCCCTCAGCTCTGTCACCTAATGGCAAACAGAAGAAAAAACAATGTAGAAGATAACAGATAGCAGTTCGAATTATGAAGTATAATATATGCTGAGGCTGTGTTACGCCAATCACTATGCAATGGCAATGAAAATCATACAAAACAACAGCAGGCACAGTACTTGAGCAGAGGATGGTGCAACACTTAGCAAGAAACAAGATGAAATAAGGCCCATACAAAAGCAGTTGTAGCATGCAAAACTTGTATTTATTAATATATGCTGCAGTACAGTAGCAGCAAACACAGATTGTACTCAGGTGCATGTTACAGAAAATGTATTTTTAGCAGATGCTTAACATTTTATTGGGGTAAGGTCTGTTTAAAGCTTTTTCTCTCCAGGTCATTTTGCAACCTTGTCCAAGTGCACAGACAGACAATGAGAAGCCATCTATTCTCATCAGTTCTGCTTGCCCGTTTTTGCCTTGGCTCTTCGATGCAAGCAGCCAGCCACCTGACAGAATGACTAATAGGCCAGAGGTGTCCTCCAAGCTGGTGCAGGTGCGCAGGCACACACTCAAACACCTGCTCCATCATCTGACAACTTTTTTCGTCTTCTCTTTTGCATTTCATTAAACATACATATTAATTGCTCTTATCGGTTGACATTTGAGGGCAAAGGTGATTTTTGGGGTGTTATTTTTATAGAATATAATAACATGCAGATGGTTGCAGAGCTTTGAAACTGACCTTTTCCATCCTGATGTTTCTAGGGGTAATGTCAGGGATTACTATCTGCAGTAATTTTGTATGGCTCTCACTGGGAAATGCTTTTGTGGCTTTCAACAAAACTAACCTCCACTAACCATAAGGTTATCTGGGTGCTGTTGCATTTGTGTGATAGGAGGGGTGTGTGTTTGAAGTGAAACGCCCAAGGCACATCCATCTCCTGTGTGTGTCTGTGAGGGGTGTGTGTGTCTGAAGTGTCTCTGTCCCTGGAAAACTCATCTAAGACACATCTATCTCCTTGTGTGTGTGTGGAGGGTGTGTGTGTCTAAAGTGTCCCTGTTCTGGGAAACATACTAAGGCACATCTTTCTCCTTGTATATGGATGGACTAACTTTGCCATGACTCTGTGTTCCTCTACACTTCTGTTAGCTTATTGTGTGCTTCTGTTGTAAGCCCCTTTGGATAAAAGTGTCTGCTAAATGTAATGTAATGTAAGTCATGCTCACACCACAAACATATCTAATATAGGAAAGAGATACACTGGAGATATGTCCATCGTTAATGTCCTACCGTTTGTTACTGGCTACTAAATGCGCGTGATAGATATTCGAACGTTTGGATTCATTTTCATATATACACTTAGTTCGGATCAGACTGATCGGACTAGATCTATTCCGATCGGACCAGATGTGTCCATATATACAAGGCTAGTGACAACACCTTCCCTAAAGGTCAGGCTCACCTCTCTCAAGGTCACATTCTGGGGACGAGGCACCGCTGCACTCACTGCGTGGACCAAGGATGGGGGAGATGAGGCCAAAGTCAGACAGAGACACGGTGCTGGGCAGGTCCAGACTGCATGGTCGGGTGGTGGGGGTGGGAGAGGAGGAGATAGACGAGGAGGAGGAGGAGGTGGAGGAGGAAGGTGATGGGGATGTTGAACTGAAGGGACAGGGCAGCTCCAGGGGACTGTTGTGCCCTGAGCTCAGGCTGCAGGTGGACTGGGTCTCGGAGTCCTCCTCAGACATTGTGCAGGTGCTACCGTTCTCATCCTCAAAAGTCTCAGAAGTCACTATGGACAGACAGAACGGACATTACCGTGAGAAAACAGCTTAACTGGCATCACAAGCTGCTCTAACATGTAAATAACTACTGTTACGTTACTCACAGGTTAAGTTTAATAATTCCCTTGAATGTTTGATTGTTTGTGATCATCTGTTGACATCTGTGCTAGGAACATCAAACTCTAAATGTACTAAAATAGGAACCATTGTAAATGTGCAACAAGACTACTGACCTAGGTGAATACTTTAAAGGTCACTCCACCTTTAGACTTCATATTTTTGCAACTACTGTGCAGCAGTGCGTTAGACACTAATCTCTGTGACCCAGTGACCACATGGTTTTTGCTACTGGATGCTAAATGGTCAGACTACCGACATCATGATATTTACATCATTTATGTCTGATGACCTTGTTGTTTACAAGTCTTTTCTTCCAAAGAGCACAGGATTACTCAGAATTAAATAAACAATGTCTCTGTCAGGGTCTGGGAATGGAGGCATACAATGGAACTCACTGGTTTGGTTCCAGACAGATGTTGTTTTAATTAGGAACCAGTTTAAAGACTCCTATTTGAGACAACACACTTCAGATGGCCAATCAGTAACAGCAACAAAACCTTTCCTTATCACTCCCAAAGGAGATTTGCCATGTCTGTCCAAAACACTGAGTTAACTGACAGAGAGAGAGAGAGCATGGGCCAAGTTGACAAAACAGTTCTAAGAACACCCCTTCAATTTGTTCCCTTAATTTCAAAGTACTATGCAGGAAGTCTTTCTACTTGAAAGATCATTCATTGTGTTGTTGTACACACTTGATCTCCACCCACATCAAAAGTACATACCAAAAAGGTCAACAACCAGACAGAACACCTAAATAAAGTAGAATAAACATAATCTGCCAGAGCATTTCCTGCCCAAAGAAGAAACGTGAAACACAAACAACTTCAGCCAGCTTTTATCATGATGTAATCTAATCAGGACATGGCACACATTGTACTGCATTTACAGGAGCCTGTGTGCATAGTCAGTGAAGACCCTTGAAGTGAAAACCACTTGAAGACTAATGTAATTGGGCCAACTAATTGTGAAAGTCCAAGATCCAAGAGTGGATAATGATGTTAAATGGCTGGTAATAATGGACTCAGTGTGAACTGCAAATTTGCACTCTCAATGATGTTGAAAAGACAGAGGTTCACTGAATTGTAAACACAAAGAACACAAGAAAGACAAAGATCTCCCCAAATCTTGACTTTTCATTTGACCTTCTACTTGAACTGACATTTTAATTAAATACACCAAGTACATTTCTACCGCTAAAGCTCATAAAGAACAATAAATAGGCTGTATACTGTGGTGGTGGTTTTAACATTGATTTCTTCATTTATTGTAACATTCACTCACTGGAAATGCCATCTGACTCCAGCTTGAAACTAGCAACATCATCTCCCGCCACACTGACGCCGTCGCCCTCAGCACCCACTCCTCGCTCTCGTGGTCCGATGACAGAGCAGCGGCGGCGCTCGTGGATCTCATCAGAGATCATCTCCAGGTTCCTCAGGGCTGTCTTGTACTCCCCCTTGGCCTGGCTGAGTTTCGCTTGAAGGTCGTCCACATTTTTCTTCAGTTGCTAAAAAGCAAGCAGTGAGTCTTCAGCTGATTTTTTAATCTCTGAATCTAAACTCTTTCTTTCAATTTAGAAAATGCACAGCTGTGCAAAAAGCAAACTGTGTAAGTGTGAAGTTCAAACATTGTGACTTTTAAAGCAAACTACAAAAACACACGAGTGACACCTCTTGCAGTGTTAAGAATACAAGCCAAAGCACCTAACTCAGTTTTTGGAATAATGAAATGGATAAGAGAACTGGACTATGTCAGACCTCTGGCAGTCTAATCCAATGAATTAATACCATACCTGCCATTAAGAAAAATACTAATAGAATTTTTATGCAGCACAAACCTCAAGCTGTAGGTAGTACTTTGCCTTCAGTTCAAAGTAAGGCCTAGAAAAAAATATGAGCAGAGAAAGAGGCAGGAAGAATGTGTCAGTGAGTGAGAGAGATTAGAGGCGCTAAATCATCTATGAATAGCACTGTGCATATTGCTATGGCAACCATTTACAAAGTACTGCCACATTCTGCGGGCAGAGGCAGAGGATTAGAGAGGGGTTGAGAGAACGAGAACACAAAGACAGGCTAGAAACCTGCCTTCGCACTGCACCCCTACATCTTTTCATTATGTTTGCGTTTAGTCCGTCCACACACAGCACAGAGGAGGCACACTTCTCACTGATTCTTGAACTCTTTGTGATCCTTCGTTTTTGATGAATGGTTCTTAACAAGATTCTGTGTTTTCCATGTCAAACTCATTGCCATTCCCTATCACACCATCTCCAAATTTGCTCTTTACAGACAGAATTTTTAATGCAATGAATGAGGGTCACATCAGTGGACCACCACTATTGCCAAAGGTCTCTTAGAGGTCAAAGGTAAGCTAACAAAGCTAAGCTTCAGAAAACAAAGCCAGAGATACTTCCAATATTACATGTACCTCTACATACTTTTCCCTCTCACTCATAAAAAAGTATGTAGAAAGTAATTAAAAGAGACTTAGCATATTTAAGCAGTACAGTGATAGCCCGGAGGACACCTTAGAAATGTACTCATTAACAAGACACTTCGGGGAATTGGGACCAGTCTAGCTTGGGACCACTTAGCCGACTCCAGCCTGTCTTTCATGAGGCATAATCATGGAAAACTACAGCCAAATGACTGATTTGTGCTGTCAATAGAGAGTGAGTGCTACTGAGACAGTGTATTTATTTGAATTACTACATATAGACATCACAACGTCTAGTCTGTTAAACAAGGACTAAACATTGGTAATCATTCATATTAAATGTCACAAAAAGTCCAACTTTCTTTGTAGGTGTGCAGTGGCTTGCTTACTTTGACTTGTTGATGGTTCGTTTGAGCTTCTTCTCTAGCTGCTTCATACGGCCAATGGCAGCGTTGTATTTGGCTGCTGTTTCCTTGTGCACCAGCTCACTGCGTGTTTTTGTTTGCTCTGCTTCCATGACCTGCAGAAGACAAAACAATCAAGATGCCTGCATGATCTCTGGGATTCACAAGACGTCCTGACTGTTCTCCTGTGTTTACATTTACAGTGAGAGCATTTGTATCCGTTTATGTAGCCCTGAAGTTTATATCTCACATGTCTGCCTGGTCTTCCTGTATAGAGAGAAGACATGGTAGGTGCAAGGCACTACATAAATAAAAAAAAAACATTGGTCTGTAGACTTGAAACCCTTTCTTGCCCTGTTGTTGTTTGACACAATATGATAATAATAATGATCATTCTAGGTAAAAACAAATAAATACAAGGATTTCAAGTCTGCAGACCCATCTTCTTGAAATTTACTTCAGAGTTTTTGCCCTACGTTTTTTTTGTAATTAGCTGTAGGGCAGTATGTAGGGTAGTAACAAAGATAACATTTGGAATGGAAGGACAGTCTAACAGACAGAAATGGAGTGTAAAAGAGCCCTTACCCTCTGAGTGGCATGATTGAGCATCTCCTGCCAGGCGGAGTCAAACTGGCGCTTGTCGTCCTCCAGCAGCCTCTGCTCAGCCAGAGCGATGGTCTCCTTGGCTGCCCGTAGCACCTCTGTGGCCCTCTGGAAGTCCTGGGTGGCTCTCTGGGCCTCCAGCTGAGCCTGGGAAGAATAGGGAGACAACCAGGTCCATCAGCTATGTGCGGGTAGACAAGCCTCTGGCCACAAGGTACCTGACCAACAAACAGTGACCTGCATTCAGAAGCTAAAATTCAGTACCACATATTCCAAATACTGGATTGTAGCTTCTGAAGCCAGAATCTCCATTACTGCCAACAAACAACACTGGCTGTTGATGGTCTTTGTACGGTCATAAATCAATATTTATAACGCCTGGCAGAGAGAGGACCACCTGCTTACAAGACCGTCTGGTCAGGTTCCTCTAACAGCAGGGTTGCACCTGATCGGTCAGACACAAGAAAGGACTATTTGTGAGTGTGTGTTGCCCTAATATGACAGCTTGGTGACATAAGACCCCCTCCTCTGCACACCTAAGAACCAACTACCTGTCTGTCAGCAGTTTTGGAAGCTGCAAGGAAAACCAGGGGAAATCATGTGAGAGTACTTTCCCCCGCTTATAGTGCTGTCTTTTTCCACCACACTATAAGCTAAACAAAGAATCGCACATAAGCTACAGTGATACTTTTGTTGATTATGTGTACAAACAGCATTTTTTGCAATTGATCTTCCTCTGCTTACTCATCTATCCTAGACAACACCTGCGTCAGCTTTTATTGTACTGTAAGAAATACTTTGGTGGTTTTACGTAAGGTGTTGGTGTTAACAACTGTATGTATGCCTCAGAGAGTGTAGAACAAGGCTGTGGCAAATCATTACACAAGCAAAAGCTGTAATGGCTTTGTCCTGTCCCTGCTGCTGCTGTAAGTAAGCGCTGCAGGTTTATCACAGTCATTACTGCACTGCAGAAGGAGGCCACTAAGCCTCGAAGTGCCCCCCCTGTATCTTTGTACTGCAGCTGGTGCTTATGGATGACCATGTCAGAATTTGGATTCGTGCAGCTAGTCTGTCACATATTTCAAAGGTGACTAATGACAGCTCTCTACAGCATACATTAAAGGATACTGTCCTTGTGGACGCTAAAAAAATGTTGAGACTGCATATGCTACTCTACACCAACAACATCTTATCCAACAATTAGTAAACAAAATCTCTTTTCTTGAAAGACTCAAAACTAACTACCAATGGTTATGTACAGCAAAACCCCTGCAAAGGAGACGTTTTAGAGGCTACATGTAAAGCTCCTAATGCTGGCAAAGCAGTTCCCATGAGGTGGTGCATGGAATAGTTTTACTGCCAGAATCCTTTCAGGTTTTTTGCTTTTAAACAGAAAAACTGAAAAGGCTCTCACTCTGAGCAAGTTCTTTTCTCTTTTTTTTGCTTTTCCCATCTAATCTGTCATTACCCCTGACAGGAAACAGTCTCCTACAACTCTAATGCACTAAGTCATCTGTACCAGTTCACTACCACGGCTTTATACGGAATACACCAAATGCTCTTGGAGTGGCCATTTGAAACATTACATGACATGGCACTCCCCACTTCTGATCCAGTTGGTTTATGTGTCACAAAGCCGTATGCTATTACTTCTGTGTGCTTACTGGTCAGATTTGAAATTTTTTTAAATAAAATCATTTCTTTCATTGGTTTATATTAGTGTCTTATGCAGTTTTAGAAAGGTTGTTGTGTTTTCATGCTTTTTATGGGTACGTGTTCATGTGAAACTTCTGAAGAAGACTGCACGCACGCAGTTAAAACATGTAGAGGCAGCGTCTACCTAAGAAACAGATATAAAACTATTAAAAAATGTGATAATATTTTAGATGAAGTTCCAGACTCATCAAGAGAAAGGAGAGCCAGTCCATGTCCTTGCTGAATCTCATGAATACGCTATCTGGGTAAAGTCCCTCAGGCAAGTCTGACACACATCTGAAAGAGAGACAGACTAAGGGAAATTCACAACGATATTGTAGGCTGGTGGAGAGAGGCTGAATAGACACTGTAAATCAATAGGCAAGATTTAACTACACATACGGCGCTTTCCCATTGTCACTCCCTCACTACAGATTACCCACAACTTTTACAGCAGTTTGGAAAAATACACAAGTCGGAGTTATTTTGTGAAAGTAAATGTAAACTGAATATCTGCAAATAGTTCATTTACATCAGATAAGTTCCCTTCATGAACAGAACCCCTGTACTAGAGCACTGTGAAGCTGCTGCGTCATGCTCAGCTTTGAGAGCAAGATTCTCAGCCTCCTGCCCTCCGACGTCCCCGTGAGCCATAATGTGAGGGGCCCCTTAGAGAATTTGATTTGCTCTGGCCCAGAAACTGCTCATGTGGCACATGTTTTAAAACAGACACCTCGTCTCACGCTTTGATCACCTGACTGACTTTCCAAGAGACACACAGACAAGTCCACATGGCTAGGAGGCCGTGCACAGTATATAACTATGTGTTTGAGCTGGGACTGGATGCTCACAATGGCTCTGTTTGTGAGAGAAATAGGTTGAGTTTGTTTTTTGCCCTTTGACTCTTGTGCTGAACCGGACCAGCGTCTCACTTACAGGGTCACTTTACATTAATTTAACATGCAGCTACTTATCAAACTACTGTTGAATGCCTACATCTACAGCACTCTAAAGCCACCATGAATAGTGCCTACACTTCCCCAGAACTAATTTATCAACAAAAAACATCTACTTCACTGATAACAGAAAAAGGTCATTTTTAATGTATTGAATTTTATCCTAAGGCTATTTAGAAAAAAAAAAAATCACCCTGCTAATGTTGTATTTAAGGGTTTACATTTACGTTATCAATGCTCTTATTTGAGGATAGAATGGTCTGGCTGCTACTTGAGAGCTTGTTTGCAAATATAGTTTGGCCTTTTGCTTGCTTTTTGTCTTGCTCCAATATGTTGAGGAACACTGATTATATGTCTTTGCATACCACAGTCAAATGGAACATGATTGTCTGCTTTAAACAGACTATTTACATGCGACATTTGCAACAAATCTCTCCTGTGTAAAAGCTGTGCGCTTTGTACTAAGCAGAAACTCTTCTGCTTCCCACATTTGTTTACATACACAAGGGAGAACCATGTGGACACAGTGTGGTGTGACTCGTTGCTAATGGACGTGCAGTCCTGAAATCTAATTTGACTCAGAGATTCTCTCGGGAGTCGTCTCAGACCTGTGGTTTCATCAGGCCAGGACAGAACAGGCTGGCATGGCAGATGCACCAGGCAGACACTCAATGGCCCAGAGAAACAGAGGGCGAGAGGGGGGAGGGTAAAAGACAGAGACAGAGACAGACAGACAGAGACAGAGAGAGAGAGAGAGAGAGAGAGAGAAAGAAAGAGAGAGAGAACAAGCCGGTCACTGGACACTGCCATCTGGCATTCAAGGTTTGGCAGACAGACACAGCCATACGCCAACACACTAAATGGCAACAAGGAATTAGGAATTAAAGGTGTCTGTAGAAGCACCATGGCTGCAGTCCTGTAAATGCACAGGTTTCTGTGTGTAAGGTCAAAACTGTAGCAGTCACTGCATACAAGGGTTACAATAAACCACAAATTTTGAACTGTGACAATGCATACAAACACTGTATGTATAAAAGCTGTATCTGCTTTAATGGGTTAAGAGTTTCTTTTTTTTGGAGCTGAATGCTATCTAAGTGCATTTTATATGATGTCATTATCAAAAAAGTTGATTAAAAGAAAAGATTTAAATTTAAAATGGAAGGCAAAGGTGCAAAGCTTTTGAGCATTTTCTGTGGTTGAGCTTTTTTTAAGGGGTTTGACTGGTTAAGCTAGATCGAAGTGTACAGCAATGAAGACTGGTAGTAAACAGATACCCTTCATACACTCACACGTCTCACTTTATCGGCATTATATATTCCTCCTCTTGATCTGCACCACACTGCCCATCCTCTTTGCTTTATCGTAGTCCCCAGGGGACACTTCAGCAACGATAGACCATCACCATGCTCCCTCTCTCCTCTAATCCACGCCAGCTATTTTTAACCTCGACTTCAAAGACACCCTGACGTTGTGCTTGATGACGACATCTTGCTTCAGCAAACTGACAAAAGGAGAGAGCACATATGACCGAGCACAAAAGGGACAACGGAAGGAAACATTCTCTGTCATACAGCAGGGGCTTTTACCCTGGAGAAAGGTAATGTCAATGTTTTTTTTTTTTTTATTTGAAGCCATCTGAACCAATGACAGGCAAACAGACGGAAAAACAGATGGCCACTGTCATCCTCACTTGTAGATGACACACACACACACACACACACACACACACACACACACACACACACACAAACTCAGGCTGCTCTTTAAACGCCCCATACTCACTCTCTGCAATCAAATAAACTTGAAATTGACCTCATCTAAGTCAGGCCCTAATGGGAAACCACCACGCCTCTGGGTCAATAAACAACCAAAACAGATTTGCAGTATATGAAACCTTTACTAAACTTTTGAAAAAAAAAAATGTCACGTCAATAAGGTCAGTGGGTCAACACAAATCTACGGTGGATGATTGAAGTAAACCATCGAGCCATCAGGCTCTTGACTTTTCCCTTTCAAGAAAATCATGCCATGACATACATGAAAATCACACCCCCCTAATTGCCAGACTGTGGCATAGTCAGCTGTTTGTGGCTTTCTGACAGTGTCTGTCTATATTCCATATAGATGTATGTACTGGATCAGCAGTGTGTCATCATCCCTGCATCTGTGACTGAAAGCACTTCTCATTACATGTGAATGGATTTAGATGCAATGACATTGAAGTTGGAATGCCTCTATTCAGTTACAACTTACACAAAGTGAATCATTCATCCTCGTCCAAGAGGGCACGCGGCTGAGTTTATCATACACTGGAACGCAACTTTGGCAGAAATCTGCTCACTAGCACTAACATGTTTTCAGCAGGGCCCTGCGATACCACATCTTCTGGCCCCATCTCTGCCAAAGCCCTTGTGCTTTTTCACTGCTCCTCTCCCAGTCTTGAGAGGGACTCTTGCCAGACTGCCATCAGACGTATAGATTTTAGATGCCCTTCATGAAAACTACCACAGCACGTCTGTTCCGGTGAAATGGTTATGGGAGCTCTGTTAGTTACTCTAGCTTGGGGCTATTCAATTATTTATCATAGACAGGGGGTCTTATAGGGAGAGGTGTTTGATGATGAACTGCTTGAGGAAAATCTATTCCAACATCGCTCTTTAGTGGTAGGTAGTGGCATTCTTCAAAGAATTTTGAGTGTAGAAAGAACTCTGATTGGTTAACAGGAACATGCAAAGATCAGCTTTGTGACATGATGTTTGACTGACTGATCAAATGAGACTCACAATCCTCTTTTTACCCTCAATGTTCTATTAGAAACATATGACTGCACAGGCAGAAACCAATGGTCATGGTTTAAATTTGAATAAGATGTGCAGCCATTTTGTTGCACTGGTCTACAATCCAGTTCAGTCTGATGCCTCGTAATCAAATTGAGAAAATAAAATTGTAAGTTTATTCACATCTCAACACTGATTAAACAACAGAAAACTGGTTTATGTAGTTATGACATGTCATACATCACCACACATGCACAAAACCTTCAGTCAACGCCGAGTGAATAGACACATTCAGAGTCCCTCCTGTCACTGATCACACAATAGTGTCTGACACAAAGTCACCTCAGATCAAAGCTCATCTGAGTCTTGAATTTATTTATTGATCCATTTTTATTCACTGATGGCCTACATTTTCATTATACACATGACCCACATGAAATCACTAGGCTACTTCAGGCAGTTAGACCAGCCCCAGCGAGGGCTCTTACTTCTGCTTCACTGGGCAGCTCATCAAAGTCAGACCTGAGACTTACCCGGCTCTGAAACTACAGCGTAATTTCTTTTTTCCTTTCACTAACAAATGACACAAAAGTCACAAAAGACTGCTCACCACTTGGCTGTTTTTACTGTGTTTGCTGCATGTGAATGTGTCTGTGTGTTTGCTCTGTGTGTGGTGTGTGTGTGTGTGTGTCTAATGGGTCATAAGTGGAGTTTATAAAACTACTGCAGACAACTGGTTTCAACCCACTGTCCTGTGCAATCCCTTATATAACATTAAGGTCCAGGGATACAAAACTGTTCAAGCAATGCAAAGCAACAGTAAGGGTCCAGGGGTGGCAAAGCCATGTAATACTTTCCTTCATCCGAGGCAGAATGTCAGAGGGGGGACACAACCTTGTCATCACAACCCCTCCAGTCCTGGCACAGATCCACTCTGCAGCGCACCACCTGCCAAATCTAACACTTTGGGGAAAGAGAGAGACTAAGGGTGTGGGCAGGGGAGAAACAGAAAAGACAGCACAGGGGCGAGAGAGGTGGAGAGGGGGTGAAAGACAGAGACAGAGAGAGGGGAGAGGGAGAGAGAGAGAGATATGGTTGCAGAATGAGATGCAGCGAGAGTGAGATTGCGAAAAAGAAAACACGAGGGGAGGAGAGCGGGAGGGGAGGAGAGGGGTACAGGGTAGACCCACACAGGAGACAGGAATGCGATGAGATAAGAAGACTGATGGTGATTCTTTGCAAAGCTTGGGGCCTCTCTGACGCTTGTTTCTTTGGCAAGGGCCCCTCAAGTCCGTGGCCCCGTTCCCGCTGTCCATCTGCCAACGCAGAATTCCATAAATTATTTGGAATGGTCGCTCCATAAGGCCGCACCGGTTTTAAGCATCTCAAACAGAGACACCCTCTTTAAGACCAGTTAGCAGTGTCACTGTCGAGCAAAAGGAATCCATCTGGAATATTAATGGGGTTTCAGGATGTCACTGTGGGGAAGTGTCTGGGACCATGAGCAGTGCGTACAGCTGCTACCACTACTGCAACAGTCAGACCCCTTACTGCAGGTCCTAGCCTGACAGAGAGAGACGCAGTTAAGTCTTGGCCTTCTGTGTGAGCCAGGGTGTATCGACCATGGTGTTCTCCTGCAGCCAGATAATCACCATCCACAACAGCATCCATGTGGGGAGGAGAGGGGTGCAGGGGGTTGAGAAAACACAGTTTGAGATCCCTGCACCCACCCCAAAATCAGTGCCAAAGCACATCACAAAGCACATCTGTAGTCACATGCACGTCTACATCATACATCCACCCCTACACTTAAAAAAGGGGGAAGGAGACCTATGCATATAGACTATGCATATAGCACATGTGAATAAATATATATGTGTATAGTTGCCTTAAAGTTAGGCCAGGACTCTTTAAGTTAAGATAACAATAACAGATTAAATAACCCTGCTCCTACCGTTATAAATCACACTAATACTTACTGTGGCTGGTCACAGAAGTGCAACAACAACACATTGCTGTGCAAAAGGGGAGAGAGGAGCATGCTCACTTAAAGCCATAGGTGCCGATCCCAACTTCAGAAAGTAAAAAACCTTGCCACATATTTTTATCCAACCATTCTCCAAACCAGCTGAAGTCACGTGTGTTACGTGCACCAACAAAAAGCATGCATAATTACAGAATTTTCACTTTCTGAAGCTAGGATCTACACCTCTACTCGAAGCCTTCTAACAAAAGATGGAATGGAATTTAAGCCTTTATGACACCAACCATAAAAACTGACTTGAGAATACACAGAGACAGCTCAGCAATAAGTAAGGCGGTACAAGCATGTGAAATGGGTTTCTTATCTAGGCTAAGGGACAACTTGAACGAATGCATATTTCATGAGATCGAGAGAAGGCTGCAAAAACATTGCCTCCTTCAGACAAAAAGTGGAAAAAACTAAAATCAGCTTTACTAGACTTAACTGATAAAGTTTGATATTGAAAAGTGTCCTTGCCTGACAGGATTAAAACTTTTGGGAGGCTAATGTTTGTTTTAGAGATGGAGTTGTGTGTAACTACCTGCAAACCTCTTCCAAAAAGCTTACATAGCACAGCAGTAATGCTAGTGGGGTTATTAGTATGAAAAATGCAGGCAAGTGCCCAAAGCGCAAAAGCCTTAAATAGGAAAGTATGGCTTTTTGCAGCCAGCCAAAATATAACGGAACAAAGATGAAGTACAAACTATGTATGCCTAAGGCAACATCTAATCCTGAACATCACCTGCTGAGGGTCACAATTTCTCTGTAATGTACCTTACACCTGTAAATATAAGGTTAGACATCTCATACTGTTCTTGTATTTTACCACGGACACAAAGGTCAATGCGCCGTGGTAAAATACTACAAGAACAGTATGAGATCTCTAACAGGCAAAGGCCAGCCCACTTGCTATGCATCACACACCAAACATTTGAAATGAATGCATCTCTTTGTATCATTTAGGAGGTGCACACATAAAAGGCATGCTAAATAGGACAGAACTGATATGAGTTTTTCCATCAATGAATACACATGCTCTTGGTGTACATCTATACATGTACTCCCCATGCTTCACCCCTCTCCTGCACATAAAGGCCTCCATTTCAGGCTGACAGGTGACGGAGAGACATTTTGCTGCAGGATGGGAGAGGAAGACAAGAGGGGGCTGCACAGCAGACTGCAGTCACTGATCAGATAAAAACTCCAGCACAGCCTGTCAGAGACTGCAGGCTAGGGCCATGCACAGTGATGTAGAGAGATGAAGGGGTGGGGGGATACTTCTCACAGCCTGCATTCAGATCTTGCTGGATGTGCTAGCTATTAATACTACATGAATACACCTTGTGCATTTTGCTATAGAGTCAGTTATGTTTTTGCCATATTTTGTTATCTACCTGTTACAGTCATAGTGTAAAGCTGTATAGTTTGTATGCCTGCAGAAGACTTGAAAAACTGTTTTTCTAACATGTACCACAAACAAATGTTAACACAAGACATTCTTTACAAATGAAAAAAAAAACAGTGCAACAAAGTGTGCATTTGTGAATCTATGGGTGTACAACTCCCCTCGTTATCTTTTCCCCCCATGGTGTGAAATCTCTTGAGCAACAGACGCCCAGAAACATATTTGGTTTTCCAACACAAACAAACAAAAACAGCCATGGACGCCAAGAAACACTCCGTGTTGGACTGCCAACTCCCTCCCCACCCCCTTACCACCACCAAACACGGACACATGCACACACACACACGCACACAGAGACGCATATACCCCACACACACACTGCCCACAGTGCCAGTGAGTATGCACTCCACTCAAGCAGTAAGCGCACATTCATCTCCAGAGTCCTCCTGGCATCTCTGCAGCACTTCTTTATCAGGCTCGCACACAATGGGCCAGTCACAGTGTGCTCTGTGTGAATGGGCCTCAGGGGGCTTTGTGCTGATTAAACAGACATGCCCTTCCTCCCCCTATTCCTTCTCCCTCACACAGTCCCGCTGCATGACTCTTGGGGAAACGCCTGCAGATTTGGCAACCTGTCTCCCATGTTACCTCATCCTAAGCTCCTTTTGAATGGCAATAAATGAGGAGAACTGTGGTAATGCTGCCTCATCACTCCCTCAATCATTTGTCATGGGTCACTGGCTAATCAGTCTGAAAGCTGTAGTCAAGTCAAGTCATCTTTATTACTATAGCACATTTTAAAGCAACAGAAGCTAACCCAATGTGTTTTACAGCATAAGCAATATCTGTAATTTCTTCTTGCAACATCAAAATAGGTCAACAGGGATAATAAAAAGTCAGAAAATTAGAAAGTAATAATTAGAATAATTTAGCAGTAGATAAAATGCAAGTTAGCATTAGGTAAAAGAAAGATAGAAGAAGACTATAGAATAGTATCACCAATGCTGAATGAGTTACTGCATCCACATATCCATCCATCTCCCATCCTCCATGTGGACATTAATATGATCTCACAGAAACATCCCTTCACAATAAAGCTTACTGCCCCTTTGTTTACAAAAACTTTGCAGACAGTGACTCTACAATATGGCATTGAGTTATGCCAGCTATTCTATTCTGTTCTGTTCTATTCTCTTCTCTCTAATAAAGGGTGTGCTCTTATGTGAAGGACTGTTTACACCTAGGCCATAAATTGAAACAAACACAAACTGCTAAGTGTTACTCAAGCTCAACGTAATGGATTTAGTGGCAACAGGGTATTTCATAATTAAGCTCCATGTCTATCTAGGAGACGGCAATGCGGAGGGAAATCTTTTTAAAATTTCATAGCCAGTCCCTCAGGCATGCTGTAACCTTACTTGGTCACCCCAGGAGTATAGTTCCTAAAAAGTCTGTGCCACGTCAGTGGAAAAAAAACTGGGCCAGCGCAATATTCTCCCTACCAACTCTTCAAGAGTTCCTGAAATCGTTCAAGAAATACTGTGCTCTAGTTCTGGCAGTGAGACACACCTACTTGAACTTGAAGTCAATGAGTAACACAGGGATGAGAAGGACAGAATAGTGAAATTGCAAGAAGTCAGCTGTGTAGCCCTCATAAAGACATCTGCAGAGGAGGGAGCTGAAATTGTGGTACATAAGGTTGGAGGGTTGATGAGATCACAGGGGTTGGAGAATGGTTGGTTGTTGGTTGGTTGATCAGTTATCATTAGCTTATTCTAACCTCATCATTTTGTGGTTAGAAACTAAATAATGCACACATGCCCCCAACTTCCTCCCAGCGCATTTGTTTAACTCTGCAGAACTGCATCATGCAATTTTGAGAGAATCAATGGAACACCCTTCGAAACACACACAACAAACACAAACAACGCATTATGCATCAGAGACAGAGCTCAGGAGGGTGTATGTGGTGTTGTGATAAACCGGGGTAGGGTAAACCTAAAGTAGTAAGCCGTCTAAAAGAGGACCTCTATAAATTAGTTTTGCAAGGAGAGCTAGACCACATGACCAATTATTTATTAAGAGATTTAGCACTTACACTAAGTTAACTTATCCTGGTTAGTCTCTACACCACATACCCAAGCCATCTTAGCATACCTGTCGGGCAACTCTTCTGGCCTCCCAGTATGGTTTGGAGTCCTCCACAGCTTTGCCAATCTTCTTCACCAGCTCATCCAGCTTGACTGTGGCCTCCACAAGAACAGAGCGAAACTTCTGTCTTGCATCCTAATGGGAGAGCAGAGGAAAAGAGGAATATATTACCAACAACATTACACAGAAAAACACACCACCACAATCACGGGGTCAAAGCCTCATCCATTAGTTGCATTATTGTAGACCACTTTTAAGGTAAACATCTGGTTTGAATAGGTTCAAAGAGTCACTTTACACACAGATCAACAAAGTGTGTCAGGTATTATTTCTGGGAAGCAAGTTCTCATTATACCTTCTTGGGATGAGCAGTGTTCACAAACTCAGTTAACCGCAGATTGAATTAACAGGATATCCATGTCAAACCAACCACAGTTGAAAAACAAGTTGAGAGACTGTAGAAAATACCACTCTAACAAAAGGCACTTCATCCCTCTATTTGTGCATAAACATACCCAGCACTGTCTGGCAAGAACTGATAAGTGTAAACATTATTAAGGATAATTCAGTTATAATCCAATTACCCAGCATTCCTCTTTTCTTTTTCAACACACATACACAAAAAAACACTTTCAGGTGAGCAAAACAGGTGCCTTAATGTCAAACATTTAATCAATTACAGTCTTTTAGGCAGAGAAAACGAACATCTTGAGGTCTACATCCTCTTACACAGACATCAACTTGAAATGTCTCTTGTGTTTGTTTATCAACCAATGATCACAAGGTACTTAGAGGTAACAAAGAGCTGTCAATCAAAGGATAAAGTGTCCTTTAAAAGCATGTTATTCAGTGCACCAGTCAAATATTACCACTTATGGCAACAAAGATATGGGATAGTGCCATACTAATTGGTCCCTTTCTCACTGAAGGTTCTTGTTGCAGAATACATAACAAATCCACCAAAAGCCATATTTTGTTCGTCACACAAGTGTTTTCACTTCTTGTTAGATTAGACCCCCATTCACACCAAGCAACAAGAGGAACTGGATTTAAGAAATGAATAGCTATTAAGTGCTGAAATGTGTACTGATCTCCTCTGGTCCTCTGTGGTCTCTCTCTCTCTTCTGTTCTCTCTCTTACACTCACATATGTGCCATTTCCAATGTTCCTTAAATCTTGTGCATTTCAGCACACTAAGGAAAACAATTCAAATGCACTTGAGATGCTTTGACCATGATCCCCTACAGTCTGGCCACCCTTTCATACTACATACTACTGAAAGCAGATTAGGTCATTAGAATAAAACGTCCCCAAACACAGACCGATTCTGAGATCTGGGCCAAGCAAGCAGATGGATAGAAATAGAGAGAGAGAGAGAGAGAGAGAGAGAGAGAGAGAGAGAGAGAGAGAGAGAGAGAGAGAGAGAGAGAGAGAGAGAGAGAGAGAGAGAGAGAGAGAGAGAGAGAGAGAGAGAGAGAGAGAGAGAGAGAGAGAGAGAGAGAGAGAGAGAGAGAGAGAGAGAGAGAGAATCATGTGGTTAAGTGAATCATCATTAGGTAGCCTACCTCCAATTCAGTTTCACATCTGTTGATGTCATCAGTGGATTGGTTGAGTTTTTCAAGTTCCCCCTGTTGACGACAAGGGCAAGATAATTGATGACAAGACAGAACAGAAAGGTGCCACTCAATACACTAAACATTGCAAAGGTTTGGTCTAGATTGGATGAAACAAATGTATCGATAGGAAGCAAACTGATATGTTAAGCAGATCGAATTTCCATTATCTGACAAGTCGTTGCTTAAGCTCTGCGGCTCTTCATTGTTTGATGGTGTGTCTGAATCGTGGTGATGGTGATAATGGTGATGTGGTAAAAAAACAAAACAAAACAAACAGACAAATAATCACTGGCTGATTTGCGTATCTTGAATCAATGGCTTCAAAAGCCCAGTGTTCCACCGCCAGAACCGTCATGTTTGTTTAACGACCTGAGGGACGCGTATGGATAATTAAATATTTCCTGACACATTGTAAGGACAATGCTTCAGATTGTTCGTATGAGTAAGCATGTTCACATTCGCATGTCACTTGCAGCTTTTAACACATCCTCATACAGGTACAAAGAAAAGCAACGCGTGCTTGTGCCGTTTGTCAAGTCTGTTTGTTAAATAATCTTTAAAAATATAAATAGGTGTCATACCTGGATTCTGGGATCTACTTCTTCCTCCTCAGATGATTCTATGTCTTCATCTGACCTATTTTCCTTCTCTAAACTATCCATCTCGTTCGAATTTCACCGATGTGCTTCAGGACAAAGCCAACCTCATCTACAAGGGTTGGAGCAGGACGACACGGAATGGTTTCTCGTCACGTTGGCACAGAGACGTCAATGGAAGCCTCTTAATCAGTAATCCGAAATTCAAAAAATGAAGTAACATAAGAAAAAATCTCGAGATTGTTGCTCAGCAAACGCTCAGATCCATGCAGGCGACAGACTTCACCTTGCGCGTCCTCAGCATGTGTCGGGAATGACTGAAAAACCAAGCGAGAGATTCCATGCGACCCGCCCCCCTCACGTTTCTCAGTGGTAGTGAAATCTAAAGCCTAGACTGCTCCTGTCCCGTCTGTCGGTGTGCTGTGTCAGTGACACTAACATTTGGTTGTTCATGGTCTGTTTATTTCAATTTCGAATCGTACTGACGACACATCTTAAGCTAATTAATGAAATGTAAAAATGCCTTTTAAAACACACGCAGAGGCGCTCCCCTTCAACACCTAAAGTTGTCTATTTTAATGTCTATTTTAATCCTAAACTCGGTTTTTGGGAAGGCTCTCTGTACAGTCATGGCCCAGTTGTCTATATCTGCATTGTGGCATGTTCCATTAGTATGAATGATTCTGAGACTAAATTTAGCCTGTAGCTTCTACTCTCTGATGAAATAGACCCCACTCACAAAAGAACTGTAGCTAATAAAAAAAACCTTGGTTTGATATCTGTTTGAAGACATTCAAGAACCTAACCACTGCCCCCCTACAGGTTTTGTATAGTTTTCAAAATACCTCATGAACTGGTGGATGAAATTTTGAACTCTGTGTTTACCTTACCTCGCTGAACTGAACTGCAAGCTCAGGCATAATATTGCAACTTGAAATTACCTCACAAAGAACATTCAGCTCTGTGGTTGTCCTATGGGACTGCTCCAAGGACAACATCCTGAGGATAATATCTTCACAGTGTTCATGCTCAGTGTGCAACCCTCATGCAACCCCCGTGAGACACACACACACACACACACACACACACACACACCTTGTCTTCATTCCTGCTGTCAAACTGAAGCAAAATACAGACTTGATGGTTGTCTGACAGTTATGTAATGTAGACAAAGCACCTGGCCACCCCAAGGACATGGCACTGAAGCAGCGCAGCGCCATGGTCTCCAGGAGGGATGGCAGAAAAATGGGAGCTCTATCAGCAGAATAAATCATTATTTAAAAAAACCCTGCTATTGGTTGGTCATGCAAGGCACAATGCCTTCACTTCCTGGCTTTTGACAGAAAATAATGTAGTTTATTTGATCAATGTGCATGTTGCTGAATTGTATACCTACACCTTTATACAGATAGATACAGATAGATAGTACAACATTTGTTTACTGGACTATTGGATTATTTGGTAGCCTACTTTACTATAATTTATCTATACATCAACCTACTCCGTCTGTGCAAACACTAAATGCATAAAGCTGGGTGTTGGTTGAGCTTTGGAGCATTGGATTGTGAATACATGGTGAATGATCCTAATTAAGTATCTGTGAGAAGCAACAGGTAAAACATTTCAGATTATGAAAAACAAAATGGCCAAAACGTGATATGTATTGTGACTGTACTGCCTTATTGTTTTGTTGTCTTGCATGCAAGATGTTGTGGACACTTTCTTCATCAATAAATGTTTTTGTCAATCCAAATAACAGATCATTAACTGGGGGGATATAAGTTAGAAACGTATTACTACTGTAGCTGATAATACTCTGGATTATTGTGTGGCAATAAAACATGTCTGGTGTAGTTTTAATAAAATATGTGACAGCACTCTCTCCCTCCCACTGCCTTTCAATAGAATTGATCTGGTTTGATCTGGTAATCCCGACAGTCATTTACACCATCAGCAGAAATTCTTTTGGTTTTAGTAAGACCGCATGGCAAAAAAAAAAAAGATTGTTAGGAAAACGATGCATGATGGAAAAAAGTTGTCTGTGGGTGAGCGTGTAAGCCATTACATTCCCTTGAATAATGAGGGTAGAAGCAGATAAAGCTAAGACCTTCCCCCCCATTTAGTTCACCATGTTCTCTGTGTTTTCCACCAACAGGACATGAAAATAGGACATGCTGAATGGACATGGAGGTCCTAAGCAGGAACAATCACTTCAGTAGAAGACAGTGGTTGATGGGAGAGGCTATGGAATGCTGTTTTTTATTTTCATTGTGTAATGTGTACACATTGCTTCCAAACAACTGGTGTAACTTCATGAGCCACGTCTAAGTAATAAATGATGCAATATAAAGTTTATGTGTATGCTGGACGCTATGAACAACATGTTTTTTGAGTTCATAGACCTTATTCAGCAACAAAGCACTAAAAACCAGCAGCAAACTTAGCTTCAGAAGCTACAATCAAGTACCACATATTTGTTCCAGTCATTCACTAAAATAGCTCATTTTAATTAGCACAACTTTTACGCCAGGTAGATGAGTTAATTACTGTCAATCACCTGTAGTACTAGGGAAATCAACCAGGTGATATGTAATATATGGAAAATGAGAAAGACCTCGCTGAAAGACTCATGAAGCCTCACCATGAAACCACCATGAGCACCGGGATTTAAAACAATCACAATTTACAACATACATGAAATAAAACATGATGTATATTAAAAATTCAGTGGAATGGTTTACATTATAAAACAAATAGTTTTTTCATATCTCAAGGATTTGTTCGATTTTGCATTAAAAGGTTCTAGGTTTGATGGGTAGTCTATTTTTTTGGCTGGGGGCTATTGCTGCCATCTTGTGGTGACCCTGTCCCACACAAATAGGGTCTCCATATTTCAGAAGGAACAAATGTCATCAAGGCTTAAAGATGTCAAAGGTGGCAGTGAGCAGGACTCAATAAAATTGGTAATAAAATTTTATTACTATAAAAACAACAGGGCAAAAGTTCCATGTGCACAATGTATATACAAATGATTTCATTTCTGACAAATGAAAAAGTTCTACATTACAATTAAACTGGAAAGTAATCATAGGTCATGGTTATTATTGCTGTTCGGGGTCAGTGGCCTCCTGAATTTGCTCTGAAGGAAAACACGTGGCACACACAATCCCTCTTTTTTGTTCACAGTCTCCCGTAGAACATATTCATTTACTACACTCTCAAATCCGGCATCTTGGAAAAGTCTGGACAGCATCTCTGAATCAGACAAGAGCAACAAGGGTTAGATAGGTTACTTTAAATCCTTTTGTAATTTATAGATTGTAGATTAATATGACGCTAAATTACAGTCAGAAACATGAATGTAGGGTTATTTATGATCATATGTGTCATGTCCTTTTTATAAAGGGATCATGTCACCCTTATGGAAACACCTTAAAATAAAGTGTTACCCATATATCTATACGTGTCATCATAAGAACCAACTGTTCTAACATGTAAGTAAAAATGCGACTAAAAAAGACTAATCTGCTAATTTTGCAATGCATACCATCACAAAGCATCCTGATATACAGTGAGAGTAATACGTATTTGATCCCTTGCTGATTTTGTTGGTTTTCCCCACTAATAAAGACATGGTCATTCTATACTTTTAATGGTAGATGTATTCTAATATGGAGAGACAGAATATCAAAACGAAAATCCAGAACATAACTTTCAAGAATATATTTTAATTCATTTGTATGTCATTGAGGGAAATAAGTATTTGATCCCTCTGGCCAAAAGCAGTTAATACTTGGTGGCAAAGCCTTTGTTTGCAAGCACAGCAGTCAGATATTTGTGGTAGTTAACCACAAGGTTAGCACACATATCAGGGGGAATTTTGACCCACTCTTCTTTGCAGATCCTCTCCAAATCATTCAGGCTGGTGGGCTGTCGCTTGGCAACTCGGACCTTCAGCTCCCTCCATAGATTTTCAATAGGATTGAGGTCCGGAGACTGGCTGGGCCACTCCATGACCTCAATATGCTTCTTCTTCAGCCACTCCTTTGTTGCCTTTGCTGTATGCTTTGGATCGTTGTCATGTTGGAAGACCCAACCACGGCCCATTTTCAGCTTTCTGGCAGAGGGGAGGAGGTTGTCCCCCAAGACAGCACGGTACATGGCTCCATCCATCTTCCCACTGATGCGGTGTAGTAGCCCTGTGCCCTTGGCAGAGAAACACCCCCAAAACATAATGCTTCCACCTCCATGTTTGATGGTGGGCACAGTGTTCTTTGGGTTATAGGCTGCATTTTTTTTCCTCCACACACAACGCGTAGGTTTTAGGCCAAATAGTTCAATTTTGGTCCCATCTGACCACAGAACCTTCTCCCAATCACTTTGAGCATCTTTGCGGTGATCAGGGGCGAATCTAGACCATTTTTAGGGGTGCCAAGGCACCCCCGTGAAACTGCTCGGCACCCCCTGGCTCAGTGCAAAATGAATAATATATTATATATAATAATAGTGTTGTGTGATAAGCACTGGGGGCCGGGCACCCCTAAAGACCAGATGCTAAAATCGCCCCTGGCGGTGATCATTGGCATACTTTAGACGGGCCTCTACATGTCCCTTCTTAAGCAAGGGTACCTTTCGGGCACTGCAGGATTTTAATCCATTGCGTCTCAAAGTGTTGCCAACTGTTTTCCTGGCGACTGTGGTCCCAGCTGCCTTGAGGTCATTCAGCAACTCCTGCTGTGTGGTTTCAGGATTATTGTTCAAACTTCTAATGATCATTGCTTCCCCATGAGGTGAAATCTTCTGTGGAGCACCAGATCGAGGCCTGTTGATGGTCATGTTATACTTTTTATATTTTCTGACAGCTGCGCCAGTGGTTGTTACTTTAATACCCAGCATCTTGCTAATGTTTTTGTACCCCATTCCAGTTTTGTGCAGGTCAACAATTCTGTCTCTGAGGTCCTGAGAGAGTTCTTTTGTCTTACTCATGTTGTAGAGCTTGGAATCTGTCTGATTGCCTGATTCTCTGAACAGGTGTCTTCAATTTGGGTAACAAGTTGATTGGGAGTGTCTAACTGTGACAGCCAGAACACCCAATGCATACTAGGGGATCAAATACGTTTTTCCTTCAATAAAATACAAACCAATTAAATATATTCCTTAAAGTTATTTTTTTGATTTCCTTTTTGATATTCTATTTCTCCATGTTAAAATACATCTACCATTAAAAGTATAGAATGCTCATATCTTTATTAGTGGGGCTAACCAACAAAATCAGCAAGGGATCAAATACTTATTACTCTCACTGTATATCAGGATGCTTTGTGATGGTATGCATTGCAAAATTTGCAGATTAGTCTTTTACTGACCTTTAGAGAAGAAATAGGACCGTGTGCCGTCTTGCCTCACATAGAAGTTCTCTCCGAGTTTGTTACCGGATTTAAACCTGAGCATGGCATGGTCATAGAGCCCGTAATCTCGAAACAACACTACCCCACCTGGTTTTAGAACCTAACAGACAAAACAAACATTAAGATTTGAGTTAAATCTTGAATGTATGGAGCCCAATGTTAAGATTGCATTCATTAAATGGTGAATGGACTGCATTTTACAGTGCTCTCTCTCATACAAAGTGCTTTACAATTCGATATCTCACATTCACACACTCATTCATACACCAATTGCAGCTGCCATACAAAGTACATCGGATTCACTGTCTCACACAAAGACACTTTCACCTAGTCAAGAGAAGCTGGTATTGAACCAGCGACCCTAAAATTGTCAGTGGACTCATTTACATTCTGAGTCAATGTTGCCCCACAAACACATTTAAATGTACATGGCACTGTTTAAACAAGAGTAAGTATAAATAATACACAAAGAAAGAATAAATAAATCATTGATTCATACCCTGTACAAATTCTCAAGAGCTTGCTGCATCTTATCTGGGTGGATGGCGGAGAGCACGAATATGAGTGTGGCTACATCCACGCTTTCTGCAGAGATGTTATTTCGCAGGTCATCTTTAGTCAAATCACACTGGAATGCCAAACATCTCTCTGGAGAGTAAAGGGAATTTTGCTGAAACCAGAGAAAAAGTTGGAATAACTACAACAAACAATTATAGAATAGAATAACTAAACATAAACAATTATAACTAAATACTGACACAACTTTACACTTATTTGGCACTAGGTCCATGAACAACGGGAACACTTTTGTCTGAGGACGTGCACACAGGATGTTCCCTGTTCACCTTTACAAACTCCACGGCTCTGGGAGAAAAGTCACAGGCATACACAAAGATGTTGAGGTCCTCTTCCAGCAGCGGGAAAATGCAATTACCAACTCCACAACCAGCCTCCAGCAGTACCAGCTTCTGGGCTTCAAACTAATAAAGAACAGAAGAACACATCAACAGATGCTACCTGAACACCAGTGTAAACAGACTAGTTTGTGCTCGCTGTACAGGGTACCTCTCTACAAGCCTTTAGTTCCTCAAATTCTCTCGTCGTCCAATGTCTGTCCTTAAAAAAGTTTGTTGTATTCCGCTTGTAAAACAAATCCCAGTTTTTCTGAGCTTCCTTCTCGAGCTTATGTTGCTTAAATTCTGACACCAATACTCGGTCGTCTTTCAACCTGTCCAACTCCTGTTTGGACAGAACCCTTTGACTCAGATCATCTGTTTTGATCTGTGACTCTGTTCCAGCACAATCTACTAAGGACTCAACTGATTCCATTTTCTTTCCTGTTGGTATGTGTATGACTCGATATGTTAGTTATCGCATCATAAAATTACCACAAATTCAAATAAATAACACCATGTCACCTAACATAAACAACATGCCATTTGATTAGACAAAAGATGTAGCAAAGGTATTGTAAAATAAAAATCTACAAGGTATGAGTGCAACCATAAAGTCAAACACGACGTTCCACAGAACACGGCATGATTTTTTGTGTATCTGTAGTCGACATCCGTGTAGAAAATAAAACCCTACATGCGACAATGCTTTGTACATCGAATTATCAGTTGATAAAAATAACTCATATTGGCGAATTACTTTCGTTTTCACAAAACTTAACATTGTATAATTCTAAGCTACTAATAAATTAGTCTGAAGGGGGAAAAGTATGGACTTGTTGGTCAGTGTCGTCGGTTTCATTTGACGATAGAACCAAAACAGGAAGAGGTGTAGCTAATTCCATGACGTTTGCTTTACGCTTTGTTTTTCTACACGAAAATAGCCAGCCTGTTAGCTGCCCGTTGTCATGTAGACTATATTTCTGGTTTACTAGTGCTGTGGTTTTATTCGTTTAAATCAAATTGTTTGCTTGTCTAAAGTTTTAATAAATGGGCGGTTCGTCATTCGAAAGAGATCATGAATGGAAATTCTAATCCGCTTTTGGACAAAGAAGAGCATGTCTTAAAGCTTGGTGAAAGCTTTGAAAAACGTCCTAAGTCTTCATTTCATACCATCAGATGTAAGTTAATGTTACTGTATATTATGATCATAGTTAGTAGATAAGGTTAGGTAAGGTGACAGACTGTGCATACTGCTTTTTATTAAAATGTTTTAGTGAGTTGCCTATTAGCAAACTAGCCATAGCATAGCTTATTGAGTTTACTTATGTGACAGAAGGTAGCTTCCATAAGTAGAGAATAAATAAACAATGAAACAACATCAGCAATATAGCTTTTTCCTCACTCTTGTTTTCATAACCAGTGGCTGTTGACTGTGGAATAGCTGCGACTAGTGTTTGCACACCAACTGGGTCTCAACCTCTTTCCTTTCTATAGATGTTAAGCCGATGTTACGTCATTCTCGTACTCTCGTACAATTGAACCTGAACCTTCAACCAACCAACTGCACTGATAGTTTATTGGGTGATTGTTTTCCTGCGTCTGTAATGCACCACCTTTGTAAAAGTTTATTTTCTGTGCACACTGTGTGTGTTTCACAGATGATTTCAAACCAGCATCCATAGACACAACTTGTGAAGGGGAACTGCAAGTTGGAAAAGGAGATGAAGTCACCATCACATTACCTCACATTCCGGTATTATGACACATTTTCAACATGCACACATAAATAAAAGACCAAACAAAAGGGTGCACAGCATCTTAATCCATGGCATTGTGGACATTTTCTAATTCACCTGCAGGGTTCTACACCACCAATGACGGTATTCAAAGGCAACAAGAGGCCATATCAGAAGGACTGTGTTCTGATCATCAACCATGACACTGGGGAGTATATCCTTGAAAAGCTAAGCAGCAGCATACAGGTCAAGAAGACCAGGTAAGTGCAGTATGACTTTAATGAAAAAGCAATAGGCATTAGAAATAGTCATGTTTCCAGACACATTGATGTATTACCCATGCACCCACACAGACATGTGTATAGAATAAACTTGGCATCAGATTCTTAAGAAAGGCGCTGGACTGATGGGGCCCGGGGCTGCTGATAGGGGCATGGTGTGATTCTATTGTATTTTATTTGCAGAGCGGAAGGCAGCAGCAAGATCCAGGCTCGGATGGAGCAGCAGTCATTACGGGCCAACCAGCCTCCCTCGCAGTTCCGGGCCCCAACCAAGCCAGGAGCAGGAGCCAAAGCATCTCCATCACCCTCTAAGGACAATCCCTCTCCCGAGCCTCAGCTGGATGACATCAAAAGAGGTTGGGGGTGGTTTTCACATGACATGGACATTCTGGATTTTTTGATTGTTTGACCTTGCTTATCAAAATAAAGGATGCTCTCTGGAATCCACACAAGTGAAGGGTGTCTACATTCTGATTTATTACCTGTTGGTTGCAGCCAACATGCATTGTAGTTCATTTGCATGAAGTTAAACTGCCTTCAGATGCATTTTTTAAAGCTCTGTTCGTTCAAATGCTGACAGTTGTTGCAGTATTTGCTCTTGTAGCTTTTGTCAACAGGAAGTGAATTACTTGCATTGCTTTTATCACTTTTTATAACAGTTCTTGGTGTGAACGTATGTTAATCGTAGATCTTTCCATGACTGAAACTCATTACTGTCCCTCTCCTAGAGCTGCGTGCGGAGGTGGAGGTGATCGAGCAGATGAGCAGCAGTGGCAGCAGCAGCTCCTCCGACTCGGGCAGCTGCTCAGGCAGTGGCGACGACAGCTCCAGCAGTGAGGGAGAGGAGGAGATTCCTCCTCCTGTTCAACACCTCCCATCTCCACCCCGCCTCCCCCTGGTCAACGGCACTGACAAGTCGCAGAGCAGCAACCAGCTGATGAACACGCTCAGTGAGTAGAGCAAAAGACCATGTGGAGAGATGGCGATGTTGGTTTTAGAAAGTAAAAACCCTGACATGTTTTCTTTCTGCCTGTGCATGTAACACAGTGATTTCACTAATTATCTGATTATCTACCTGCCTGATTAGTGTGCTCATTAGGATCAACTGGTTCAGAAAATGGTTTGATTAGATGTGGCAGGATTTTTACTTTCTAAAGCTGGGATTTCCACATCTGACAGTGTGCTAGTGTATTTGGTGTGCTGTGTATAGGTTCGAATTAGCAAAACACATGTCATCATGATGGGGTTTGCAGTTTAGTGTAGGAATGAATGTTTTAATGTTTTTGTCGACACAGCTTGCTCTTGAAATAGAACTTCTACCATGTTCCAGTTAATCAGGCCAGCTTTTAAAACATATTTAGATGAGAGATTAAACATTGAATTGGTTTGATTTGAGAATATATTAATCTTTTTTTTCCTAGTTAAAATATAATTTATTTATTAACCTGAAATGACTGAATATTTTCTTTGCACAGGGAATGACCTTCAGCTGAGTGAATCTGGAAGTGACAGTGACGATGACTGAGCAGGTTATGTGTATCTTTGCTGCCATTCTCCTTCTTCCAAGTACCTCGCCGTATCCCTCTCAGCATCCTCCTTCCTGCAAGTACCTCCCCGCTTCACTCTCAGTGTTCACCTCCCTGTGCATTTCAAAGGCTTGGCTCCTCTATATTTTAAGAATCCCTCTGAGCACTGGGAGTTTAAAAGAGTGTATTTTTTATGATTAGATGTATATTTTATTTTGTATTTCAGAGTTCAGATCTTTTAACTTATTGGGATTGTTAGAGGTGTGGATAGCTTGGCTTACATATTCAAAGACATCGGACAAATATAACAGAGATTTTAATCAGCGCAGTGGCTTCTTGAATGCAGTTTTTGTTTAAACATTTATTTTCGTACTGTCATGGAACCTGCCCATAAAATTATTTCCCTGGCGTTGTGAGCATTGGTCGAAGTGTGAACACACACGGTTACAAGAACTCAACAAGCAGCCCACTTTCATTTAAGACATATTGTTGGCTTGCTATCTTTTGTAATGTTCAGCTTGTATGAGGATACTACTGTACAGCAGAAACGGTTTATCTTTTTCTATCAGAAGAAATATATATTCTATATTTTATATTTTAGACATATTCCAGGGCTAATGGAAATGCTTGGAGATGGATTTGGCCTGTCCCATAGTGTCTCTCCAGCAAAGGGAGATTCTGTGATTTCAGGATGCCTGTATAAAGGCTTCACAAGTCATCTGACACTTCACAATCAGTAACAGGTCAAACTCATGTTACATATTTACGTATTGATTTTTTTTCTTAGAGAAAGCAAAGGGATAATTGGTGCAGCTTCATGCAAGCTCCCTGGTACAGACAGGATTTGAGATGTACACTGGGGCTGAAACCAGGCATATGGTCACATGTCTTATTTTTCCAATGGCCACATAGTTTTTATGTAGCAGTCACTTAGCAAATATTTTAACAACCTGAAAGCAAAAGTGAATCCAGGTCACATTGGACCAGTAATAGACCAACTTTCTTTAAAGAAATATAACTTGGTTGTTCTTAACTTGGTTGTTGTTGGTTGTTTTGTTTTTCACTTCTACAGCATACTGGTGGAAGGCTGATATCACATCTTACTTTAAGGAATTGATATTTATTTTATCACATCATATTTGTGTGGTTAGTATGCATATTGAGAATGCAAAAGTCAACAGCTAAATATATCAGCATATAGAATGAATTGGTCAATATGCGTGACGTGAAGTGAAATTAAAATTACATTTTGTGAATCACACAGACTTGGCATGCTCCAGGCACTACCAGAGAGCTTTGAACTTGTAGCGTAGTGGTGGCCATTTTATCAGGACTAGAACATCCACAATCTGCAATGGTGTACTGTTTTCTTTAAGCGTGGTTCTTCTTTTACGTGTACTGTACTCCCTCTCCACTGTGGTGCATATCTGACCCTCTCCATTTCCCAAGCTTCTTTGCTTCCATATTGGAGTTGTTTTAGCTGTTTTATTTGTTAATGTACGTATGTATTCTGTGGAATTTTGAAATGTATTAAACTTTCTGTGTCTATCCAAATATTGTGTCCTCATAACTGTTTTAATAATGTCAAAATGAAAACATTAATATAAACCATAAGGTGGAGGTATATGCTACATATTGTATTTCAAATGATTGAATGTGTGGTAATGTCAAGGGCAACCCCTGGAATTTGGTGAGAGATGTATCATTGCCTTTTTAGACCACTATAATTATAAATTCTTATTTGACAGTAGGTGTCAGAATTGAATTATGATTAGCTCATTTACACAGAAATATAGGAAAATCAAAAGTAAACACTTGGTCTTGCCAGTCACAGCTGACTGGAGTTTATGTTTGGCATCACATTTTCTCAACATGTCTGTGAGGAATGATTACTTGATTGATTACAAATTTGCCCCCTATTGTACATAGAGTGGCACCAGAGGTTCAAACAGACAGCCACAGCCTATGGGAATTATGCTTGATGCCAGTTTGGAAAACCTGAGTAGAGAAACAGTCAACACAAAAACAGGCCTGTTTGCCACCTTTGTTTGCCCATTCGAAGTCCCTAGTCTTCAAGGTCAAAAATGCAATTTAGGAACGGAGGTGGTAGACAGACCCATTCTGATACCGATCGCTCTGTGTTCAAGACTTCTATATTTTCTTCAAGATCTTGAGGTGGGGTGTGGTGTGGTTTCATAAACCCAGTTTATTACAGTAAGGGACAGTACAATGAGGCATCCCTGATTGCCATGTTAGCAGCCAAAGCGAACACATCTTCACAGGCAGCCACCAGAGGTCCAGCTAGCCAACCTTTTCTTTTCTTTTCTTTTCATGACAGACTTATTGTTCATTTGCAGATTGAAGTCAGAACTTCTCTGAACTGTCTTCATGACAGTAAAGGACAGTGGAAGGTGATAAAATACATCAAAGCTGTGTGGTACAGCATCATATCATTGCTGGACCTTGACCAATTTCACCTCTTGTAAAGTCAGTGTCCTTATTTGTTGAGCCTGTGTCTTACTCCAACATGATATTTGGTTAAGAGAGTTCAGAAAAAAATACAAGATGTATCATCCTCTTGCAACAACACTTGAACTATGTATCTTAATGGATGTCAGATTGTAGGCATGATAATGATATTTTCACAAGAATGCTGGCCATGCAAAGATACACACTTTTCCCGACCAAGCTACACCCAAATACAGTTTCTATTATGCACCACATTCTCTCAGCATGCCTATGACAACTGACTGGCTGCTTTGCGTCCAAGGCAAACCTACCTCCTACTGGGCAGAAATGGCTACCATTTTCCCCCAGACTGCATTTCCACTTGTGTTTTTTTCCAGAGACTCCCATGTGGGGTTCTCTTCTTCTCATAAGTCAAGATGACTTCCTGGTCACTAATACCATGGGGTTATGGTACTGTTTCACAGAGTGTGTTTATGCAGGATAGCAAGCACAGAGTTGGAGTGAGGCATTGCTCCCCAGTGGCCAAAGCAAACCTGCCTCCCCACAGAGGAGGAGGAAGCCACTGGAGATCCGCTTAGGTTTGCTCTGACTTTTTCTTTCTCTCTGTGTTTGTGCAGGACAGCTCCGAAACAATGAGCTGATGCAGACTGCCATGCAGATTTTTTTGAACCCTAGAAATGCTTTGCTGACTGGTTGAGAGTTCTTTGATCTTTGGCCACAAGATGGCGCTGCAAGCTCATCAGCTGCAAGCTTATCACATTGTCCCTTTTGAAAACATGAGGACAACAAACTGAAAACTTGCAGGGATCCAGAGGAGTGAATCTCGTTACAGATGACATAAACTCTAAGGTTTGTGTCTGTATAGTAGGCCTACATAGAGTAATATGTAAAAAACAATTTTGGGCTTACAGTATACTGCAAGTAAATTAATACTGGGGGAAACCTAGAATTCTTCAGAAAGCTGTCATGGAGTAAATTTGGCTTCTCAGGAGGGAAAATATGTATGTGGCCTATCCACTTATTTGTTATCATGTACCAGGATTAATGCTAGGCATTCTAGCACAGCCTAGCTTAGCATCAGTCTGTGAGAGGAAGAAAAACTGTTCGATCAGTTTCATAATAGCAGAATAGGAGACATGGTTCTTAAGCTCCATGTGGTGGTTTTTAAGAGTCCTAAACCTGCTATCCAGTAGACAGCAGTACAACACAAGAGAGGTCCAATTTGTTGCATTTTGCCCATGTGTGTTGTGTTGAACTAGCTGCTTACTGTAGCCATGTCTGTAAAATATGAATTGATTTCCTGTTTTTCCTGGTGTCTTTACCAGTTCAACATGTTCCTTTGTGACCCTAAAATAGACAACAATTTGTCTTAGTTTCCAACATGTTATGGTGAGAGATGGCATGTTTATTTCACATTGGAGTGGACCTTCTAAAGGAGTATGATGCAGGGTGCAGTAAAGTCAAGTCAGATGGCTGAACTATGCCATGCCTAAACAGTTAATATGAGATGCTACATGGAAAGTGTCCATGAAATGTACTTGAAATTATAATGAAATATTTCAGTGGTACTGGTCAGATGACTCAAGGAGTATCTGGAGGCTTCCTGAAGATTTTGTCCTGGCACCTAGGGAGCACTTAGCAGACAATACAGATTTTTTTTTCATTTAAAGTACATATATAATTGTTCTTAAATATCATCATCACAAAGTCAAATCAAATGTACATAAAACACCTTCAAACAAAAAATAAACACACAACCAAAAACTAGAGGGTTTCTTTTTCTTTTCTTTTTTTTTCAAAAATACAGTACAGTTTCCCTGTGATGTTGCAATAACGTGTCACATTTGGGTATTTCTCCTCAGACAGTTCCGAATAGCACAAAATACAACACAAATATAAATATCCTTTCCCTTTACATTATTTTTTAAACAAAATTAGATGATTTGGCTCTTGCTACAACATTTCAATCGGCCAATGCATATAAATTAACAATATCATAAACAACAACCATACTTAATAATATCAATAGGGACATAAAGCTGTCTTTTTGTACAAATCTTGTTAGTTTACAGTATAAAATTTAACACATGAATGACAATGAAGTTGGGAATTAAATAAGTCAGCCGAAGCTGAGTTCCTAATAGTAACTACTTAGTGTGTGTTTTTAGCTTTCTTTGCTGAGTTAGTTTTCGAGAGTGTAGAGATGTTGATTGTTCAGAAGCAGGGTCTGAATCATCTCCACTCTCCCGCTATGCAGCATCTAGGTAACTGTTCCATGTTGAAGCAGATGGAGTTGATGGAGGCATTCCAAGAGGGCCAGTTACTCCGATCCACAAGGCCTCAAAGTGTCGGCCTCGACTGAGTGAGGAAGAGAGAGAGGCTTCACCTTCCTCTTGTCCTCCTCTCTTCTCTTTTTGTCCTGAGAGCACCTTTGGTGGTGGCCTGCTGTGTTTGCATCAGCAGAGAGGAGAAGCTCATGATTATATCCAACCAGAAAGCAACAGCTCTGTGAAGTTGCCCAAGTGGAATAAAAAAGGGAGGGCTTTGGTTATGGCCAGGACTGTGAGAACCACTGCAGTCTGTTACAGCCCCTGTAGCCTCCCGAGTCCAAAGTCTCTCGCTCCCCTCGTATACCTCCTCCTGGCCACTAGTGTCATCGACCTGGGCAGGATGTGGGTTTGATGCAACGGCCCTGGAACTGCACCAGATTGGCTGGGCAGTGGCAGCCTGCCACACAGGGTCTGTTGCATGGCCCAATCTCGTTCCAGTTGTCACAAGTTTTGGTGCAGCCTGGTCCACACGTGTCATACACAGCACCATGCTTACACTGGGTTGCTGAGTTGGAGAGCGAGAGGGAAAGAACACATTAACACTTGAGGAAATGGCCACAGAATCAGACTATATGTAAAGTCAACAGACAATATTAAAATTATATCTGTCAGGGATAAAGGCCCTACAATAGTACATGGTGGGGACACTGATCTGTGCCCAGTATACAGATGGAAGTGACAGCTGGTGTGAGATCTATTCATTTTATGACTGTTCTTATAAACTATTATCTGATGGCCCTTTCCCATCCGTAAAAATTAGTGAATAAGGGAGTATATGAATCCAGTAGGCCATTTGGTGTATGTGCAGGGAGCAAGCCAACATGGAAAATACATATATAGCCTTATTGAAACAGTTGTAGAAAATGTGAAATATTGTTTATCAGATTTAACCACAGAGACATGCAATGAAATGTTAATATGTGTTCTGTCATTCTATGTGGAGCTGTACATCTCTTCATGTTAAGTTGAATTGGCCACGTTTTGTTTGCCTCATATAACATATAATGACTTTTGCTGCAATTGACAGAGGTGTATTCCTTCTGCCTGCACTTTACATAGGTGATTTTACAAAGTACTACCTTACTACATGTTTGATGAGTTTTGTGCTAGTTAGATTTAGCTGGTTCAGAAAATGGTTGGACCAACTATGTAGTGGGGTTTTTACTCTCTGAAGCCAGGATGTACACCTCTGGTAAGTAGTGAGTGAGACTTTTTGAGGTTTTTTGACTCACTCATGCAGTTCTGCTCAGGTCTCCAGTGCACCACCGCTCCCTCTCTCTCACAGGCCCGACTGTAGGCCATGAAGGACTCACAGTAGCAGTTCTTATGCACCGGACACTCACACATGTCCGTCACACAGGACCTGAAAGAAAAGACATTAGTGTGTTAGAGAAGGGGAAAGAAAGGAGAATGGAAGAAATACCAGACATCACCATGGCAATCAAGTGACCACTAATGATGTTTTTGGAAAATGTTGCAAAACCTTTCTGTTAATGTGTCAGGGGTGTCAGGTATGTTCTGTCAATAGCCGTGTATGTTTTAAGTGACAAAATCAATCAGAGAATCCTTATCACACCAAAAGTGTGTAGACAGGCTTTTTTTTGCCATGTTTGCAAATCTATAACTTGCTCACAGTTAGTACCGCTCTACAGTTAACAGATAGATTATGTCCTTGTAGCATCCTACAGATCCAAAGGAAATTCCACAGTTTTATCAGCCAGTGCTCTGTCAGCTGTTTTTCAGATGGAACCTTCCGATCCCAAAAGAAGAACCTACTAAAGGCAGCCTCTTGCACACCTGCAAAATTCCTGCTCGTAGTCCAAGGATATCTCCTATCTGTGTGCAATAATCACTCAGACCTTTCCACAAAATTGAGTTGAGTGTTCAGGGTTTTTTCATCACAAAGCAACGTGACGGGTTGGTCATTCACATCTGTTTTATGGTTATACAGCAAGAACCTTGGGATGACTTTTGCACATTTTGTTGGTGACACGAAGGGGAAGGGGTATAACAGATTGCTCCCTGTGTTTATGCATGGCTAAAACGGTGGTCTGTGCAGTCATGTTGAAAAACGTTTTCCCTTCTGAAGGGCGTCCAGCAGACAGGGGGAACAGAGTTCGATGGGGAAACCTCAGTCTGGTGTGAACTGGTGCTTGGATCCTGTTGAAAGCCCCTATGTGGTTTGGAGAGTGATAAAGTCATGGAATGGTTCGATCCACACCACCTTGGTCTCTTCCAGTGCCTTTACTGTGTGTGTCCTCTACCCACTTTTATGAGTGAAATCCCTCTGATTAGGTGAGCAGTGACGTGGGGAAGGGTAAGGTGTAGACGCTGCCTCACTATGATCCTTTAAAATCTCTCATTCCTCTGGTTTCTTCCTTCATTTAAACAACCACAGTGAAATTAAATGGAGAGCTAGTCTTTCAGCTCCTGCTGATGTGGCAAAAAAGGTCATAGGTTCAATCCCAGCAGATAAAGCTCAATCAGAAACAGCTGGGACAACATCGAGTTTTGCATGGGCAAAATGCAAGTGCGTCATTGGGGACTGAGGAAAGCATACTAAAAAGAATTCCCTGAGCAAAAGCTGTGGAGCTGTTTGATGACAATGGATATGCATGTCCTGTGTTTCCTCCATAATGCTCTGCCAAAGCATCCCCTCACCTGAGATGTAAAGACACTAGACACTCTTAAAATAACTTATTGCACAAATGTACAAGACAGATGCTAAAAAACACTAAAATCACTTACCACGCAAATGTTCAAGATAACAGAGGCAGCAGGATGTTAGCCAAGTTATAAGGAATATGTGGGGCAAATGAGCAAAATGCAAGTGTGCATTTTGGACAGATATAAGCTCTAAAAATAATACATTGAAGAGAACACCCTGAACAAAGCTTAGTTTGAGGAGATTAAGAAGAGAGTACATTTTTGTTTGCAATTTCTGATGTCAAAAGCAACACAACTAACAAGATGGTAAGATGCAGTAAATGTGCATTCAGACCAAGATCAACTAGAACTACCACAGTGGCAGATGTCATTTTTTTCTCTATGGACAGACAGTAAATTCAGGGGCGAGAGGGTCAGCCATCAGCAAAGCATCTTGAGCCATCAGAGCAAAAAAAAGAAGTTAAAATCTGGTTAACTTTATGATAATGAGCGGTTCAGCAGTAGCCAATTGAAATGTGTAGATTAACTAACATCCGTTAAATTGAAAAGCATGACTGAACATTCTGATGTTTCATGTCATGAGCGAAGTAAGTGATATTAGATATCAAGAGCATTGCTGTGTGGGCGCCTTCGGCTGTTTTATCACTTTAGACACTCTTGGTCTGAATGCACAGTGTGTTTTTCAGTGAACGCTGTGTCACACACCTGTAGAAGGAGGTGAAATCCACAACAGGGTGACACTTCTGGAACTCCCAGGATTTAATCTTCTGACAGGAGCGGTGTGCACGGAACTTCACCTTGACGGAGCCTGGGCACAGGAAGGACGTGGGCCGGCGGGGGGCCTGTGTGCACACCTCGTTACCCTCTATGCGCCACGTCTCTGCAAACTCATCCACATCGAACTTGAAGGCGCCGTCGCCGCCGATGGTGTCATCCCGTTTGTGGCCATTGTAGTTCCCGCAGAGGCCACACAGGCGCCCTCGCAGGTGGGGAGCGGCCACCACCTCCACAAAGCTGTCCCCATCCCATGTGATCTCCAGTCCTGTGGGAAGAATGAGGAGGAAAAGAACAGAAAGAAAAGGTTTGTGAGTGGTAGGTCACACTCTCATTACTAAATACTAAAGCACAACACATGACAGATACAGGAAAGCAGAGATGGAGATCAGGGTTTTCATCAAGTGTACTTCATCAAGTATAAAGCCTGCCTTATATTAACTTCAGCCATTCGCTGGACCAGTTAATCCTAATGAGCACACACATCTTCAGACAGGTAGGTCAGCTCTTTAGTCTGAATACATGGAAGGGTTTTTACTTTCAGAAGCTGTGATCTTTACCTATCTAACTGTTTATCCTGCAAGTTAGCTTATAACTGATTAGGCCATTAATTACCATCATATAGAGGTATCTAAGTGTTAGGTAAGAATTACCATTTTTAAATAACATTTCTGTCAATGACAAATACAATTTCACACACATACATACACACGCACGACTACACACATTGACTAACCTACAATGGTGGTGAGCTTCAGCAGGTAGCCGTCCAGGTCTATGTGGACGCCAGTGCTGTGGAAAGGCAGGGCGATGCGTGTGCCGTTCTGCCGGACGGTGAGGTGCTGATGCAGGCTGATGCTCAGGCCTGACACCTGCAGCTCCACAGACTTGGTCCAGGAGAAGGAGCGCGTCCGTCGTGCGTCGTTCTTCACCAGCACCACGAAGCTGGCTGCCGATGAGCAGTCTTTGGTGAGCACGTACTCACACGTGCCCTGGAAGTTAAACGTGCGCCCATCGAAGGTGTTGTAGTGAGGGTCCCCAAATACAGTACACACACCAGGCTCTAGAGATAAATAGCATGGAGAAACAATGAGAGAGAAGACAGTGATGTATATGCATTAACCCAGTGTTTATAGCTGGTTATAGCTGAGAACCTCTTAACAGATTTATTTTATGTAGAACCGATCCCAAGTAGCCCAAGGGATGCTGCATTAACCTAACATGGTGTTTTGCACATAAGGTTTCCCAATACTTATCTAGAATCAGAGGTAGGGAGTCTGGTCTCAGCAGGTAAAAGCCAAACATATTTGTTGCACTTTCCAAAAACCATCTTGATTCTAATTGGCACAGCTTTTTGCCGATGTTGGGAGGTCAGTTAAGAGATATTACCTGTGTTATATGCTTAACTAAAACCAAAACATGGTGGGACTTCAGTCTTTAAAAGAAAGTTTGCCCATCTATGTCTAAAATATTCTCTCACCTAGCCATGTTTATGAAGTGTAAGTAACATGACATGGACGTGTATCTTCAACACAAAATATTAATAAACTGCTGTATGTGTTACTCTAGTCACACACTATCTTGCATCTACAACCAAGCTGTGGTCCTTCTCCCTCATACTGAAACATACTGAGATGAAGGAAGTGAATGACTTACTCACTTTCAGTGCAAACGGGGCAGCAGCCGGTTCGATTCAGTATCTTATTCTGTGGACAGAATAGGCAGAGAGAGAGGGAGTCAGAGTAGATATAAATACACACTGTCAGGTCTGGGGAGGGAGGGGGGGGGGGGCAGACTGACAGACATTGTTCTGGGGAAACATGAGATGGGGGTGAGCCATAGAGGGGAGTTGGGAGCTGGGGCTTGGGCTGGGTGGGTGGCTGTGTGGATGGGTGGTGTCTGCAGCAATTGTGGTGGTGGTGGTAGTGGAGGGCTGACTTCTAACACAGCACATCACAGAGCCCCTGTCCCACGCCCACCTCCTCTCTACCCCAGGGGTGTTTTTAAAAAAGGCAGCCGCACCACCACCACACATCACACACACACACACAGACATACGCATACGCACGTACGTACACATACACACACACGCATGCAAACACACGCATGCACACAAACACATACACACACACACACACACACACACACACACACACACACACACACACACACACACACACACACACACACACACACACACACACACACACAGATGCACACACGCTCTCACACTGTGTTATCTGGACCCCCATGCCTTACAAAGAGCTGCAGTGTTTTTGATGGCTGGCCTTTGAGGGGGTGGTTTTTCAGGAGCCTAAATATAGGGTAGCGTTTCTCTAGCGTCACTCAAAACTTGGGTGAGTCAGAGGCATTTTGATCTGCTTACAAAGGCGAGGGCCCAGGAGACGGGGTATCTGTGCAAAGGTGGGGGTCTGGCAAGTGTGACAAGTGGGGGGGGGGGTGGTGGCTTGAGGTACTCTGGGAAGCAGCGTAGCAGGTGAGCAAGTGATGAAACAAGGAGGTGAAGGGGAGAGGGTGTGTATAGTATGTAGTGTGTATGTGTGTGTGTGCGCGTGAACAATGGATGATAATTTGGAATGACGAGTGGTGAATTTGCATCAGGCAGCACACAGGCCACCAATCTTGCCAGAGGGGGACCTGATAAATGTTAGTCTCAGGTGTTTTAAAAAAAATGGAGGTTGGCTGTGGGCGAGGCTCCTGTAAATCTCTGTGTCTGACAAGAACACGTCGCATATGCGCATATAGCAAGTGTGAGTTAGTCACACTCCATAACTCTAGTGGAGGAGGCAGAGGCAGAGTTATGGACTGTGAGCAGACAAAACAGGTGGGTAACCAAAGGACGACAGGAGGAAATAGTATCGGCTCCAAATTAGGTCCATACAGTAGCACAGGTCTATCCGCCAACACATTCTTAGCATGCTAATATTCTTTATCAGTATCTTGGATATATTCCCTGTTTAAGTTCTGAAATTCTACCTGTTGTTATCTGTGGTGGAGATAATGCAAATCTTGTTGCAAAGGAAACACAATACTTATAGTTTGTGCATTATTGACAAAAAGTTAAAATGTCCAAGCTCGAAGACAAATAATTCTCTCTCTCCCCACACAGTGAATTACCTCACTATAATTGGGGGGGTAAAACCTTTTATGTTTTACATTAATTACATTAATATGTGGTTTACATTAATTACATTAATGTCGGTACACCCCAAACCCTGCTATTTTCGCGTCTTTGGAAGGTATTAGTTCTTGATCAGGGGGTACCATAACCCCAGCTCTCCCGGTTGTTTAAACTATGCATACACACACTCACCGATGGGCAGCTGGTGATGGGCACACACTGCTTAGGTTGGCACTCAATGTTCCCCTTCACACAGGTGCATAAAGTGCAGTTCACAGACGACCACCTGTCCCCCTCCTGTGGCACACACACACACACACACACACACACACACACACACACACACACACACACACACACACACCAGAGGAAAAACAAAAACACATGCAGGCTCAGTTGACACACATAAGCTTATACCTCTCTCCACACATATATTGAGCACATGCCACTACAAACTCAGTTTGTACCACTACACAGCCTCAGCTCAGTCTGGTTATATAGAAGTCATGTTTATAATATTTAGATCGAATGGCCATGGTATTGGATTTGTTTGACACCAATGATTAGCTTAACCTGAGAACAGCAAGTCATTAAGGTATTTTTTGCAGTGTTTTATTGGAGGGGACAGGAGGGAAACAGTGCGAGGGCCCACCCTGTAGATCTTGTTCTTGACGCGGCAGTACTTCACGTCCTCGACCTTAATGTAAGACAGACATTCGTCACAGCAGGGCTCTGGGCCACTACGGCAACTGCCTGGTTTGGAACACCTCTTCTTACAGACCACCGTGGAATCCTGGGAAATAGATTACAGGCTTCAAATTCATGGCATCACACACACACACACACGCACAAACACGATTGCCAAAATTAAGTCCAAGACTGTGCTTTATCCTCTTGTTTTTATAAAACTTTTCAGATTTTGAATAACACCTGACATGACCCTTGTATGTTCTCCTTCTAATGTTGCATAAGAACACTATTGTTCAGTGGCCACATTCGTTGGTTAGAGTTAAGGCATACCAGTCAATTTCATTTGTATTTTGACTACAGAAGATGCCTAAAAGCAATGAAACTTAACTACTACACATTGCACTGTATGACTGAAAGTCAAAATTTGTAGCAAACTCCAAGTTCATAAGTTATAGCCCCAAAGACCAATGAAGCACTTATTTCCTATGTGTACATTCAATGTTTTGCATAAAAGCTTCTCGCTAAAGTAACTTTGACAGAATGGGCATTCCCCACATAATGTATCATGTAAAAAGGATGCAGGATGACTGCCAGTCTTAAGTCCGTCCCATAAACTATCCGCAGACATGTTTGCTTGCTCAAGTTCTGCTAATGTTGAGACTCATGAAATATTTATGAGATGTGAGGGGGAAAGTTGGGCTGGCTCTCACCTTACAGGTGCATGTGGTGCAGTTGTCATACTTGAAGGATGTCCCATTCTCGTAGACCTCGCTGTGGAACAGACAGCTCCCCAGCGACAAGTCAAAAACCTTCCTCTGACCTACAGCAAAGAGGTGAACACGTGTCAGAAATGTCAAGACAAATCCTCCAACTTTCATCCTACACTACTTACTAACATGATAGACGAATTTGCTACTTGTAAAAGGCATGTAAAAGCCCTGGTGACACTTAGTTGTGTCAAAACAATGATTTGTTAAGATGAGATTAAAAACATATTTTGAAATAAGTCAATCTTCCAAAGGTCTGCTGAAATGTTTAAATAATTGGAATGCTTGGGCGGGAGGATCTTTGACCCTGTCAATGAGCTGTAGAGCCACATAGGCCATGCGTGACTCTCTGCTTTTGTCATAACTCACAGGGGGCTTAAAGTGGGGAGAGGTAGAGATGGCGGTGGATATGGAGAGGTGATTATAGGGGGTTATGGAGAGGTGGATATGGACAGGGGATGGGGGAGGGCAAAGGGGTCTTACCCAGGCATTTGGGGCAGCACTGTCCTGCTGGCGTGTGACTCAGATGAGCGGGACAAGAGAGAACAGGGCACACCTCACGATGGCACATCGTTCGACTTCCCTGAGGTTGCGGACACACACACGCACACACACACACACACACACCGCAGCACACACACACACACACACACACACACACAATACATGGTATATCAGTGCTTACTACTACTTCAGCGCCTTCATTGAAAACTGAAAACACTTGTTGTGTTAAACTGAGGGACCTGTGTTTTTTGTCAGACACTACAAGAGGTTTACCCAGCTACCATCAAAGAGACTAGATACTTTAAATGAATGTAAAAAGAGCAAACAAAGGAAAAATGAATCCCCAAAACCAATGTTTTATAAACTAGATTCAGCATGTGGTGCATCCCTTGACCTGCTACTGTGGGAACCAGCAGCATCGCCTCACGTGTGAGAGCACTAACTGACAACTCACACAGACAAATGTAACTAATGGCAACAGCAGTCATGGTGGTAAGGAGAAGAACATCAGTCAGAGGCAGCACGATGGGCGAGACCAATCCCTTGCTTTCTATTTCTACCTTCTGCTCAACATAATATGACAGATAAGGCCCAGCCGATTTTTTTTGATGACTGTGTGAACATGAATGGAGAGAATGTGTTAAGGCCTGTTGTGTTCTCCACATCACTATATACAGTTATACCAGTTTGCCACTTTTTGCCCTCTATATCACCAAAACACCCATGTTAGCATGCTATGAAGCCTTTTATCAATACCAGCTATGCTGTTGTTGATGTTTGTGAGGGATTTACATGTTATTTCTAGAGGTGGGTAGTCAAAGAGCAAACATCCAGCCATGTATTGGTTCTTCTTGTGCACATAAAACAAATAATTTCACAAATTAGTTCATCTGACTACCTGAGGAGTTATGGTCTTTAGAATTAGATCAGTTTCATAAATGGAAC